>VZRQ01011067.1:279234-453948 GCA_013397975.1 Machaerirhynchus nigripectus | reverse complement strand
TTCATACCAGGAAACCTGCTCCAGCATGAAACATATTTAGAGCCTCCTCCCAAGCCTCCACCTGCTCTGGCACAGGCCTCTCTGCATCCCTGTGGTCCTCCATGGGCTTCACAATGGGCTTCACCATGGGCTGCAGGGGAATCTCAGCTCTGACTTCTGGAGCACCTCCTCCTCCTCTTTCTTCACTGACCTTGATGTCTGCAGAATTGTTCCTCTCACATATTCTCACTCGGCTCTTCTCTAGCCTCAATTAAATCTGTGCAATAACATTTTTTTCCTTCTTCTTAAATATGTTATCACAGAGGACTTATAATTTCTGATTGGCCCAGCCTTGGGCAGTGGCACATCCATCTTAGAGCCACCTGGGATTAGCTTCCAGCAGCTTCTCACCTCTGTAGATCCCTGCTAACAAAACCTGGCCATACAAACCCTATATACCAAGGGGAAAAAAATATTTTATAGACTCAAATACTTTTCATTAAGACATCATCTCTTGTGTTTAAAAACTGCTCAAACCGTTCAAAGAAGTTCATTAAACAAACAGTAACAACTGAAGCACAGATAATTTCCTGGGGATTGATAACTAGTGAGAGAAGCTGAAGGTATGAACTACAGTCAAATGCCATTAAATCCAGTTAGTTATTAAGCTCCTTGAAGTGCCCTATGTTTCTATTGAGAAAAAGAAGAAAACAAGATTCTGCTTTAATCTGGCATAAATTTTGGATCATTCTATTGCCTTTGAAATTGCTTTGATTTATCAGGCAGTAGAAATTGATTTTCTTCATTATGAGATTCAGCTACTTAATTTATCTTGCCTTTTGTCTTACATTGCAATGTACAATACTGCTACGTGAGCAAGTCATTGAGGTCTGTTGTTATTTAGATTATTGAAGGAAATAATGTGAAATAAACCCATTCTTATAAGTTACCCATATAAATTACTCACATGCTAAACTCTTCTCAGCCTTCCTGCTTTCCCTGGAAGAGAAATTTGGGATAATAAAAAACTACTTAATGCTTGATTTAAGAAAGCCATTGAACCATATTGAAAATGTTTAATAAAATTTAAATGTTATATGTGATTTGGTTTTAATTAATTGGCTTTTATATATGATCAGCCACCTGTAGTTTCATTGTTTAATGTATTGTTGTCAGCTATAAGTCTCAATTCTCTCTTAGGGTTCAAGTCTTCATCCAGCAATGTGCTTTGTTATTTTATTGTGACAGTAGGCCAGAATTTTTTGCTCATCAAAACAAGAATGGGAAATCTAATTGCAGATCTCACTGTTGTTTCAAAAAGCAGTTTAAATATCAGTAAATTAGGAAAGTAGTCTCTAATTATGAATGCCATATATTCCTACTCTTTACCTCTTCCCACTTCCATATTTTAAAGGATGACTTGGTAGAGTTGAGAAAAATATTAGCTTGGATTTGTCTAGGATTCCAAAGAAGTAATTTACAATATTTAATACAACAGAAATGGGTGTAATATGTTTTAAATTCATAAATCTGCCAGTGTTTAGGTGACAAGACAATATTTTTATCTTGAGAACATTTCAAAAGTGTGTAATTCCTGGATTATATGTTAACACAGGAAAAAAAATGGGAAAGATGTGAGCCATTTCAATTATTTTGCCACAAGTTTTGTAGAGGGCAAAACCAGCCAAGCCAGAAAATACAGAAAACCTGATACTCAAAGGAATAGAAAGAGAATAACATGGCCACTACAATGATATGCTAACTGAAAGGATTGAGGGGAACAGGAATAGGTTTTCTATATACAATGGGAAAGAAAAAGAAGGAAGAAGACACTTCAGGGTAAGGGGGGTTTCATTAGTTAAGCCCAGAAGAGGAATTGAAACAGCTAACACCTTTTTTTAAAATATAGTAAAAAAAAAAAAAATCATTCACAGACAATATAATCAGTTAAATATAATGAGGGACCTGTAATTGAAAATTTTGAGTGGTAGAACTAAAAAAGAAGAAAATTGAAAAGATGAGAAAATACATGTTTATAATAAATGCAGCAGCTAGAACAGTCACAGATTAGGCTGTTAAATGTAACTGCATTGTTGCTAGAAAAGGAAATATTTTTCCTTTTTAAGAGACTTTATATGATGATTTTATACTAATTAATTTAATTTACATAAAAATATAGCTGTAAATATTTCATAGTGAACACAAATATCAGCAGATCATGCTGCATTCAGTTTTAGCTTATTTATCATCAACATTCAATAAAAGATCAGATTCTAAAATCTTTGTAGTGATCAACTGCTGTAGCAGAAATAAACATGGATAAATTAATCGATTTCAACAGGAGTAATAAGTAGAAATAATAAAGTATCTTTCTTTTAGCCAGAAATAATTGAGGTCACAAACAATTTCTTGTGGTTAGATTTGAAATGCCAAGAACTGGTGGAAGAAAACAAGGGGGTTCAAAAATGAAGGACAGTTTGAAATACAGGTGTGAACACGCACAGCTTGTCATCAGATATCTGGACCTCTGGCCCCGTCTCACAAGAGGGATTTTACTGAGGTGCTGTGAGTTGTTAGACTTTATGGTGTTGCCGTGACCCACCACTGTGCCCCTTAGTTGTAGCAGGAAAATCAAATGTGCTAATGCTTAGCTCACGCAACAGTGAAACAGCCGAAACTGCTGAGGAATGAGTTTTAAGGCAACACATTTACTGCTGTTACAGCTCACTGTGCACAGCACTAGCTAAAACTGACAAAGAGCATGGCTCAGGTGAATGTATTTACTGCAAGATGCAGCAGCTGAAAAGCCAACACAGTTTGAGTCCACCAAGACTGCTGAGATAAATTTCCGATGGAGAGGAAGGGCAGACACCAAGAGTGACAATGTTATAAATCAATGAAGCTACACATGCCAGAACTTGTGAGAAAATATAAACCTCTAAACTTATATCTGGATAGTTCATGATGAAAAAGGGAATCCAGTCATCTTTGAAAACATTACTTATGGCTGCTGTAGACCATTTCCTTTACACATTTTGCCAAAAAATAGTGTTCCCTCAATTGTCTCAAAAATTTTCAGGTTCTCTGATCTTCTCCCACTCCCCAGTTCTGTGGAGAAAAAAAGCTCTACATAGTTACGGGTCATAGGATATCTGGACCTCTGTCCCCATCTCACAAGAGGGATTTTACTGAGGTGCTATGCAGTGTTAGATTTTATGATATTTCCATGACCCACCACTGTGCCCCTTAGTTGTAGCAGGAGAATCAAATGTGTTAATGCTTAGCTCACACAACAATGAAACAGCCGAAGCTGCTGAGGAATGAATTTCAAGACAACACATTGCTTAAATGTTCCTGTTCATTTTGGTGGCAGCTCTATTGCTCTCAACATGTTAGCTCTTAAATATTTTGGTCAGATATCCTTTCAGTGGCCTTTATTATTCTGATTATTATGTATTCTCCTTGTCTTATTTTGGGGGTCAGTTTCTGCCTGTCAAAGCATACGACATACTCATAGAGGATCAACCATTGTACTTTCCAGCAGTTTGTAAGACAAGTTCATGATACCTTTTCTGTTACCCTGTCACATTTTCTCCTTTGACAGAACAGTGGTTTATAAACATAGTGTTTCATTGATACTTAAATTAATTTACCTTTGTGGCCGTAGATGAAAAGACTGTAGTGGAAAGAATCACATTTATAGGTAGGTTTTACTGGAGATTTCAGAATAAATTATAGTTTCAAAGAGATCAAATTCTCCAAAATATAACTGGTCTTTTTTTATCTGATTTTTTTTCCTCTCTAGGTTAAAGTCAGTGCTATTACAAATAATAACTGTCAGCCTTTTAATAGAGTTTCCTATAGCCTTTATATTAATTGGTCATAAAGCCTCAGAACCCAGGAAATATTTCAACTTTATTATTAAATTCTTTGCACAAATTTATGAAATGGCAAATATTAAGCAGAATGACATAGATTAAGACGATTTTTCTAGACCTCTGTTGGGCTGATATAAAGACCAGTATCAGCTAAAGTAAATATCCTGTCTGCCCTTAAGTAGCTCATCTTGCTGGCATTTTGTGCCATGGCAATACTAACTGGAATCAAGTGTGAATGTTTCCTCTGCTGTACAGTGAAAGCTTCTTTTAAATATTGCAATGCCTACTTGAGAATTAAAGTAGCAATATTAAGAGGTCTGGTCTTGGAAAACCAGTACCAATAGCTATAAATCCAGCTGTAGCATACAAAATAGAGGAAATATTAGCTGCTACACACAGAGGTCAGCTCAGAATAAGTTTCCATATAGCCTGCACTATTAACTGTCTGCTCTGGGGGACCAATTGTGCAGAGCACGAAACCGTGTCTGTAGAAGGTGTGTTCATGTATGACAGGAGAATGATAATATTTTTGAGAAGGATCCACTTCTCGAAATGTCTCATACACTGAATAAAACATGTTTGTCAGGTGTCTGTTTTCTTGCTTTAGCAAGTTGAAAATGCTGGATGTTATTTGGATGCTGACCCAGACTGTGCATTTATGGGCATATAGAGACCAGCTTATCATCACCTTCTACACATGACAACACCAATATTTAATTTCATCTGATTTACCTCAATGTGAGACAACCATTTGGACTCCAAATAGTGGAAGCTCATGAGTTTTTGGTGGCTACAATGAAGAGTAACTGTGGCATCCACTGAGAAAGCAGACAAATGAGCTGTTTCTAGTAATTTGTATCATGTCTGCCATTCTTAGTGTAGTGAGCAAATGAATATTTTTTCCCTCTTTGCCTCACCTATGGCAACAGAAAAGGATGTAAACATGGAGTAAAAAAAAGGATGTAAACTGATGGAGTAAACAAAGAGGGTAAGAGCTCAGAAAAAAATTTTGTATGGGGACCCCGACTGATGAGACCTCAGCAGCCATGTTGTAGTCTCCTTGGTTTGTACCCTGCCTGAATTCCACAAATTCATCTTTTAGAGATGCAGGGTCCATCCACCCTGTATTGTTCTCACTCTCTGGAAGTTGATCCTAACATTTCTCTGCTTTTCTCATGCAGTGAATGCATACTCAAAATGTGAACACATATGCAAATACAGGATAAATATTACTTCTGACTTTACCTTTCATAAATCAATAAAACTAGTCTGTCACCACAGGCTGCTTCAGGGAGCTTAGCATTTGTCTATAATAGCAAATTTTTAAGAGTGCCTAGGGAAGTCTGGGAAAGTGATAAGTGGCATGAACTGTAACTGTCCCTGAAAGCAGGCTTACAATAGAACAGTGATGCAGTTGCAGACAGATCATTATCAGACCCTTCAGAGCTTCTGGTGCAGCACCAATATGAAAGTGTTCTCTTTGCTGTATTGTGCTTTCCTCATGCAGAGTGCTTTCCTGGCTATTACTGCTTACCGGAAGACTCTTCTTCATACTGGAACAATCCTGTCAGGAACTGGACACTTATAGACCATCTTAGAATCCATTTTTAGGAGTTTCCACTTTCCCCTTTTCACTCCAAAAATTACCAAATTCAAAATACCCAACATGCTTTTTTATGGATAGAAAACATATACATTATAAGAATATGTAACATAACACAACAATAAGAACATATATATGTTATTTTTTTTATTGTGTTATGTTACAGTAAGAACAACAATAAGAACACAAAACATATAGCATTAATAAGAACATGAAATACAAGAACTAAAAATAAATTTATTTTGTTTATTAATGTTTCAGTTAGCTTTAAAATTTTATTTTATTATATAAGCATTAAGTTGAAATATAATAGATGCTTCACGGTCTTTGTAAGAAAAGACTGGTTCTGTTGCAGTCATTAATCATCAGGTTTTCTTCACATAACTGAGTCAAGGCTTGGAGGGGAGCTCATTTCATATTATACTCTGTAAACCTCTTCAGGTTGAGACAGTGACTGGAAAGGAATAAGAACAGTTTTTCAGACTCCAAACACTTTTAATTTCTCTCCACCTCTTCTTCCAATTGGAAATATTTAGCTTCTATTTCAGAGAAAACACTCTGTACATTCATACGTATATACAGAAAGGTATAATTTCACAGCCACTCTTTACAAAGCACATAAAAAATTCACAGCCACTCTTTACAAAGCACATAAAAAATGGAGTTCATGGGTACAAATTTTTACCCATGTTTTGATTAAGAGCACAAGAAAAAAAAAATAAATCATTCTGGGGTAATGACATGCTTGAGGTGTGCTGGTGGTTCTGAATTTAGGAATACTCTTTAGTATATTTACTTCTCTTAAATAAATGACTGCAGAGTGAAAGTATGAGATCTCAGGTTTTCCAAGAAAAACCTCAGGGGGATGGGAAGGAGAGGAGAGGACACAATACATGATGGTGGGGGAGCAGATAGTGGGGAAGGAGATGGTGGAAAGAACCACAGGGTTTTCAGTGGGGTTTTACTCCCATCTTTCTTTTTCACTGCAGTGACCTCCTACTCTTTTAATGGCCAGAGCATTGCTTTATTTCACTGCAGAAATCCTTCTCCGTACCTTTTTCTCAGTAAGAGAGGAAAGTTCTCTGTGTTAAAGTGGCCATTTAACATCTGGCTTGGTGAAAGCCAGTTCCCATCTGCCTGATGAGTATTTTACTTCCATTTAAATTTTTGCTGACATGGCGCTCTCTTAAATACCTGAGGAAATTGAAAGCCCAGACCTTGATATAGCATTCTGTGACTGCTTGCAAGCATTTGACCCTAGGAGTGATTTTAAAAACACTCCTTTCAGACAGCATGTGAAATATACTTTTCTTCAGGAATCTGAATGTGTAAATAGGTCTTTTACAGATGATATGTCACATCTGATCAGATACTTAGTGCATGATGCATTAAATAAATTATCAGAGGAATAACCCTGTAATTCTGAAAGAAACTTAGCTTCCTATGTTTATTTTATATGGTAAGGGATCTTCAAAACCAAGAATTTTGGCAGTGTGGAGCAAGAATTACCCCACTCATCGTTGTAAGCTTTCTCCTTCTTTCAGCACTAACCTGTGCTGACTGGTGTTGGCTTCTCTATGAAATACAATCAGAAAATCTTAGTTTTGTATAACGTTGAAATTCTGTTTTCTCTTAATAAGCAATGCATAGTAAAGTAAAATCAGCCTAACAAGTTAAAATTGAGGTTTTATTTTTTGTAAGAACATGTGTTAGAGTATGTGTAGCCTCAAGGAATTAATTAAGCAATTAAGCTGCTCTATTTTGTATATTCCAATAATATGAATTTACTAATATACTATACTAAGGAAATGAAATATTACACCCTTCCTCCTTTTTTTTTTTAACAACAGGAGATTGTACATATTAATTGTGACTTTAGTTTAAGTGATAGCCTACCGTCTGAAAGAGGTAAACCTGAAATAATACGGGGATCTTACTTGAAACTTCCACCTTTTACCAAAAAGCCTGACAGTACAACTTTTCATCACAGACAAAGAGAAATTACCAATCATCTTATGCTGGGAACTACAAAGTCCTCTAATATGTGCAGTTTAGGGTAGTGCAGTTTCTTTCATGTGGTTTCTCTGGTGGTTTTGAGTTTTTATATTTCTGAATGTCAGAGCAGCATGGCTATGCTCCCATGATGTGCTCCAGCTGTCAAACTAATGGCAAGTCCTAATTATGAGATTTTTTGGTTGATCCCATGTGACTGAATTTTCAAAACTGAACAGAGGTAATGAGGTACTGAAGATCAGAAAGTCATTTTCTGGTGGTCAGAAAGGAGCAACACAAATGGACATTGTTGGAATACAATCTAAATATAAAGTATTTTCCTGTCATCAAGCATTCAGTGTGTGTGCTGCGTACTCCAGAGCAAAACACTTAATTCAAAACTTCAAAGAATGCTATTTGCATAATTTATTCTATTTTGCATAACTTCCTGTATGATTCACGCTCATATTTTAGAAAAAGTCCTTGCATGTAAATGAAAATGTTATAGTGTTAGAGCAGTTTAGAACCATATTACTAGTGTATTAGTAAATGCTTCCTGTAGCCATCTAATACAGTTATTGTGTCTATAGACAAATATATGTTTTTCTGCATTACATATTCATAAAAGGATTGCAGAATATGCCCAGGCTTTGTGCTTTACTTCAGCTGACCAAGAAGAGGAGGGTAAGCCTCTTCATGTGTATCTTAAGCAAACTGAAATCAATTTTGGAGGTTCCTGCCTTTCTCTTCTGATTCAAAGTCAGTGTTTTGGACATTTCACATTCTTAAAATTAAGTGTGAAGGATTTGGGCCTGTACCATGGGCTTTGCAGTAATGATTTTGTTGGTGGAATGAAAGGAGGATGATGAATTTTGAATGTCACATTCCCCAGCAGCCACACATCTTTTTTGTCATGTGAACCTCACTTCCTGGAACTGCACCTACTTAGGAAGATTCTACCTCAAAACAGGCAAGAAAACTGTATTCTGCACATTGGTAGTCCCCTTCATTGGCTTGGAAATTCATTGATATCCTCCCAATGCAGATAAGGCAAGAAAACTACTGCTCTGAAAAGTGCACTCATGCGAATCGCAGGTTTAGTGACTTGTGAACTAATAGTGACGATTTAAGCTTTTGTTCACACATCTTAAGGCAGAGTGTGGAGAAAGCTGCTCTCATCCTCATTTTACAAAGCCGGAGGTACAGACAACAGGACTTCTCTTGGTGAGATGCACAAAATTAGCAGAGCCAGAAGGACTCTGACCAGGTCACTCTTGCACGCTATACTCAGGATTTTCCTTCCTAAGCCACTAGGCCTCTGCCCAGAAAAGGAGGATTATGAGCTATGATAACTGTTATCACCTCTGCCAAAGAGAGTTGAATAATGTGTTGTCTTGGGGTGACTTTATGCTGCATATCCCTTGTGTATCACCGTTCTTTGCCCAGACATGATTCCTGTGCCTTTCTATGCCTTTAAAACTGAGTGCACAAGAGAGAGAAAAAAACTGTGTGAACTTTTCAAACAGTCTGTACTTCAAGGACACAGAGATTAGCTTCTTGCTGCTGAGGAGAAGAGGAAGCTTCTCTTGCTTTTCAGCCAGTTTTTCAGCTCTGCTTCTTCAGAGAGAGACGGAGAATGGTTTTTCCAGGAATTTGCTTCCTTTTTTCTTCTCTTCTGGACTTGTTCAGAACACCAGAACATCAGAACTCCACCGGGGGACTTTCCACCGGCCTGGAGGGGGGCCCCCACGCCAACCCAACTCCGAGAAGAAGGAGAGAGCGACCACACCCACAGAAGGACTCTAAAATCTTTCAGGTTTTCTCTCACAATGAGAGGTTTTGTTATTTAGCATTATTATTATTCTTTTCCTGTGTATTTTTTAAATAAATAGTTTTTATTTTCTTTTTCACATTCCTCTGAGGAAAATCTGTTTTTTCCCAAATGTGGTGGGGGAGGGGTGGCTGTAACCTGTCTTCCTTTGAGGAGATGGTCCTTCTGGACATTTCCCTGGAATTTGGCTCAAACCGCCACGTGTCCTGCAGATCTGGTTATGGAATAGATTATTTTAGGTGTGGTCACATAGCATATATGGGACAATGAGGGCATCAAGCTCAACCATCATGGATTTAGGAAAGGCAGATCGTGCTTAACCAACTTGATCTCTTTTTATGAGCAGCTGGCACACCTAATGGGTGAGGGAAAGATGGTGGATGTTGTCTACTGGGGCTTCAGTAAAGCTTTTAATATTGTCTTCAGGCTGGGGGAAGCGTGACTGGAAATCTGCCCAGAGGAAAAGGACTTGGGTGTACTGGTTGACAGCAGCTGAAGATGAGTCAATATGTGCCAATATGAGTTAGAAGGCCGATGGCATCCTGGCCTGTATCAGCAATGGTGCAGCCAGCAGGACCAGGGCAGCGATTGTCCCCCTGCACTCGGCGCTGGTGAGGCCACACCTGGAGTCCTGTGTTCAGTTCTGGGCCCCTCACTACAAGAAAGACATTGAGGTGCTGGAATGTGTCCAGAGAACAGTGAAGGTAGTGTAGGGTCCAGAGAGTAAGTCCTATGAGGAGTGGATGAGAGAACTGGAACTGTTTGGTCTGGAGAAGAGGAGGCTCAGAGGAAGACCTTATTGGTCTCTACAACTGCATGAGAGAAGGTTGCAGTCAGGCAGGGGTCAGCCTCTTCTCCCAGGCAACAGGACAAGAGGAAACAGCCTCAAGTTGCACCAGAAGAGGTTTAGGTTGGACATAAGGAAGAATTTCCTCACTGAAAGGGTGGTCAGGCATTAAAGCATGCTGCCCAGGGAAGTGGGGGAGTCACCATCCCTTTAGGGGTTCAAGAAATGACTGGATGTGGCAGTCATTGCTATGGTCTAATTGACATTCTGGTGTTGGGTCAAAGGTTGGACTTAGAGGTTGGTCTTGGAGGTTTTTTCCAAGGTTAATGATTCTATGATTCTGTGACCTGCTACATCGGTGAGATCACAGAGGAGTAGAAAGGTTTGTACCTGGGCTGCATGCTCGGGGAAACCTAGCAAGGATCTATATCTTCCTACAGCAGGGTTGAGCTACAACATTGCCTCTGCCATGTGCCCAAAGCTCCCCCCTCCTTGTGTGACTTGCTGTGTACGGTATCACAAGCTGGTAAAAAAAAAAATTAAAAATGAGGTGCCTGTGCATGCTGGACAAATATAGATGAAAATAAACCGAGAATTTTCAATTAATCTGTGTTTGTTAAGTGTTTAGATTAAAAGTACCCAAGTTCCCCTGATTTCAATATCTATTTTAAAAAGCCTCAGACTTTTACAAGCCATGAAACACCTTATTTTCAATGCAACAAGCTTTAATAACAATATAGCCTATAAAATACCATGTGAAGAGGAAAGGATTATACTTGTTTGACCAGAAGGTTAGTTATGCTCCAGTTATCCTATCTCCAAAAATTTTAGGACTGAGGATTTTTGTTTTCTTGCTGCTTTTTTTATTTACTGATCTTGATTTTTCGATCAGATTACAATGTTAGGAAATATGAACTACTTGACAACTTCACATGATTAGCTTAAAGTTCAATGCAGTGTTGTTCAGCTCTTTTTTCAGTACTTGTGAAGACAAGGCAGACTGCAGGGAAAAGAACCATTGTCCTTTGAAGTCTCTTTGCAGGAGGAGGTGGATACCAGAGGCAGCTTCAAAAACCCTCTGCTAATAACCTCCAGACCCTAACTGCCACTCCACAATATTTTGTGACCTTTGGTCCCTCACATTCATCTCATCTTTACTTTTGTGATAAAGAGTGAATGTCCTTCAGTCCACAAGCTACATCTCAGAGGACAGACAGGCTTATAATCTCAAACAATACATTCCAAATCAAATCTCAAACACCAAATTCTTTTAAGAGATGAAGCTATTTTTTTTTCTAATAAAGTACATTCAGAATAGTAGAGAAATAGCATTTATAATTCTATTACTTGATACATTGCAATAATTCTCTGATAAAGAATACATTCTAAAATATTGTGGTCTTTTTTCTTTAAACTGTTGGTAAAGCAACATATTTGTTCTTGTCACTCTGTAGAAGGTGTGGTCCTGTGTCTTAAACAGGAGATTCTACTTACACAAAGTGGTGCCATACTATTACCACTCCTAAATGTGCAAAGGGCAGACATTCAGTGGAGCTGAAAGCAATAAAATGACTAAACAAAAATGATCAAAAAACATTGCATAGGTGGCAATAATCCATCATTTCACTGGAAGTTCTGACATTTTATGCTCTCATGACAGTCATCTGAGTTAGGATCTGAACCAGAAATGTACAGAGCATAAAAATTGAGAACAGTAATTCAAATCAAAAAAGGCAAAGCAAGAAAGAAACTAGAGCTTAACAATCCAACAAACATTTTTCCAGCTCAGTATGAAGGACTAAATACCAATGAGTTGAAACTATCAGATACTTAACCTCAGTCTGGGTTTTTTCCAGTTATTTGCTCATTATTTGCCAGCCAAATTGGCCATGTTGCTTTAGTAGATCAGTAATACGTATTGAAAGCCTTTAAAAGAAAGGTCCTGCTGTCTTTGTAATCAGGGTGCAAAGGGTAAGGGACACCATCACTTTGACTCATAAGATTCTGAGTAAACACACACACACACACACCCTTGCTTTTGAAACTCCATCCTGGCTGTAACCTGAGTTAGTTACTGAAATTATTCTCAAGGACAGTATGAATGGTACCGTTCCACTTGAGTTACAGTTCAAGTGAGAAATGTTCCAAGGCTGTCAGGTGATTACTTTTTCAGTAATCATCTGGCAGCTGGTTTGATCCCTACACATTGTTTCCCTCCTTTGTGTGGAGGCCAGAAACCTAAATGGTTTTGACCACAGAATGCAAATCTGCCCAGTCCTGGTGCTTACCCATTATTTACTGTCCATGTAGCACCATGAGCTAATTTTTGTCATAAACACTGGTAAAGATGAAAAGTTTTAAAGTAGGGATTGTAATGGCAGCTTTTCAATAAACATTTCAAGATATCTGAATTGTGAACCACCTCCTACATCCCTTCAGTTTTATTCAAAAGGCATTCGCTTCTCAACCCTGGTGTTATCTTTGTGGCCTGCCATGGAACAGACCTAAAAAGCCACAGTTAGAAAGGAAAAAATGAGTATTTTTACAGTCTCTTTCCACTGTGTTGCTTATCAATTTTTCCATTTCAATGCAAAGGTAATGCATATTCTAATTAAATGATTTGTTCTCAGTCACAGGTTGTAGATATTAACCTTGCCAAGCAAAATATTTTTGCTATAGTGTTCTCATCTATATCCTGTATTCCTGATAGTAAAGAAGAATAAGGCATATAGAGGGATAAAACTTAAAAAAGGCAAGACACAATAAAAACAGAGAAAAACTGGAGCTTTGTCCTGCAAGTGCCTGTAGTATTTGTAAAATTATTGCAGATTTACACAGGAAAAAAAGGATTCTAATCCATGCATTAATGGTCTGACTACAGTTCAGTGAGTGTAAATGATCAGGACACCTTTAAAAATAGTATTTTCAAAATTCACTTCATTAAGCTTCTCACTAATAAAGAAAGGCAAGATGCAGAGGAAATAGGAGAAGTTTGAGACATGAGTGATGCTTGCTTTGTCTGTCCTTTCCCTCAGCCTCCTCCAACACAAAAGGAGGGATGTAGCACCAAGACCTGGTTCTTAAGAAAGACTTAAGGTGCAGCAATCCCTGTGCAATAAAACTATTTCAAGGTAAAGCAATAGGAAAGAGTAAACTAGAAATTTTACCTACATTTAAAAATATTTGCAGTCTAAAAATATGCCAAGCTTTATGGAGAATAACAAGTATAGCTATCAAAACTGCATATTAGACAGAAATAGGATCCTAGGGTAATATGAAAATTAAAAGGTTGAAGTCTTGAAAATACTGCATTGCATATTATCAGGGTCAGGTTTAAGGTAAGTATATGTCAGTACTAAAGAAGGGAGAGCAATATCTCTTTATATATTTTTAAAATAACAAAACCAAAAACCAAAACAAACCCCAACCAAACAACAAAACAAACAAACAAAAACCCCAAAAAACAAACCCAGGTGTTCCAGGAGGAAACTGGCTTCAGGATTAGTTTACAGAAAGTGCTATATACCATCAAGCTGTGCATGGTAAAGTTGTTTTTTCTTGATATAGTGCCAGACTGTGATGTCCTTATTTCCATGATGACTAGAAATCAGCAGAATTATATTACTGAGTCTGAGAAATGGTATGTAAACTTGTTCAAAGACTTTTTTTTGAACTCTTCTTCTAGTGGCTATTTTAAATGAGATGACTACTATAAATAAGTATCAACATTCTCCAACAGAAAGCAGTTATGCATTAACAAGACAGATTAATAATAAATTAAATCATTAATTTGTTTTTAATGACTATTTCACATAGGTTGGTTGAACTGGTTGTATTGTAGATGTACTCCAGTTTCCAATTTATTTTAACATTTTTCTTGCTGTTCTCTTTGATTGAGATTAAGCTGTTCTTGGTTTTTGTTGTTCTATTGTTTTTAAGATAGCAGGTGACAGCCTCTCTTCAGTGTTTTCTTGATTTTGTACAATAAGGTTTTCTGTTTAACAATAGAAATTATAGTCTAACTTTAAATAACTGAGTTTAGACACAGTTTTCTGGACTAGTGCATGCAATTTCTAGAGCAGAAAAACAATTGCTTGAATATGTTTTACTTTTTTATAATCTCTCATTCATATTATATTCTGAAGTCAAAGTTTTTGGACAACAAAGGAAGCACTCTCTGTAAAATCATACAATTGTTCTTTTCTCTTTTTGAAAACCTTTAAAATTACTCATGCTAATATTGAAAGTATTTGTTATTTCTTTTATTCTATTTATTTTGTCTGAAACATTCTGTGATGCTGGGATACCCTCACAGCTGAGAGTAAGGCTGGTGTCTTCCCAGCCCTCAGCACTGCAGGGCTGCTCAAAGATCAGAGCCTACCAGCTACCAACAGGTGTATCATCCTTCCCCATGCCAGGGTTCAATGTCTCTTTGCTCATATTCTGTTGTTGAAATATGATCCTTTATTTCGACGTAAGAGAAAGTCAATAAACACTCTAAAATCTAGTTCAGAAGTACCATTCCTGATAAGAAAAATCTATTTTTTCCAGTTCAGTGTGAACTGTCCCTGGGATTCAAAACTGTTTTCTTCAGTATGAAAGGTTTTCTCTTTACTTCTGTTTGCAGGGCTAACCCTGGGCCCTGTGCAAAGTGGGGTTCCACTCCCTCACGTGTCACCAACTTGGCTGTTTTCTACTCCCTCGGGTGTCACCAGGTGGAGCCAACTGGAACTGTCTGTGCCCTGTGAAGGACAGCCCTGGCTGCTCCACACATGGTCCACCCCAGGCAGGACCCTCTGTGCTGTTGCTGCTGCTGCTGCCACCAGCACCAGGGCACCTGGATCCGGAAAAAGGGCATGGGATAAGTCCTTCAGCACGGCCTCTGATCGAGCACTGGCAAAGTCCTCCCAGGTCCACCCAGTCCAACCACCTTCATGAGGGTAAATCTCAAATGCTTTATGAAGTAAGCTCAGGGTGCAGAAGATGATAGGAACTGGATTGAAATCTTTTGCCCTGTTGCAGAGGGTGTCAGTGAATGATGAAACATCTGGTACAACTCTCTGCTCATTGAATGGCATCTGTATGTTTTCATGTGTTTCCTACAAGTTCTGCACAGTATCAGTCTCGATGGTGACTGTTCAGTGTTGACTTTTTACACCCACTACTTTTCACAGCTGCTTCCCTGGAACACCATGTGAGTCTCCATCTTTGAAGCTGACTGGTGGATATGACTGATATGCCTCACTGACTCACTTGGAATTTTTTTTAACTTCTCTTTGAAAATGTCTGCTAATGAATATGTTCTGCCTCTCAGGACTGACCTTCGTTACTGAGACATTTCTGTTAGTACTTCAAGCTTTCTTCCCAGGAGTCACAAGCTTTTGCTCATTTACTTCCTGGAGAGAGTCAAAATGGCTTTTAATCGTCTCTGAAATGGTTTCCAAAGCCAGATCTCTCCATGGACCTTCAGGAAAACACATCAGGCAAAGCTGTCACATCCCTGGAGTTTCTTCCTGTGGAAGTGCTCAGTAATGGTGCAGCACAGGGAAAAGCTGACACTGTCATTAGTTTTCTCTAACAGATCAAGGACAAACAAGATTATCAAATAAATAAACATAACACAAAAAACTCCCTCTTGAATTACATACTAATTGTCTCTCTCAAACATTGCTCCCCCGTCACCTTGATTTTTTATTCCTATTGCAATATTACAAACCAGGGTATCATTACACTTGCTAACATGCAAATGTCCCTACTCAACCATGTTCTCAAACCTTCGAAGTTCTCAAACCTTCGAAGTTCTCAAAAATCTGCAGGAACTTCAGCTCTGCAGAAGTCAGAATTCAAACAATTGGAAATGATGATTCTCCTGGTGTTTTTCTTTTTTGACCTAATTTTGAAGAGTGTATCCATCCACATTTACAAAACTCTAGGTCTGTCTGTCTTTAACACTTAAGCATATACGTTAATTCTTGTTTCTGAAATCAAGTCTGGGGACAGTGGACTGAATGTAAAACTGATGAAAGTAAACACAGATCGTATTAAATTTTTCAGAGATATCTGACAGAGATAAAAATGGCATGTGGAGCCTAAAACGGTCTATAATGCAAACCAGATTAATTTTAACTGCTCAAAGGTATGCAAACAACCACATTGCTTTGATGTTCACACTCAGACCACAAAATAAATGTGTTTTTGCTCACATTGCTGTGGTAAATATTATAAGAGGCTAGAAAAAAGTCATTAACCAACTGTAGTTCCAATGAAAATGTATCAAAAGCAATTATCTTTTATTTTTCAATATATGCTTCTGAAATTTTGAAGGCAAGCCCCTCACTGAATGTCAGTACCTAAGCCCATTCACTGTGTCAAAGCAACTTGGAGAAGCTGTAGCCTCTATTTTATATGCAGAAAATATTTTCCTGATTTCAGTTTATTCAATTAATTAAAACAAATTGCGAAGTCATTCACAGTTGAAAAAGTAGGAAAGCCTTTCTGTTTTTTTCTTCCATGAGAAATGTATAAATGAGGTAAAGTCTCCCGGTCTGAAAATCTTATAGATACTTCAGCCTAGGACCAATCAATTTAATCCACTTACTAAAAGGACTGTTTTTCTTAATATCATTTTGAATTAAATTTAAAATATCTTATGATAAATGCAAGATTATTATTTATTTGGAACATTTGAGGTAATTGGTTTTCATTTGTATATGTTAGTGTCAGCAGTTAGACATTAGACTGTCAGAGTAGAAGTTACCATCTGAAAAAAATTTTAATAGTCTTTTCCACATATGTCTCCCATAGTTTGATCTGCAAACTAAAATTATTTAAGTCAACACATTCACTGCCCTCCTCTGAGATTCTTAACTCTCATTTCTGCTTCTGCACAATACAGGACTTTGTGCTGCCTGGGCAGTAAACAAAGCTGTGGGATGGTTGTTCTAAAATCGACTTTTAAATATGTATACATTTATATACCTATGCACACACAAAAGGATTATATGTAAATATTGTTGGATTTATCTAGATCAGCATAAACTGACTTTTTGACCATAGAACTATAGTTAAAGACTCCAGAAAAAGGGCTGCAACTCTGTGCAGATATGGATTACTTCTCTTTGTGGCGATACCAGCTTTCCTGACATAAAATGTGTGTTAAATTGTAACCTTAAATTTTCTCTTCACTGTAAAGACATGTGTGCTGTTTTCGCAAGGGGAAAAAAAAAAAAAAAAAAAAAAAAAAAAANAACAAAAAAAAAAAACCCTCCAAACAAGCAAAAAAGCCACCAAAACACCCCAACAGAAATCTGCTATGTAAAAAGTGGTATGAGGTTTTTGCTTCTGTGTAACTAGCAAATGCCAATAAGATGCATTCTTACTTGAAGCTTATCCAGAGTTGCTAATATAAGCAGAAGCTAGTGACTAATTTCCACTAAAATGCTTACTTAGAAGAACGTACACTCAATAATTGATTAATTTTAATGAGATAATTCAGCTGATTTTACTTAAAGTAGAACTATCTGGTTTTATTCTGTTTATTCCTGAGGGTGTAGAAAGCTGACCTGGAATTTTCTAGCTATAGTTTTGTTAAAAAAAAAAATTCCACTTCCTATTTTTTTCTAGACAGTATTACAAAATTAAAAAATATCCTCTTCCTGTTTAAATAAGCTTCTTAATTTTAGATGTTTTCAAGATGTTACATTTTGTTATGAAATGGAATAAGAATGTTTTTGAATAATTCACATTCTCATAATATGGGAATTCCCTTGCATGTTTATGAAAGAGTGTGCATCATATTGGTGAAGAAGCATTTATCAGACACTCCAATAAAATATTTAGATATTGTGTCTTTTAGAAATAATTTGAAAGCAGAGTATTTGACTTTTATTACCTCCGTAGAAAATAGCACAATAATGTTGTGCACTGTATATTTCAAAGTAGTGGATATCTGTGAGGTGGATAATGAAGTGTGCTCCCTGTTTCACATACTAGTGAATATGTAAACAAGGAGGTCAGTTGCCTGTGGCATTTTTGAGAGCATGACTCCACACATTTGGGTTTTTTAGCAGTGAACAGATTTATGTAGCTACCACCAATTCTGCTTGTTCCCACACCCACAATTACAGGGGTCCTTTACAGCCCGACACCACCATTCTTTTGCATGATCTATGGACTGTCTGAATTTAAAAGAACACTACACAAACCTCACAGGTTATTCCAATACATGCTTTCTAATATCACAAAATCTTAAGTTCCCCTACCATTTTAAAAATGCAGTTGGAAAACAAAACCCCATTGTACACAGATACACTGAACTCCATCTTTTTCAGTCTGCTCTTATCAAGTTCTTTTCCCCAGCTGCTCAAAGCAATTCAGAAAAGGTTCATCAAGGCCCAAAAAATGCCTGTTCAGCTTTAAGAGTATAATTGTTGGTAGTTGTGTGTTACTCTGTTGTATTATTGTGGTTGTATGCACCAGCACTCTCTATGATTTTTGTGGCTACAGCTGACAGTTTATTTGATGGTCACCTCACAGTGCTGATTCACTGTTTTTGTGGATATGGGACAGTGGCCATTTGCTACTTGTTTTATTTACTGTGGTAAAGATAAAAAGTGGATGCTTTGAAGTGTTATAAAATTATTATGTTGCTCTTCCAGCATTTATAAATAGGGGATTTAATATTTCAGATGCCTGCAACCTCTAGGATCTGTGTATTTGAAACAAACCAATGAGCTTAAATTGTGGAGATTAAGAAGCAAAATTTCATGCAGGGAATTACATCATACGGTAGATGAGCAGCTACAGCTTCTATATAATGAACATTATGGTAAGAGTTCAAAGATTTTAGATTAATTTCTTCTTACATTGAATTCCAGTTATAAATGGTACTTCAGATTATTTTTAGAAAGCTTTTTAAAAATCACTGGTTTTGCACAACTCCAAATTTATAGACATAAAATTAATGAAGCTATTCATTAAAAAATCATACTAAGGAAAAAGAGAACTTAGGAGCTTTTGATTCCTCAAAGCACTGAGGTATGCAGTTGACTTAACTGAAATGAGTGGAAATTTTGTACTTATGTAAGAACTGAGGTGTCGTAACACAAAGACATGAACTGAGTGGCAGTGCAGACACTCACACACAGTTGATGGAATAAGTCCAAGTGCTTTGCTCAGCTGGCATCTAATAGAGTGGAACTTCTTGTAAGGAGAGCAGGATTTTAATGCTAATTCTATATCAATGTTTTCAAAGCTAGGGACATCAGACAGAAATTTTACTTTACATAAATTGTTTCATTGGAAATATAACAACTTTCCCCACCTCAGAATCAAAGAATTTTCTTTTCCTCACCCATTCATTTTACTAGATCTCACTACAGCATTTTTTTGAGACATACAGTATGAACTTACAAATATGAGTCATCAGCTTCTGTTTCTATCCATTTTCACAATGTCAGTGCCCTCAAAATACACATGCAGAAAGAATAAATCCTGTTGAATTGCCCATGTTGGATGTGACATTGTTTGAGATGCTCTTTTCATACTGCAGGAACTGTTAATGATATTTTGTTGGATGTTAATCTTCGTTATGTACGCAACAAAAATTTTCATCTATCTTTATATACTGCTTTGGAAAAAAAAAGGGATAGCAAAATAATTTTCAAGTGTCTAACCCAATAGAAACTTAAGAGTTCTGTATGAGTTTAGTTACATTTGTGTTATATCACTACATCAATTTTCTATTGAATTTTCTTTTAAATGGAGGTTTTGAAATTGAGTTGTAGTTTATTGCAAGGCCCTCTTGTAAGATCCAAGAGAAACTTGTAAGTTAAAGCCTGAATTAACTCATAGTCAAGAAGAAAACTAGAGATCTCACTGTGGAAAAACAAAAAAAAAGTGAATTTTAAATTTGTTACATTCCCTTTAGGGAAAACCAGCAAAGATACAGATGGCCACTCACAAAGTTTAGTCAGTCCCTTTTTATTTACCTAATATACGTGTATAAGTTTTTCTATGTATGACCTTAGTTTAGCTTACAGCTCTAGTTTTGAAATGTTTACTTTAACACATACAGTGCTTTGCTAAATCTAAAGTAATATAATTTTTGTTCCTATATACATTGCAGAGTGTATGAAAATGAAATCTGTTGGAGAATTGTTCTTGAAGATAACTGCTTCAAATTGCAAACTAAGGTAGTAATTTAAAATAACAACTGTATATCACAATATCTCTGTGTAAAAAGAGTCAATATATTCTCAATCAGTAAAGCATAGCTTAAAAGCCTTTTGCAGTATAGATCAAAATGCATTTACAGTTCTTCAGCACAATTCTCTCTATATTTTTAAAATTCTGTGTATAAATTCTATACATTATTCTAACTTGTTATTCTTCAGGCAAGTTAAATATGAGTCAACAGTGTGGCCTGGCAGACAAAAGGGTCAACTGTGTCTTGTGGAGGCTGTGGCCCTGTGGAGAGAGGAGTTCATGCTGGAGAAGGTTTCCTGGGGGGACTTACGACCCTGTGCAAGACCCGCACCGGAGCAGCCTGTTCCTGAAGAGCTGCACCCTGTGGGAGGGTCCCACTCTGGAAAAGTTTGTGAAGGAATGTAACCTGTGGGAAGGACCCATGTTGAAGATCCTGGAGGACTGCCTCATGTGCATGGATCCCAAGCTGGGGCAGGGAAAGTGTGAGGAGGAAGGAGCAGCAGAGACAACGTGTGATGAATCACAGAATAGGCTGGGTTGGAAGGGACCCAAAAGGTTCACTGAGTCCAGTTCCAAGCCCCTCACAGCCCCATCCCCAAGAGTCACACCCCATTGCAGCCTCCATTCCCTGTGCCCCAGTGCAGTCAGAGAGAGAAGGTAGAAACATTGGGGGTGAAATCAAGCCCAGGAAGAAGGGAGGGGTGGGGGAGGGTGTTTTAGGATTTCTTTTATTTGTCATTACTGTACTCTGATTTGATTTGCAATAAACTCACATAATTTTCCTAAATCAAGTCTCTTTTGCCCATGACAACATTTTCTGAATGATCTCTCCCTGTTCTTATCTTGACCCATGAGCTTTTGACTGTATTTTCTCTCCCCTGTTCACTTGAGGAGGGAGAGTGATAGAGCAGCTACTGGTGGGCACCTGAAACCCATCCAGGATAAACCTGCTACAAATAGTTTTCAGACATTTTTTATTTTTCTGTCTCTATTTCTAATCATATTTAACCATATGTGTGATTACTTTCAATTCAGGGCACCTGCAGCCTCTTTACAAATAAATGAAGGCTACAAGTATGCAACAGTTCTGAAAACCTTGTTACTTTTTTCATGTGTTGAAATAGGCTGTTGTAGCTAAGTTTGGGACAGCTTTGTAGGATAAGCCTGCTTTTTAAGGAGCAATCACGGAATCTAATCTGTGAAGCCACAGCTGTGAGTTATGTGGACAGCTTCTTAAATGAGGAACACTCAAGACACATTACTTCCCAAGAAAATTATATTAAGAGCCAAATATAGTTTCTCTTTTTGGCAATGTATAAAAACATGAAGTTAACTGGTATTTGGAAGAACTTCATAGCAAAATGGAACCCATTATAAATACAGCCAGACATTTCAAGTTCTGAATACAAAATATAACAAATATAATATGACAAAATATCTCAAATAAATAAAAAGAAGAAATTGGTTTATGGTTATTACTTAATCTATTTCCGTTGTCATAATTACATTTTCTTTCTACTTCTAAAAATTAGATTTTTTTTCAAAAGATGATGCTGAACTTACTTTCCCAACCTATTTACAATAACTGTATACATAATGCCCCTCTGTCAGTATTTTTTTTTGCTTTTTTCCCTTCCTTTTTTGGTGCAGATTTTCTGTACAGTGTGTTAAAAAACGTAGAAAAAAAACAGATTTAGGAAAGATACTGCACTATTACAGAAAGGCTCAGAAATACTTCAATTTATATAGAGTCAGACTCTGAAAACTGGACAGAATAGGACTGTGTAGCATGGTCAACCTCCTGATAGACCCTGTTGTGTTCCATTCAGAGGATACAGTTTAGCCCAGTGGTAAATTAACGAGCTATTCAAACAGAATATGGTTAGAAAAAGCTCTTCCTGAATATGGCTCCCCATAATAATAATATGGAAAAATAATTTCAATCATTAGTAATTAATGTACTGTTTAAATAAACATCAACTGTAATAATCTGCTTACTTTCAGTAGTGTATTTCATATACTCACTGACCTTCACTAATTTCCCAGGTCATTATTTCTTTTATTTTTATTTCCACTAACTCCCATGTATATCTATACAATTGACTTTTACCAAGAACAGGATAAAAAGTGTTGTCTCAGGGTTTTATCAACCAGATCTTTTTATATGAGTAGCAATAACAATTTGTTATTAAATGATATTACCCGATCAGTTTTGTCCATCTCAAGAGCTAAGGAAATACACACAAATCCAATACTGAAGCAAAGCAAATAACAGAGTTAGCTGTAATATGTGCAGACTGTTGCACGCATTACATATGTATCAATTGCATTTTTGCTGTTCCCATCTCTGCAATTCCCAGGTCTGTCTCCTAATGGTTTCATATCAAAATATCTTTGTGACAAACTGTATTGCCAAAATACCATTAACCTTTAGCTATAATGGAGATTTCTAGAGAATAGATGAAAAGATGGTTTTGTAGCTAAGACGAAATCATCCTAAGGGACAGAGTAGAATCAAAGAGCTGGACTTTTGCTACTAAGGAAATCTAGGTAGCTGTGCTGGTGGTCAGTGACTTCCACAGCCAGTTTCTGGATCAATGCCACCTGTTCTCACCCCAGCACAGGGTATATATTCTCTCAGGACTGAAATTCGCCTTTATTACATTCTTTAACTTGTCCCTGGATTAACGACAGTGATGTAGGTGTAGGGGCTAGTCTGGGACTAGAAAATTAGAGAGTCTAAGCTTATGTCCTCCTTCTCTCTTTGCAGACACTAACATATTATTTATTTATTCTTCACTACATCAGGTATGGGTGGCTGCACAAGTTCGTTCTAATGATGGCCTAAATTAACTTGCAGTTCTGTGCTGTGAGGGACTGATTTTTGTCTTCCTAATCCACCAGCATCTTCTTTTATTCTTTTTTTATAGAGTTAGTGATTGTTTTCACTAATATCACCTAAGCCATCCTTCAGACAAAGTTCAAGCACTGACAGTGGAAATGAATGTGTGGAACACGTGCTGCCAAAATGATGATACTGTACTCTCTGATAAAATAACCAACAAGCTTGCAGGCAGCCAGCCTTGTTTGTTTACCCAGTCCTCTTGGTTCCTGGGGAATTACAGGTGTGTTAGTATAATGAAAACAAATAAGAAATAAAAATTATTATTTAAACTTTGAACAGTTAAAAGAATACCCAAACTACCTAGTCAGCAACAGATGAGAACAAAAGCAGTCTGAACTTCTTTTGTAAATACATACATTTCTAGTATTGCTGCTCACAGAAAACAATTCAGAAACTATTGCCACTTTAAATATATAGGTGCTAGCTGCTTTAAGAGGATTAGGTGAAAAAGGGTTTATGTCTGCAATTTAACAACAGCGTGGCTTATCACTTGCTTTAATGCACTAAGCATTTTCATTCAAGCAGGATACATATGTGATGGTGGATCCAGTGTCCTCAGTCAGGAGTGAGCTGCGTTACATACCATGCACAGGAGAGCTTCAGCCCTGGAGGATTCAGGAATCTGACCTCTCACTCTTGCAGAGGCCTCTGCATATGCCTGGTTGAAGGACTGATGCACAGCATTGCTATGAATTTGGAAAAGAGAGGAAAGGATGACTGAAGCATGATAACACCAGTTAGTTACACTGGCTAAATAATGCGTATTTTGCTGGTTTAAGGTTCATTTAAAAGGTTTAAGAAGAGAGTTTCATCTTCGTCTTTTAAATTTTTTTTAGTGGTGACTCTAGTTTTAGTTCTGTAAGTGGTTTTATTTTANATGCATAAATTTCAACTGTTGCCTAGTATGACGGACATTGTAAAAATGCAGTGATCGCCTGCAGTACAAAGATTTTTCCTGCATGAGTCAAGTTTCTCATTTAAAATTTGGTAACTGTAATGGAGATACAGGCTTCTGTTATGTTTAGTAAAAGACATTTATCTTTAGAATAAAGAGACCATTCAAAATCTAATTCGTCTTTTAGGTTGACCATATGTGTCATAAATTGCTATTTAAAATAGTGTAATGGTGACGATCCTTGAGTAGGCAATAACATGGAAAGAGAAGTTGTAGGCATATTATTGTGTCTCAGACAGCATCTAATTCTTTTGAACTACTGCTGTTTCCCTTCCTTCCAAGACCATAAATTAATTTTATAGCTTGTAGATCTATGGTGAAAAAGATTGAAAACACAACCATTACCACAGATAGAAATCAAGAAGTAGAATTAAAACCTCTTTCATGAGAAGAGACTCTTGCAACTCCATAATTCAGTTTGCATGGTAGGGAACTAAATTATTTCAAACCCTGAGGGACATAAATATATGTATTTCCTAGATTCAAAATACAAGTCACAGCTGGTTATGAGTGAATGGAGTGAATGTGATCATTTTGTGTTGCTACCTACAGAAGCAATGACTAAGAGCATTCTCTTTTCCCAGCTGTCAATGTAAATACTGTCAAGCATTAATGCAAGCACACTTTTACACTCTTGATATCAGCCACCTTTATGGACTTGCTTGAAAGAATATGTTATCTGAAAGGTGCCACATGTGGCATTGACAGGCAGCAATTCAGAGTATGGCAGACAGCCAGCAAATCATTCAGTACAGTTTTCTGACCTTTCAGCCATATTTTATAGAATCCACAACGTCAGCCTTCGCAGTATACTTCCATGTCAGAGGTTATATTATTTTTAAACTTTTCTACATGAAACTGACGAAAAACTTACACATTCTCCTGCTAATTGATTTTTTTCTCCTTTCAGAGCTTAAGTGCACAAATCCCAGCTAACAAGGCTCTCACAGCTTTTCCAAGTAGTCTGAGTGAAAAGAGTGGTTTTTTTTCCTTCTCCAGTGGCAGAAATGAAAAAAAAAGTAACAAGAGGTTTTGGGTCATTCATATTATTAGCAGTTTGTTAAAGATCTGTGAACAATATTCATACCTGAAATTAAATTTTCAGTTCTTGCCTGATTATAAACTGATATGAGAGAATATGTAACCTTTGTCTATTTCTTGTACATTCTTTTTTTTTATCTGTTCAGATGTTTCCGGCAATGAACCAACTCTTCTAAGAAAAACTGCTAAAAGGACTGCATTAAATACCCCAATAAAGCCTCTGTGTGTGTTAAAATTGTAATAAATCACAACTTGTCCTACCTGTTCTGCCAAAGGGTCAGCCTAGCCTAGAAATTTCCTCCGTCAATGGATTTACATTAACATCCAAGAAAGAATATGGAAAAGACAGTCACATGTGATACCTACTCTATGAATGTGTATATTATTAACACATAAACTGGTCTCGTTAAATACAGTTTCACAAGTTAATACCAATCATGGCTTCAGATGCTGTGGTAAAATCTGTTTTCTAAAAATACCGATCTCTACCCCTCTGAAATTACAACTGTGTGTGGGATGGCTTGGATACATCCCCCAGTTTTAGAGGATTTGAATCTTTATCACATAACTTTATATTTAGATCTCAGGAATGCAAGTCTATTGTTACATAAATATGAATGCATCTGAAACAGAAACTATTAATTTAAATGTGGTGGATAAGCTATGGAGAAATTCAGGCTGCGGCTGCGTGAGAGACTGGGAAGAATGATATCTTGAGACATTTTGGCGTGAGAGTTTGAGGGGAAGGGGCAGGTCAAGCCTTGCCCTGGTGAGGCAGTGCCCTGCTCTGCAACTCCCACCACTAAAGCCTGTATCTAAACCACGTGGTGGTTGCCAGTCCCTGCCACATCAGAGGCAATGCTCTACACATGCCTCTGGAGCCCCTAACCCAGCTTCTGAGTAGCTAAATGACCGGAATTCCCACCTGGGGGAAGTGCCCAGCAAGACCAAGGGGTATTTAAGGCCAAACATGCAACAAGCATGTCTTGACACTACCTCCTCTTGGAATTTCTATCAGCTGAACACTTTCTACAGCAGGAGTGATAGCTACATTTGCTCTTTTCTGCCTGTCTCTCTTTCTTCTAATTCCCTCCTCTCGGAATTTTTGTGTAAATTAAAATCAGACAGGCTTAGATTTTGCAAAGTTGAATGGGCCAAGCTAAAGCTTTGGGAAGTGTTTTATATTGACTGAATGTTGCTTGATACCTTTTGCCAAAGTTCTTTGATTTTCTAAAGTTGCCAGTAAAGTTATTTTTGCTGTTTCAACCTCTTGAGAATATCTTGTCCGTATTTCTCCTGTGTGTCTAACTCAGAGTGAATGAACAACTTTTAAAAGTCTTGCGGAGTGAGTTTTTTTGGGGCCTTACAGGCTCTTATAGAGCTGCTGTGTATTTTGTAGTTGCTTAAGTAATTCTGGTCTGACCCTATAACACACAGTAACATAGTATCTGTTCTTCCTTCATTTTATATGAAATAGTATCAGTACGTGGCAAAATAGTAATTTATAAACATCTTTTGTTTTGCACAGTTGTTTCCAATGGATGTTCTGAACTCAGAAGGGATCTGGTTTTTTCCCTTGTCTCAGGTATAGATATATATGTTTAGTAAATATTTCTCTTAACTCAAACTCAAAATTGTCACAGGGATTTGCTAATCCTCCTGCTTTCTTTGCGACCTCAGGCACGCGAAGCATATTTTCTGCCTGGTCAGAGCCAAGGGTATGTAGAGATCCTAAGGCATCTTGCTCAAGGATCCTGCACAGGGCCAGCCAGCAGACACAGGATATGCACACACCCCAAGTGTCCTGGCCCCTTAGCCAGATTTTAACCTGGTGGGATTTGTTTTGCCTTCACTGTAAGAAGGGCATCAGCCACAGGGGTGATGGGAAGTGTTGTGGGTGTGCTCCTGCCTGACAGCCACAGCCTGAGTCCCACCACAGAGTGGGGTCAGGCTGGGCTGTGTTAGGGGGATCATGGTTCAGAGCCCCAGGCAGTGAGGGGTGCTGGCACCCTGACAGTGGAAATCCTTTTTTTTTTTTTGGTAAAATTGGTTTAGTTAAAGGCCGGAGGTGATAATCCATTTGTGGTCAGGGTTGGCTATGGAGTTTTAACAGGTCCTGAATGCATGTAAATGAAGTGTGACCACTCCCATGCATTTTTATGTATAAACTCTGCAGGTGAAGGACTGGAAGTCCTTGTAAAAATAAAGAAATTAATTGTCTTAATAACTGTGACAATTTCTGTGTAGATCAAACTAAGCCAAATTTTAATACATCTTCCATGTCTTGTAAAGAGATAAAGTCTCATGTGTTGGGTCAATTTTACTTTTTGGAAGCACTAAAATAATTTCAGAGAAGATGAAAATCAAACAGCACTACTGGTTCTATCACTTGTAGCAGGCCTTCAAGGAAAAAAAGATATAGAAGAGAACTAGAACAGTGGAAAAAAAAACCAAACAACCAATCAGACCCATTATCATCTAAGAAACATTCAAGTGCTACCACTTGAAATAGTATGGAGTCTTTAGCAGTCTGATTCTCTTCCTGGTTTAATCATTGGTTGTTGCAGTATGGCAGCAGGTTTCAACAGCTTTTACCTGTAATTGTGGCCTGGGAAATCTGGACACATTGCATTCAGTAATTAATTGCCAAGCATATTGCCTGGAAGCAGCTAAAGAGTCCTCGTGAGCCTTTTCCAGAGATGAAATTGTCTCCAGCAATTTCTTCTTCTGAGACTTCAGAAATAAAGTGTTAAACCAAATATTCACAACAAAATAAATATCTCTCTGTCTGGCACGAATACTGGAAATAGTCCCAAGGTGATATGCAACAATCCTTAGTAACAGTAAAGAGAGTTACAGCTTCCTTTTTTCAGTTTTATCTTCAACTGTGATTTAATTCTGTTTTGTCGTTTTCAGCACTCTTCAGTGCTGGGATTTTGAGGCTAATGGATTTAGATAAAATGTGGGCTGAATGAAGGAAAGATTTTTAATGGTGTATTTTTAGAAGAAGTAAGCTGTAGAGAAGGGAAAATTCTGCTAGGGGCAGGGAATGACTTCTCTAGGGTTTCCCAGCAAGCCATTGGCAAGGACTAGAAATAGAATCTTGGTCTCCTGGGGCTGTGCCTGCTGTTCTGTCCAGCAGCCTCCACAGCTGATTTTTACAAGTAACAGTCACAAAAAGCAGTCACAAAAGTGCCTTCATCATATACCAAGAAGCAAGATGTATTCAAATGCTTCCAGCAATTGTCGAGCTGTTGATTCACAGTCATCCCTCATAACATGAAGCATGAAGAAGAGCAGCTCTTTTCATTCCTGAAGCGCATATCTGCACTGCACAGGCATTAGGCAGAGAAGGAGCTGCCTAATTAGGAGGGCTTGTCCTGGCTTTAATGCAGCTTAAGAACAGCTGCTTTAAGTTGCATTATTGGCCTATGGATGCCACTAAAGATGATTTCCCCCCTTCAAAATGGATCTCTTCTGTGGCCTTTAGCAAATCAATAAATCTACTTAAATTGACTGGAAATACTCTGATTTGGTGTCTTGTGCAGGGTGTGCCAGCAAGTTATCGGCTGCCCGCTGTTAACTCCAAATCCGAAAGGAGTCGTCACCATTTAAAATTACATATTGCACTATTTGTAGCATTTTCTAAAAGGCTGCTTAGCCAGGTGCAACTTTGATCTCACAGGGGAAGGAGCCACAGCTGCAAATGGATGGAAATACAGAATTTTGTAGTGGTAGTGAGAGAGGATCGCCAGATGGGAAATTTAGCAGGAAATCTCAGTGCCATTATAAATCTCACCCTCTGAATTTCCAAGTGAAAACGAATGCTTGAATGCGGAAAATTATGACATATTAAATCATTATTGTGAATTGCAGTTAGCTGGCTCAGATATACCTGAGGTTCTGGAATTACAGATGGCAAATTTAACCAAGCATTGTGATGTGCTTTTGCTGCAGATACTAGGGAAGAGAAAAAAGTGCACACAGTCTCTGACAATGGCTTCCAACAGTATTGAGAAACCTAAACAAAGGCAAAGAGGGAATTACGACCCAGAAGTTTGTTGATGTACTCTGTTCAGAATAAAACAATCTACAAATTCTGCCATCATCTGTTTAGTAAAAAAACTTATCTAATGTATGCTGAAGGTCTGTCCTCATTGCAAAAGGGTTGCACACAAAGATATAGATGTGGTATTAGATCAGTTAGATCACTGGAAGGTTTTTTGGAAGCACTTTTGTGTGTGTGAGGCATACTGTCCTGTATGCAAGTCAGGAAAGGGGAGGTAGGATAAACTTTTGGATATATAACTGTATTTGCAGTGGGAATATCTTGAGTTTTGAGGAATGATGAATAATTTTTCACAAAATGACAGCTTCCTAAAACTTTTGGATGAGAGTAAGTAAATTTAATCATCACAAAAAATTATTGTAGTATGTATTGCTAGATGATAAAATCTATCATGCTTTGCTGCCAAACAATGGGGATGAAAGGAGATGTAATAGGACTAAAAAGAGTAACTGTCTCTTTCCACATACTTCCTAATCTATTCTCAAATATCTGGAGCTTAATTTTATTCTAAAAGCAATCAATTCAGAAATTTTTTGGGCATGGGATATTCTTGAGGACTTTATTAATATCAAATCACATTAGAAGGCTTGTCAACTTTTATAGTCAACTTTGCAAATAAATTAGATAGTCAGGAGTTAATGTATCAGTTAAGAGATATTCCCAGTCTAGTTCCTGTAGACTGTTGTACTGAACAGCCTCTCTTCATTTTCGTAACACACACCATCTCAGGCCTTAAACTGTCTTTGGGTAAGACCTTTTCCAACCTCTTTTTCACATGCCTCATTGCATTACCCATATATCCTATTATTTTACTTCCTCAATGTCATGTAACTTCCCTTTGAGGAGTGATAAAGTTATGCAAGTTCATTTAGGAAAAAAATATGGGTTTTTTTAATAAAACTTCTCCCTTCAACAAAATAATTTTATTTGCCTTATATTATACATATCAATATATAGATTGGTAAAAAGGGAGAACAAACAGGCAAAAAGGAAAGGAGAGTCTCTGAAGACAAACCATTTCTTTAGCATGTGGATGAGGAGTAAAAGACGTGCTTTTGATTAAGACCTATCAATAGCACATAAAGAAAATTCATGTACTTAAAGTCTTTTATTTTGTCAAAAGGCAAGACAGGTGATGACATTACACAGTGTTTTGAACATCATCTAGTTGTGGGAACTGAGGAACACAGGACATAAGCTAGAAAAGGCCTGGGTCAAATGTGAGAAACTGCAGGAACTCTCTTCAGTCATTCAGGAGCTCAAACCTTTTGGATCCAAACATTTACAAAGGGAGAGGAGTCAGACAGGTCAACCTGCATATCCAAGCACAGTCAAAGCAGCTGCCAGAAAAACAAGCAGGCAAAGCAGAAAAGGGGCGGGCTGTAATTGTTTTCACAGCATTCTGGAGAATTACTGTAACACTTAACTTACTTTCCTGGCTTCAGAGTTTCCATTGCTGCACAACAAAGACCATATTCAGGTACCATGAAACTGGGTACAATGTTTGAATGATGTGCTCTAGCCCTAATGGTAATTGTTTGTTCAATATCTGTGTCCTAGCCAAAGACTGAAGAAGGTTATTCTGTCCTCTAAAATTGCTTAATTTGCCTATCACAAGGTACCTAAAAGAATAGCCTGCAGTCACTAGCAAAGACAAATAGGGATCAGCACTTCAGCTTCCAAACCTTAAAATGTCATGCCCCTTTATTACCACTATTTATCTTATTTATTATCTGATCAATTTTATTTAAGACCAAGACTCTGAATAAGACACTACCACTTCAGAATGGCCTTTTCTCAGAAAACACACTTCTAAAAAAGATTAGGTGAACTGAATCACAAAGAACTTGGCTTTCTTCACTACATGACTTAGATGAAAAATAATTAGAAATGGCAACTGTAGATTGTTAGGAAATGGTTCCATTCTGGAGACAATAATTTCAAGTGTATGGCAAAACAGCAAAGAGTTCATAAATCATAAATCTTTTTGTCTCTCTTTTTTTCTATCTTAGTGTTAATACTATTTTTTTTAACAGAATTCCGAAACCTAAGAGGACTTTTGTGACCATTTCATCCAGCAGGCCATGGAATTTCCTTTACCAGTTTCTGCATCAGACCTGTAATTTCTGTCTGAGCAAGACTAGGGGCCATTCAGCAGAGCCTTAACGCTGCTTCAAACACTTCAAATGGTGGAATATCACTCACAGTCATGGTAGATTACTCCAGCTGCTAGTAATTCACACTTATTTCTCATTTGAAATTGTCTAGAGTAATTTCCTGTATTCTGTTGTGATTTTCCCTGCTAAAGTTTCAAATCTTTTATCTTAAATTTTAGGGTTCTCGTAGGTGTTGGGAAAGATAATCTTTAACATTTGTTGTATAAAATAGATTGCTTTTGTGTGACGTCAATTTTCTAGGTAGCAAACTTATTCCTCTTGGGACTTTTTGCTGCAGTATTCTAGAAAACAGGCTAATTTTTAATAGCATTATAGTTGTCGTAAATAAATCCCCAGAGATGGCTGGATCTTTTTTCAAAATTTGATCATAACTGTCTCAAAGAATTACTCATTTTACTTCCGTATACTCAGTACTATTAAAAAGAATAAATATTACTAGCCTTTTTTTCTTGGTAGCTGCCACACTAATATTTCAAGATACTTCAAGTGTCAAGATGGATATCATACCTTTCTTTTGTATTGCTGAAAATTCCATTAATAGTTTCTTTATTTTAGAACTGCCTTAAGCAGTATCAAAGACAATAACTTTTTAATAAAGAAGATCTACTTAGCAACATCAAAAGTATAGATATTTATCCACTACAAAGAAGTCTAACTCTATGAAATTCTGTCAAACTGCACTCATTTTCACCACCTCATAGTATAACCTAGAGGTTTTGATCTCAGTGACAAAGTAGGTATGTTCAAACTCACTTTTTTCAGTTTTTGGATTCTCCTGCACTTAACGAAGAGTAGAAATTTTAACATTTTAAATAGAATTTCATTTTGAAATAAGAGCCTATTTGTTTTATCAATCTAAAAACTGTTAAATACTTTTGCTATTCACAGTTTTGAAATTAAAATTGCTATCTAGATCACAGATAATTAAATACATAGGATTTGAAAATACAGCTATGGAATCCATCTTTAAACGACAAATAAAATATAAACAAAAGTAACCCTGAAAAATCTTACAAGTTAATTCAGGAGAAAGCTTGTGTGAAACATTTATTTAAAAAAAAGAAAATTGTGTACTAGTACACATATTATTATGAAGCTTTGAATTACAAAATAGAGCTGTGCTCCAAAATTACAGGGAACAAATTATTGTCTTTGGTTAGCTGATGAAGTGAGAAGATCCTTCCCTTTTTTATGTCCTTCTAAAGGCTTTTCTTATTGCAAACAAACTCTTAAGAAATATTTTGAAGTTTTATATAGGGTATGAATGTGTACATGTAACATACAGACACGCTTTATGTACATGTACATATATACATAATCTTTCTAATGGAAGAGAAAATGTTGAACTCAACTCCTCGGTGGTGGGGTAAATTCTTGAATGAGAAGATTTTTACACAAAGGATAAAAATCTCATCGTCTTGAGGTTGTAATCCTCTCTTCAATTTCATCCTGAAATTTTGTGCCTTGAAATAGGACAAGAAATGAAAATGTTAATGTATTTTGAAATTTCAATTTTTTGTTCAAAATTTTTTATTGCCTCTACATATGTATTACAAAGCATTTTCCCTTTTTCACCAAGTATTCCTGGTTCCAATTTTTCCTCCCTTTTTTTTGAGTGTGTTTTTTTTTTGTTGTTGTTTTGTTTTGTTTTGTTTTTGTTTTTTTTTTGCAAGTTCTAACTGTTAAAAGTGCTAGCTCATGCATTTTCTGCACGCCTGGAAAAGAAAACCAAACTTCATCTGGGTCAATATAAATTTTATGAACACTGGAGAATGACCTGGAAGATAAGAGCAACTGTTAACATGTATTACCTCCAGTAACTTACTGCCCCCACCTCATCTTTCAGCTCTGTGGAGCAATGGTGTCTCCTAGTGGACAAGGAGCTGCAAACGGCAGGCAACGGCTCTTTCAGAAAATATTCAACTCCATTTCAGTCGGTGTTTACAAAAGCACTATCCTAATAAAGCTAGGACTTGTATAAATTGTTTCTGTTGGAAGTGGTTTTATTGAAAACTCATTCAAGTAATTCATATACCTGGATTTACATACTTTGGAAATAAATTGCTTCTTTTGAAAAAATGTCAGTAACAGCAAAATTTGTGCCTGTGGTCTTACTCTTCTTTGATTATGACTTAAATTATCTTCCCTTCCCTGGCCAACAATGTATTGACTGGATTAATTCAAAACAAAACAAAACAAAACAAAACAAAACCAAAACCAAACCAAAAAAAAAAAAAAAAAAAAAAAAAAAAAAAAAAAAAAAAAAAAAAAAAAAAAAAAAAAAAAAGAATTTGGTTGTGCTGAGTCTTTAAACATTTTTATGTGCCTTGCTTGCAGTTAATGGGAAATCTCATCCCCTTGTGCGAAACAGTGCTTTATAAATCATTCTAATTCCACCCATTGTATTTTCTTTGCTATACACAAAAAAGGAAGAGAATAAATGTCTCCCTATCTTCAAATTCAATTTGAGACATTTTACTTGATGAAATGTATATTTGCATAAACATTTCTCACTGGGGATGGCATCTAAATTTGCACTGTGGAACTTGACAGCAGAGCTTTATAATCTTAAATTCTACTCATTGATCTAGAGCTCCTGTGTACTAAGTAATTTCCTATTCATATTCAGCTTAAATTTTAAACAAAATAAGGCCCTAAGCTTTGTATACAAAGATATATTTTGTATGAAAATATTGAGGACCAGATGTTGTTACTTGCAAAATGTCTGACAAGCAGAATTGAATGAACTTACACATTTCTTTCATGGCAAGGTTACAGACTTAAATGAGGTTTTATATAGCAACAGATTATTTTGTTATGTTAGAGGAATATAATAAAATACTCAAATGAAAAAAGTTGAGTAAAATATTAAGCTGGTGATATTCTGGTCTCTGTGAAAAATCCCATACAGAACAGGTAGAAAAAGAGGTGCTTCTTCAGAAATACAGATAAACTCATCAATTGTAAACAATATTGATTGAAATCAATAGTTAGAAAAGAAGTATTCAGAGGGCTGAACTAATTTTCCAGGAGTTTTAAAATTAATGTGCCCATCTCTTCTTTCTTTTTTTTTTCTAGTGCCTTAATATGCCTATAAAGTTGTGAGACCCAGTTCTACCACTGCAAGCAGACAGACACATGCGTACACAGAAGCCTTAAAGTGGACAGAGAATGACATGAAACCAAGTATTACTCAGTTTAAATCAGGTTTGTTGAATTGACATTCTAGAACATATTGCGAGGGCACAGGGATAAAATACATTTCAGACTTGCTGAATACAACGAAAGGTGGCAGTTGTATTTGTTCTAGGAAATGTTATGCACTCAAAGACTTTCACTCCCAAAAGGAGAAATTTCATATTTTTAATTAAACTTAAATGGAATTGATACATGGACATTTAAAGCCATTTGAGTGTTTTAAAATTTTATGTTTGCTGTTCCTACTACATCCAAGTTCACTGTGAGTTCCCATGAATGACACTTCGTAGAAATTCATAAAATGAACATACTGAACTAAACATGAAGTTCTGCATAGGTTACTTATTATATGGATGGCATATTATCTTAGTTTTATTTGAATTTCAGACCGCATCGTTTTTCAGTAATTTGAAATATTTCTGTGCTGAAACTCTGGTACATTTCGCACAGGAGATCCACACAGAAAATTCAGATGGTGTAAAGCACAAATTTGGAGATTCCCAGTGCATGAGGTTCACTATTAGCTCCATTTCTACCAGGGCTGTGATTATAAAAACACTTTGATCTTTTTATTAAAGGCCTTGTATGATGCTTTACATCTTTCAATAGCGAGGTGCTTTCTAAGGAAGAAGGTATCAATATCTTCAGGTTTCAGTTCTAACAAATTGTTCCCTAAAATGTAAGCCTTCTAATTTCTTTGGCAACACAGCATCTGTATAGCTTCTTTAATTCTTGCTTGCATGAGAGGTTTTTCTCTTCTCCTAAGTGAAGTAAAGATCCTGTAAGGTGAAAAGATGCAAAATAACTGTGTCCAAGTTAACCTGTTGGTCGAGCAGAGATTACTCAGTGTCTGCAATGTAATTTTTACAAACAGAATGAGTTACTGTAGCAAGAACCATTTAGCTGCTTTAATGGAATCGAGTGGGATTGTAGCATCATTCTCATCTCTGTGTTTCAGCCATTAAAGGACTCTCAGATGTGGCTCATGCTTTTTTTTTCAGCAGTAGGTTTTACCATGAAGGCAAAACTGAAAACACTTGTCTGGGATTTCCTGACTCCATCACTGCATTTAGAATTATTCAAGATGTTCAAAAAACATTACTAATTTACAGATAGTGCAAGCTACATTGTCAGAAAAATTGCAACAGAACACAGCCTTCACTTGCACATAAAATTGGCCCATTTCTAATTTGACTTTTAAGAAACCACTTGATAGTACTGACCAAAAGCTGTTGCACAGATAGAAATTCACTGTCATTCCATTTTTGCCAATTTTAGTTGCAAACAGGCAAATTGCTTATCAATAAAACTCACAAGGTTTAAGAGTCTGTATTTTGGGCTTTCAGGTTCCCAAGCAGGACTATTTCTTATAAGTTAAGATAACCTTGTTTAAAATGTTACAGACTTGCAAAATTATCTAAAATCAACAAAACTCAGGTGGATGGATTTACCAGAGGTTTACTTATAAGCTAGTACATAAAAACTGGGCTGTTCACTTCAATTTGGGAAAGCTAACAAAGGTTTTTTATTGATTGCCTTCTATCTTTAGCTGCATGCAGGACCAGTGAGCAAAACAAGTGACACTTCCACCTAAATTTATCTGCAATGCAGAAGGATGAGTGAGAATAGATACAAATCAACGAACAAAGGATATCTGTAATTCCCAAAAGAGAAGGGAACAAAGGAGAAAAAGGAAGACATATAAAATTATGATGATTATTTATCCTAGGAGATACAAATGAACTCTATGAATTTCTTCATAATTTCTAGCATGTGGGCAGAAAAAAAAATTCTGAATCAAAGTCCTAGAAACAAATCCACTTACACAACTAAAGTTATTATAGGATGAATTATAGTAATGATTCAGATAGTGAAGAGCTGCCATTTTAAGCATTTTAATTGTCTCTTCAGTATATATGAAGTTCATCTTTCTGGTCCAGAAAAATGACAGTGATAAGTTGCATGTAGTTGGTTTTAGAGAAGTCACAGTGACAATTTCCCATCTAATTTTTTTTTCTTTTTTTTTTCCCTGTGACACTGTGAACCTGAACTGTGCTATCTATTACAACTAATGTACGAGCCAGATTTTCAATGAAAAAGCCCAATGCTTCAGAAGATCTCTGTTTCTGAAACACCAATGTAAGTGGCCAGTTGCCTTTGAAAAATATCTCACCATGAGCATTTTACTGAGAGGCTGCAGCATGATCATACCTGACACTAAGCTGTTCTCTTGAAATAACTAGACTTATTAAATTCACCTAAAAATCTTTTACTATGGGTCTGGAGCTTACAGAAGCAAGCCATCTTGTATCTGATCAGACTGGAGAGGGGTGGAGTATGTGTGTGGTTCTGCAAGATAAGATACCTGATATGAGAAACAGAGAACATATAATGGTATCCAGGTTTATCAATCACAGTCCCTGCTCAGTTCAAGGGAAAATGGGAAGAGAAAACTGTTTCAACCCTGGGTTAAGGTACAATCCCCTCTGTAGCTTGCAGGTACTCTGCCCTGCACTGATCCACCCCTGATCTGTATTAACAGACACACTGTGGTTATAGTGGATCTATGCAAGCTAATTTCATCTGAAAGAGTGATGTGAAACTTTCTTAAGAAAAGATGATTTGCAATTTTTCAACAGGTTTAATTGAATCCAAAATTCAATTTGTTCATGCTATCTGCAACCTTTAAGCAATCAATAGCTATACAATTTCAGCAATGACTCTTTAAAATTAGAATTATTGAAAAGGCTTACAAACAGTGATAAACAGAGTGAGGTGGTATTGATTGGCCAGTGGAAGACATTGATTTGAACTGTAAACAGGTATTATGCTAGAAGAATTGCATTACTGCATGTCTTTTTGCCACTCTTATTCTGAGTCCCCTGTAAACACATTCATGCCATTTATTTGATTCTGGTTTTAATATGCTTTTAATTGCTTGGGGAGATTTATGGTTGAGGAAACAGGACATTCTGAAAAACATCATGTAAATGGATTGAAGTTTTTACAGTTTTTTCTTATGTAATAGATTGCGAATGTTTATGATTTACTGAACAAATATGCTTACCATATAAATGTATTTATACTGCGCTTGAAAATTAGCTTTCTCAGTAAAGAAGAGTTGTGTACATTCTTTTACATCTAGATATGTTCCATCCTCAGTTTAGCCAAAGAAGAAATTTTTGTACTGACATTTATGAAACATGTAAGGTATGTATGCCTATTCAGATGCTTTTTGTGTGTATTATTTCAGAAGAATAAACTTGAAAATCACTAGAAATCTTCCATTTTCAGTCAGGAAAAAATGAATATGTGGTCTAAGTTACAATTAAATATATTATTATTATTTCAAATGACACAACAACATAAATAACTAAGGGATCAGGACTAGAATAATAGTGAGGCACTGTTTAAACTCAAAAGATGGTACTCTACTCATCAATGGGCTTTTAATCCAAATGTGAAGGCACAGAATGACTAATCTACAAGCATAAATTGGGTTTCTATATTCTCATTCTAACTTTAATTGGTAGGTAAACAACTAAATGGGGAAAAAAAGGGAAAGCTACAGAAAGAAGATTACACAAGTAAAACCACGTAGAGAATAAAAAGAGAATTAAAAGAGATAAAAGATGAACAAACAGCATGTCTGCACAGGCTGGAGAAAATTCAGCGAAACTTAAGTTTCACAAAAAGAAGATCAAAAGTTCCTGGCATACTTAGAATCTTACCCTTCACATCTGCTACAGAAGTCTTGGTTTTGGTTGCTGCTGTTCATCCCTTCTTTCATCAGCATGAATCCATGTTGCTAATTCTGTACTTGCACTGTGTGCAAGTCTCTTATCTATGTCAGTTGAAATGTCAAGCATGAAATGTGTTTAGTATATGAAACAGATTTGTAACGAGAGGAAAATTTTGCCTCAGTTTTGTCTTCAGGCTTAATTCAGATCTGACCTTAGAAAAGCATACACAAATCTGAGCACTTGGAACAAAGTTTGAGTCACATCTTTTAAGGAGCTGATTCCCGCCTCAGACTGACTGTATACCCACCAATTCTGGTGAATTCTGTGCAATGACACCCACTGGACACATTTCTGAGAAGCAGTTTAAGTCCTCACAGTCTGTCACTATGTATCACTTTTGTAGATATAGGCCCTAAAACAGTTAAAAGGCATCACAGTTCTTCTATTTTTTACTGGCCTCAGTAGGAGCTGAAAACTGAAAAATCCAAAAATGGGATGTAAATATCTAAACGACAGCTGGTGGTTTTGAGAAACGAGGTTACTTATTCAACTTACATAAAGTCTAATGGCTAAAAATCTGTTTAAATCTAAGCCCAAAGTTCAGGAAAACTGTATTTATAACCCCTGGCAGCTCTATATTTTTCTTTCTTTATACATCTATTTGAAAAAATCATAGGGCTTTTTAACTTTAATTCCTGTTTTGCTGTTTACTGAATATACACCACTGTAGTGCAGCATAACTTCATAATCTGCAATTTTGCGTGTGTCCACTAAAAGAAATTCCCTTCTGTTACATTTGAAAAACAGAATGATTTGTCTTTTATAAGTTTTCTCCACCTGTGCTTATGGAAAGTGTAGTGAAGAATTTGTCTTTTGCTGAAGTCATTGAGGAGCATAACAGATGCCAAATTTTAAAGCTTATACTCACCACAACACGATATGGAAGGTAGTGAAGTGTCAAATGAAAAGGTTTTTAATTTGGTGTGCAGACATGACTTGTTCCATAAAGCTTCAAAGTTTCATGTCAGCTTCATACAAAACTATTTCCAGTAAGACCTAAAAACACACCAGTGTTTTATTGATTATCTGCTTCTATCACCCATTCACACACATTCCACACAAACATACAAAAGGGTGAGGACAGTAAGCAGTTTGAAGATCTTGGTTACTATTTTTTTACAGATATGTTTCTGTATTTCTAATTTGAGACTGTCCTTACACAAAAGAAGGGTGTACTCCTTCAAAATCCCAGATGTGAGAGCAATGCATGCTGAACAATAACACTTTCTGCTGTGGTGGGTATTGGCAATGGTTGAACTCACTGGTGAGACATAGCATTTCTCTCTTTTTATAAACACAAAGAAGAACATGTTCTGGAAACACCATAAACCACAAAAATTTGGGAACAGAAACTAAGAATTACCAGGTACCTCAAAAGAGAACCAAGGTGCATCTTGGATGAGTGATAGTGGTTCAGAAGCTGCAAACAAAACTCTGTAAGGCAGCTGAAGGGCATGGACCTGGCTGGCCTGCAGGCACCTGTAGGGCCATAGCACATGGTCCGTGCTGGCCCCTTCATATTTACTGCCAAAATGAATCTGAGTCTCAAAATTTGCCTGAATACTGTGAAAAATAATTATTCATCAGAACACTTACTTTGTAAATGCTTTTATTAGTATTCAGAACTCGTACTTTATTACTGTCCTGCTTCAAAAGCTCGAGTCATGCATTCAAGGTGTAGAAGCTACACTTGATAGTCTGGGTAATCACTAATACAGGACTCTATTAAGGCAAGGCAGACTAACAGCTGAAATTGAAAGCAAATTTTGATTCTGCACATATTATACACACAGAGGTTTGAATTTCAGAGACAAAATCTAGTGTTGCCTTTTTATGTTTGCTAAAATGCTATCCAACATTAGGGTTTGGTATGTTTTATGATTGCAGCTTTGTCATGGGAACCTGCTGTTTCCATGAAATTTTTTGCCAGGATCTAGTCTTTATTTAAACCAAAAATGTAGGTATTTATTTCGTTTGGATACCTACGTGCCTAGAGATTTCATCTGCATTGGTAGGGTTTTTTCTCATAAGCAATACAGATGCAAACAGCAAGAGATACACTTTGCTACTGCCAACACATACAAATGCCATCTGCATAGAAACAGATGCAGTGCTCTATTCTGCAAATAGTTTGAAAAAATGGCTCTGGAAGGTGTAACGTGACCCTTTATAGCAACAGTATATTAAGTGTGAAATGGAAAGATGTAATCAAGAAAGCCATAAAAATTTGACTACTGCTTATGCAATTCAGATCACAAAGTCAGTGTACTAACTCATACTGTAGATATTGTCATGTTGCTGAATGCCGACAAATTTACCACAGGCTGCTGTCCAAATGCAAAAAACTGTAGCTTAAAGGCAGTCAGGAGGGCAGATTAACAGTTTCTATGTGATTTTGTAACACACTGAGATGTATGAAAAACATTAATTAAATTAAAATTAATACAATTTAATAACCTATGAATGTAAATTTATTTAAATTTGTGGTCATGAAGTAAACCCTTTAGAGATTTGAAAAGTGTGCTAGAGAATGCCATATTTTATCAAATTTTCTTCAATAAATTTTCCCCAGTTTAAGAAAATACTGAGTACTCACAGTGGAGTAAACCACAATATGAAAGAAGTTCCTCCCCTTCTTCATCCCTCTCTCTACATCTAAGTTATACAATGGGGTGAGAAAAACTCCTGATTTACACTCTATAGATTGTTACACATAGCCTTGATGCCAGGGCACTGGTCCCAAAACTAGGAGTGGGTTGTGGGAGTAATTCAGCTCTGAAGCTTGGTCTGTATGAACTAAAGAGTTCACACAGGTCAGTGTGAACTTGTGTGGGTGGAAGGGTCACATGGCACCAAATGTCCTTGTCTGGAGTGTGAATTCAGAGTGGGCAAGGTCAAGACTGAGCGGATTCTTTTCAGCCAAAGTGAGGTCTAAGCCAGATCTTGGTTCAGACTGAAACGCCTGAGGCTTTCTATTAATTGATTGAAACTGTGACTAGATTTGGGAAGAAGAATAAATCTCCCTTCAGCCCTAGAAAATGTCTTTCTTACTGGGGAATGCCTTCCATTTTTGTAAAGATGACAGGTTTAAACAGGAACAACAAAACCCAAGCTGATCCACCACTCTGAAAAAACATGTAGCAATTCTTAATGTAGTACCCCAGCTGTTGTGAAGTCTTTCATGTTCTTGGATGATTTTCCTAGCCACTTTGGTGTTGTTGCCAGTACCCTGAGGACACTAACAGGTCATAATAACCCAGCAAAGCCTCACTTGGGACCTCTGCACCCACACCCTCTGCCTGTGGGCCCAGGAACCTAATTTCAGTACAGCCCTTGGCCTCCAGCTCTTCCCTGGGCTGAGCTGTAGGTGTGCCTGTCTCCAGTCTTGTCTGTGGCTAAACTTCTTGGCAGGGCCTTGGATCTGTACTGCAAGCAGCTCTAGCCCTGTTTTCTGGTTGGATCTCTCAGGCTTGTGCTGTAGCTCCAGTCCTGCCTCTTGGCCCCACCTTATCTTGCTCCTGACTGCCCCCCTGGATGGACCCCATGGTTTGTCGCTTGCTGTGCTGTTGATGCCCTCCAATACTTGCACCTGACTGCCTTCCATGATTAGTTACTGGGGGAAGTCACCTGCTGGTGAGGGATGATGCCTGTGCTTAGCTCCTGGCTGCTCCTTCATGGGGGACAGCCCAACTCTTTCTGCTCCCTGGAAACTGGAGGAAAGGGAGACACAGCGGTGTTTTTGTCAGGAGTGACTGGGACATGGTGTGTGCACCAAGAAGGGCTGGAAGAAGTAGATAGAAGAGCCTTATCGGGCTGAGGAATGGAGGGTTGAGTACTCATCCCCACCAGTGTGGTGGCACTTCTGTTCTGTGTGCTGATAAACATGCCCCTTAAAGGAGATAACAAATGGATTTCCCACAGGACGACCCTGGTTAGAGATCACACTTGGCAAACTCTTGAGTCTCCCAAGTCCTGTTGGGGGTCTGTGTTTCCACAGGGCTCACAGCAGCAGTAATTATGCAGTCCAGAGTATTTCTCACGTTTCCTTCATGACATCAGCCATTTCACTAGAGCACCTATATCTGGGTTTGGTGATTTTTCTGTATTTTTGCTGCTTCTACTTTCCAAACTGTAGTTTTGGAGTAGTCACAAACACTGGCAACCAGCACTTTGTCTCTGACTACCAACCATCTGCATAACCTACCTTGCAGGCAGCCTGCCCAGATTTGCCTGGCAAAACAACAGCAGACAAAAGTATTGAAATCTCCCCTACACATGGGATAGTCTGGCAGGACTGGAGACTGCTGGCAGATCAGAAAGAAAAATTGCTGTTGTGGGCAGACTCAGACTGCTCTTTCTGACATTCCCAGGAAATAAATACCTTTTCACTATTTTAACAAAATTAACAAACACAAAAAACTCCTCTAATTTCTTTTGTAGTCTGCCACCATGCTACCTTAAGTGCTAAAACCAAACATCAGGTAATTTAACCAGAAGTCACTGGAAAAATAAAATCATTTTCCTCTTAGAATAATTTCAAAATAATTTTTATGCTCAGTTTCATGGATGAGATATTTCAGTGTGATGATTTCCATCTTAATGGCTGAATCAAACTATTTTTAAGGTTTATGTCATTTCTTATTTGTCTGAACTACTTACTGAGTATAAAATATCTGTGCAATTCATTATTCCTTTTATAATCCTGAAAGAAGATGGGTGTCTGGTATGATTGGGGTTTTTTTAGGACAGTCCTTTGCTGGAAAAGTGAATAGTGTTTTTGAACTCTAGATATAGGATTTAAACTTCAAAGTCTTTTTTTATTCTTTTATTGCTTTGTCCTCCAATATCAGACCATTTTGTATGTGTGTGTATATATATCTGTACAGAAACAACCTTCAAAGATCACAGGAAGTTATTTTAGCAATATCTCAAAAGGTGGCCTCAAACAGCAATTTTTATTACTGCAAGGGATGCTATAAAATAGATTTTTGCTTGTGTCTGTTCCCACGTTGAATTCCGATCCTTCTTTGTCAGGGACAATGATATTATTACTCCTTTATCCTCTAACCTACTCCTCACTGCTTCCCTCCTATTTCGTAGGCTACATAAACTTTGGGAGAGAGTCTTCTAACAAAATTTAATGGTAAATCTGCCATTTTTTAATGAGCTCAAGTTCACTGTATTATAAAGAATGGAAAAGATACACCTTTCTTTCTTTGTTCTGAAAGACAACTACAACTTGTACAAGCTCAGGATTAATTGTGCTAACTGATTTATCTCTACTAATGAAGGCTTTTCACGGAAGTAAAACTGGGCATATAGGTAACAAGCCTGTTGAGACCTGATGGAGGGTAAAAAAAGAAATGCTGTCTTCATTTCGGAAACTGCAGGTTAAAAATCTTGATTCAGTAAAGTATTTTAGTACTTTAGGCCTATCTTTAAGCAATTTGCTTCCTTGTATGTGTTATTGTTAAGAAAAATTCTGTGGCTAAGTCTGGGAATACATTCCCAAATCTATTAAACAAATGGCTTTATCACAGTCTCACAGGAAGCCTGTTGCAGCCTTAGGAATTGGATTACTACCTTCTTATTATGAATCCAATACCATGACCTTAAATTAATTTATTTTATGGCTGTTTGGATAGGAAAATCTTGGCCTCTGTACATGCATTCTGGCTTCTTAGCTCTATACTGATGGCAGGATTACAGATTCCAGCAGACAGGTCTATTTTTCTTTTTGTCTGTACTGTCCTTCAGCATTTGTACCAGAGTCAGTTTATTTTCTGTTTCTGACTCAGGGCAAGTGATTGTACTAATCAGATAAAATAGATCTCAAGTAAACATAATGGATATAGGCTCTTTTAAGCCTATTGAGACACAACAGAAGAACCAAGGAGCAATAAGAAGATATTTGTTAACAAATAGTCTGATATGCTAGTGAATAGGGAGAAAATTCATGTTAAAGTGTCTGTGGTTGATCTGGGTGTACACAGATATTTAATGATGCCATTTAAACTAAAACTCATTGCAGTTTACTAAATAAAACTGTGGGGGTTTGGGGTTGTGTTTGAGGATTTTGCAACTTGAAAATGAAAGGTGGGGGATGAATCAAAGGAAACTCACCTGTGCTGAGAAAGAAACAGTGTTACTCCCAGTGAGCATAATCTAGGTGAGACCTGACTTATTTACCTCATGCTATTGGTGGTGGAAATGCGAGGTTATTGCAAGTTAACCAAGCACGTCACTGGGAAAAGTTAATTTCTGCCCCCAGAATGATCATATCACTTATTCTGGCAATGTAAAGACCCTACTGGAACAGCACATCTTTCACAAAACAAAAGGGCACTTTTTAATATTACCACAAGCTATCCTGCTCCTTTGTTACAGTTTGAAACTAATTCATTTTGGGGATAACGGGGATAACATACCACATTGCTGTTTAGAGTGAGGTTTACTGTATAAAAAGTACAATTAGACATATGGAAATTTTGAGTACAATTTCTGTTTCAGACTTAAAATCGCTCTTTCACAATGTTTGTATTGGACGTTCTTATAGGATGCTCTCACCTTCTCTTTAACAGTAGTTAGTAGATTTTTGTAGTCCAACATAATTTTTTCATCAAAGTAAAAAGGATTGAAACCAAAAGTGTTTAAAAATAATGGAAATTCTGTAATATCCTTCACAATTAAAAAGAATAATTCTTCTTTTTTTTTTTTTTTAATTTCACAGGTGATTACTGAAACAACAGAATTTTCATTGTTTAGTGTCTGGAAAGTTACTGATTACAAATAAAGAAAAAATATCAGTACTGAGAAAATATTTTTATTAAAGGAGATATAGTTTATATTTAATATTTTATCAAACCATTAAAACCCCTTGATTATTATGCTCTACTAGAACATTTCCTTTGTAAATACAATGTTATGCAAAAATAATGAGTTTTTTTCGAAATCATATAATCTTAACTTAAAATCTCTGACATTTCTAATCTCTCTTAACTGTGTTCCCATCTTACTCTGACAATCCTGGGAACAAAGCAGGTTCTTAAAAATGCCCACGGGAGATCATCCAAGTGCCACGTTCCCCATGCCTGCATCTCCTCTGGTTGCAAGCTATTTCTGAAACACTCTCTCACTGTCCTTGCTGATTGCTAAAACTGTATTCCTCCAGGGATGTGGGAACTGCTAACTCATGCCTCCTGTTGAGAAGAGAGGTGGTTTCCTAACACACCCCTGACTGTAGTGCCCGAGCAGTCATCAGTGAGCTGGCAGTGGTGACCCAGCACCTGCAGCCAGGGCATTGCCTTCTCTGGGCGGTGGGCTCTTCCTCACTCTGCTGAGGCTCAGCAGGAGCCACCTCTGGGGAGTCCATGAGTTTCTGGGTTTGAGAGTAGCACAGTGCTGTCCCTGCATGAAGGAACCTCCCCAGACATCCTCCAAGGCCCACCAGAAATCCTGATGTGGTGCTGCTGGTAGGTGCTGCTGGTAGGTGCTGCTGCCTTGACAGGTGTCTCCTGTGGCACTTGTGACCCTGATGCCACTTACCCCTGTCCTTGGCATGTTGACTTCCAGCCCTGCAGCTACCTGACAAAGGAACACAGGGCTCTGGAATAGCAATTTATCTTCAGGACAATGCAGCTGGGTAACAGATTATTTCTAGTTCAGCATCTGATTGGCTGTGAATTTTCACTAGCACAGGGAGCTCTGTCTAGAAAATAGTAGAAATCATTTTCCTCAAATGGTTGTTTTTATAAATCTGGAAGGCAATTATCACTTCAGTTAGGCCTGAGAGATAAAACGTAATAAATACATAATATAAATGAGGCCTGAAAAGTTATTAAATGAATATAGAAATTACCTTAAAGGTGGTGTTGCAATAACTTATATTGAAATATACTTTCTAAGGCTGATTGAACTATGATTCAGAATGCAATTTCAGAGAATATTTTGAAACAGAGAATAAAAGTTAACTTATCATTTTAATTAACACAGTTAATTCAAATAGAAATAATTTGATAGAGCTTCCGAAAATTAAAAAAATCATATCTTTCTCCTTAAATTATTTTTTTAAACTTAGTGTTTTGTTGTCTGTTTTTTTATTAAAGGCTGCTAATTTTCCTAGTATTCGTGCTCTGTGAATGGCTAAATGAAGCAAATATAATTTTTATGTGTGTGTTTTCTGGCAAGCATAATTATAACACTTCTTATTTTTCAAGTTTTCAAATTTCACATGCTTAAATATCAAAGATTCAAAAAGAAATTCCTCATTCTGAAAGCATCTACAGTCATGTTATTCTGAAACCTTTTAACATCATGGGATAGTAACATTAAGACCATTCATTTAAGAGAAATAGAGAAATTTTGCTTGGTATTTTTAAAAATAATATTGAAATCCAAATCTTATTAATCAAGTTTAAAGAACACAGGTTTTTAAAGCATAAATAGAGAGTTTTCTAGTAGCATTTTCAGATGTATTTGTGTTAGGAGTCATGATTTAAAATAAAATTTAAATGTAAAAAAATATTTTTGATTACTCTATACATTACTTTATACAAGTACTTTATACAAGTATTTTGTATATGTAATGACTTCACTAACTGTCAGTTGAAAATAATTACTTTAGATAAAATATGGAAAGAGCTAAAACAGGGTATAAATGGGAAGCCAGGGAAAATGTTAAGGTTTTTGTCAGTCACTGTTCATATTGTTATAAGACATGTTCACATGTTCACGTTGTTGTAAGACCAGAGACAGTATAAGCAGTGCTATAAGACCATTCCCTAGAAGATTACTTTTAAAAATTTTAACTAGAAAATACTGAATATAAGGAACATAAAATAGAAGAAGTATGCATAAGTAAATAACTTTTCATAAGCAACAATTTTGTTATATAAACTACATGTATATGAATGGTGGTATGTAGCTTTAACATAATTTAAAGGACATTACAAATATTTTAGATAAAAAAGTTTTTAAACTTCATTTGTTGCCTTTTCCTGGTCTTAAAATTAAGAACCAAACATGATGAGATGGGGAAAAAGGGTTTTACCTCAGTATTTATTTAAGGATCCTTAGGTACACTACATCCAGGTAGAATGCACTGAAATGCACCCCAGAATGCACCCCAAAAATGCACACCCATGATGACTCACGTATACAGTTATAGACCTTGCAAATTAGCACATCTATCAAAGATTCCCCAATGAGAGGCTCAAGAGAAGCCCAGTCCTGAGGAACATTCCCCCTGGATGCGCTTATCTTGGTTTACAGAATGTGGTCTGGAGAGGACCTTGGTGTCTGGGGCTTTCTGACCCCCAACTGCGAGGCCTCCAAGATGTTTGATCTCTTGGCTTCACAGAACTTTGGGTCTAAGATCGTTATCAGACTCAGGGAATTACAAGTGTGTGGGCTGAAAGCACTAAGGATACATAAAAGCTATATAAAAGGGTATATAAAAGGGGTTTATAAAAGGGATATATGAAAAAGGCAAAAAATCATCATGGCATCACATTGACAACTGCCCTCAGAATTATTAAGAAAAATTCCACTAGATAGTCACAGCATTTTGACCATATAAATATAAAATCCCATAAAGTCCATGTCTCTAAAATAGCTCAACCTTTTCTAGAGCCAGGAGGGAATATATTTGCAGTTCTGGGAGCAATCAGGTAGAAGAAGCATGGTGTTAACTGTAACTCGGTTTCTCTGTAAAAAAAAACTCAGTTTCTCTGAGTTTTCTGTAACTCAGTGAAGAAGTTCCACTGGGGAAGCAAGATCAGCTTCATTCAAGAATGTCAAGTTATATGAAGCACATCTTAGTGATAAGCCAGCAAATGTTCTGCATGAGAAGGTTTTTTGCAACTTGTAAAAACAGGGTGTCCAAGAAGTCTTGTGTGAAATGGTTAGTTGTCTTTATCCATAAGTCAGTAGTTCTACTGATTTGATGAAGTCTGAAATATCATTAATTATACTCCCTAGCCACAGAATGCTGTCAGAAGGGAACTTGAGAGTCAGTGTGAATGTATACTGAATTTTAAATCTGCTTGCTTGGGCTGTCTTAATTTCCATTGTTGGACACTTACCAATATGCATTTTGAGATACAAAAGTAAAGTGGGAAAATCTAATATGTCATGTACAAAGGACTGACATTTAAAGGAATAGATGTTTAATCTAAGCATCCCTTTATGAATGTGGTATTCTGAAGCACACAGACAAGGATTATTGAACCTGGATATTAAGCAAACCCAAGTCTGAATGTTGGATCATTAATGTGAGCCATACTGTATTAGTGATTATATTGATTGGTAGTTATTTTCGAAGTTAACTTTGTTGTCTGATAATGATTGGGTACTTACCTTAGGGTCAATGAATTCACATTAATCAAATGCTGACTGTGGAAATGACCATGGAAAATGTGTAATGACCTGGCTGACTACTAATGGTAATTATTATTATTTCTAGTTATTAAATTTTCTCAAAGGCAAGCCAATAAATTTATTCTAGTCTAGTAATTTGTCTACTCAGTGCCTTCAGCATGTTACTTAGGAAGTCCAATCCAATGGTCTTAATACAAATAACACTGATTTGACCTAGTTCTTACAGATATGATTTTATCATTTGGGAGTGAGGGAGAACATTGTTCAAACTGTGACACTGGTACCTGAGGAGAATTTTTTTTCTTAAAGCTAATTTCTAGAATAATGTCCTTTCAGTTTCCAGTTGAGAAAGAACATGAGAATAGAGGGAAATAAGATCAAACTTTGGTGAAACAACACCATTTTTATAAAAATAAAAACCTAAGTCAAAGTATCTTGGGAGCTCATTTTGGGTCTCCCGAAAGCTTTCAGTTTGTCCTCCCAATTAGTTATTATCAATCTTGGACATCATCTAGTCCAATCACCCTCCTCAAGCAGCATCAACTGGAACAGTTTGTCCCAGAATTTATTTACTCAAGCGTTGAATATTTCTAGGGGTGAGAATTCCAAAACTTAAGTGAGGAACCTGTTCCTGTATTTGACCACTCTCACAGTACAAAAAGCTTTTTTTTTTTTTTTTTTAATATGTAATCTCCTATATTTCTCTTTGTGGCCATTTGTGCTGGTTTTGGTTCGGGTAGAGTTAATCTCCCCTACCTCTATTTTCTATTGCAACCAATTTATGAAAGAAAAAGGTGACCATGATAAACATCTTTGATGCCTTAGGATTTTAGCTTTTGTATTTTTCATATCCTGTAATGCTTTAGTGTGTAACTCTAAGACTCCATGTAGCCTGTTAGCTACTGTTCTCCCATTCTGGTCAGATGAAATAAATCCTCTCTAGGCCTGGCCTTCAAGGACACCTTGTTGTCCCAGGCCCCAAAATATGTAAACAAAGCCTCTAAAAGGGGGGGAGGGGGAGGGGAGGAAATTTGGAGTAATGACTTCATTACGTGAAATTGTAATTGGAGAATTAACCCCAACACGCAGATGGACTAAACTTATAAAAGTATGAAAACCCGTGACCCAGTTGTCCATTTTGGGTGTAGCCTTTCTGAAGGCTTTTGACTGCCCAAAGTGTACCTTGGAGGCCCTTCAATAAATATCTGCTTTTATCCTCTTAATTTTGTCTAGCCTCTGTTTTCAGGTAGCCCTATCATCTTGTTTTATGTCTACACAAGCCAGCCTCATAATTTATGTCTTTAACATTTTTAGTCTGAGAATTCCCACTAGATGATTTTATATGCACGAATGTTTCCATGCTTTTTTTCTCATTCTAAATTACCCTGATTTTCTAACCATATTAGTGTAGAGGAGTTTGTCCTGAGAGTCTCATTTTGGAATGTCAACACACGTGAAAGTCTACATTTTTAGAAACAGGTTTGTAAATTGAAATTATATTTCTTTAGGATAGACTGAGGATATATATATGTATGTATCTATATCTATCACCTGTATCTATCTATTTATATCTATATCTATATCTATATCTATATCGAAATATATTGAACAGAAACCATTTTTTCCTTAAACAGAGGAAAAATGGGCATTCACCGTGGGCGTCATTGTTACCCTCACTCCACCAGACCAGTGCATAATAGCTGATTTGGCACCTTGACTTTTTGTGCATCTCTGGCTTAAATTCAAAGAAACTGTCACCTCCAGTGGCAAAGCTGTGCACGTGCAGCTCCACGGCAAGTTTAAAGGCAGGCCAGGCTTGCAGCTCTCATGGGGTGAGAGCAAAGGCAGCACTATGCCCCCCACCTCCACAGCAAGGCAGTCATAGGTAGGCACCATGCAGTGACACTGGACAAGTTCTGAAATACATTCCCAGAAAAAAATAACCCAAATGCAAGAGGATAATTAGAGTAATTTGGTGACTTGAATTTTTGGTTGCGGGAAGCTCAGGCCCAACGGTATTTAAGATTTTATTAATTCAATTTGCCTAATGAGGTGCAGTAGAGGTGACAGCATCCCTAGTGCAAAGTGTGTATTTAATTCTGACAAGTTATGCATGGTCAGAAACAACAGCAATTTCCTTTTGACAAACATTATTACTTATAAATCACACTAGTGGCACAGCAGCACTAGTGCAAAAAGATGAGCAGATTAAGTAAAAGCTACCTGATCCTATTCCCAGCTCTCATCCCTCAGGTAGTGCAGACAGCTGTTTAGCTTTGGTTGTGTGGCAGATGGCACCCATTTTATTCTTTTTTTAGGGGATCCTGCATCCTTCCCTTTACTGCTGTAACAGGTCTGGGCAGGCTGGTGAGGGCCCATGGCACCAAAGGAGGCTCAGGGAGCCCAGAGGTCTTTGCAATACTCAGTCTTTGAGGAGGCTTTGCTGGGGAGGACCCCGTGCTCTTGAGAAAAAGAAAGCAGGACTGTGGGAGTGCCCAAGGAGCAGCTCCCAGACAGAATCAGTAGCAACGTACAGGTGAGAGACTGTAAATGTGCAGGGCATAGCTGTGCCCTTAGCCATGAAGTGACTAGGTAGCCTTTTGGGTTGGGTATCACACTTTACAACATGGCAAAAAGAGTCTTAAAACTTGGGAAACATTCCCATTAGAAAGTTTAAAAAAGAGTCTTAAGATTATATCTCTTCCTAAAGTAGATAATTTGTATGAATATTAGAAGCTAAAGCACCCACTAATTTGAAATGCTTCCTCTCACAAAAGCCAGCTGTATGTAAAACAAGTTTTAAGTTTTTACAACTGCCTTTCTGCAAATTTGTTGTCATGCTATGGATGCCTTGTAAAAGTTATACAAACTTGGATGATTCTTTTTGCAAGTAAAATTGTGCTGTTGAAAAGTTCAAAAGGGAAAGAAACCACAAAAAGGAACTGTCCTGTCTAGTAAAGGCCTGTGTAAATATTGTAACAATATTTCCCTGACATCACTTCAGGATAAAGTAATAACTGTGTTATTGTGTATTTTTATAACAAAAATGAAATTCTGAAATCATATAACCTTGGAGCAGCACAAACTGTTTACTTTTGTGCTGAGAAATGGGAAAGAGGAATTTTTTCTCCCTTCATGTGACTTAGCAAAGGTGAAGTTCAGTGTAGTTTTTAAGACAATATTTGAAATGTGTTTTAGCTATGCATGGACATATGGTAATCTGACCACACCTGGCCCAGCACCCCATCTTGGTTGGAAAAACCAGCAGTGATGTGCTGCAGTGGGATCACTATCACTGTGTAGTGTTGTGACACCACTCTGACAGCTTTTCTCACCGCAAAGTGAAGGGGGATAATAAGCACTAAAAGGGCTGCTCAAAACTAGTACCTATCATAAGGAAATAGCATTCTTATTCACTGTTGTAAGATCTCAGTGCTCTTAGTCCCTATACAGAGTGATCACCTCATGATGATCTTTCTCTTTGCAAGGGATTATAAAACTATCATTACTGAGTGAAGCTGTTTTAAGCATATTTGTTATCTAGAAGATGAAGCTGCAAGTATAATCACCTGACCAATATGGCTCTTTACCTTTGTTTATCTATATCTGTAAAGGCCAATCTATATGTGTCACACATCTGTATCTATATCTATGAATAAGCGTATATATTAATTTATATTGTTACTCTCTATATAACTCCTAATTATACTCCTGTATATAAAGTAACCCTCCAAAATTCTTTGACAATCATAACACTCTTTACTTTTCTCTGTTGAATCACATCATTTAAAGTTCAAATCTTTCTGTTTAATGATACAATGAACCAGATATAATTTAAATACTGAAAGACAAAACTTTTAACTTAGCAAGCTGTGAGGGTTATGAACATAGGAATAAGGAATGTAGCATAAAAAGGACTGTGAAGATCAACTGAATTTCTGATGAGGAAAAAATCAGCAGTGCACGCTCATCAAAACTGATCATTACAAAAGGAAATGGGGATTTAGGCATAGGACTCAATAAAAATAGCAGTAAGAATGGTTCATTCATGGAACTGAAGTCGTCCAAACACCTGTGTTAATAAATGTGAGTAGCTGAAACAGTGGATAGATGAAAGAGCAGTTGATAGAACTAAAATATCAAATTATTTTGTCTTGTGGAAAAAAAAAAAGATAAACTGAAACTTTCTGTCTGACCTTGATAATTTTTTTTCATGGTTAGCTAGCAGAAAATCCATTGAAATATAATTCCACGAAGTTTGCTGGTTGTTTTCCATAGTTTCACCTAGATGGTTGGTGCTTTTAAATTCAATTTAATGATGTATAGCAAAGCTAAGTTAAAAGAAAACTTTAAGTCAGACAAAAAGTATGAGAAACAATATTTTCATGGAGCTGATGAGAACAAAAAAATGCAACCAGAGCTGTGACAAAGTAGTTAATGGCCTGCCATACACTGTGAACATTATTTTCAGAATACAAAACCAGAAAATAGAAATTAATTCCACATGCTTCTGGCTTTGGGAACTGTAATGCTTTGTTTATACTTGTAGATAGAAATTTCAATAAAAATTACTTATACATTCAGATACCATGTCCTTCGATTTTATAGAGAGTAAAATATGCCAAGAATTCTCATATTATGTAGACCAAATACCTTTTTTTAATATCCACAGAAATTAATTTGTTATGCACTTAAATTCCCTTTTTATAATATTTTTCCAGAAATAAGGTATAAATTCAACACATGCTACTACCATTTATTTAGGTCATCAGACACTAAAGATATTTCTTCAAGAAGCACCTGAGATGCTGTAGGTAGAAAAATTTGCTTGAGGAATAATATTCAAATACTGTCTCTAATCGTAGGTTGTTGGTACTAAAGAAGCATGCCTCACATCTTTAATTTGCCTTGCTTCAGCAATGCTTTCAAAATCGTGAAAAGGTTTATAAGCATATTTATTATTTCCTAAAATTGGATTTTTTGAAACAATTCCTTTCATTAGATTGTCACACTTAACCACAACAACCTACTGCTTTTCTTTTGCTGCATAAGTTTAGCTCAATAGGGGTCTTTTCATGCTTTCAAATTATGGGTTTATTTAAGTTTAGGAAATAGAGATCCTAAGGAAAGATATTAGTGGTCATATAATCCTCTCCTTTTGTCTGCCTCTTTCGATTTATTATACATTGAGTATTGGTTTAATAATAGTAATGATTCTATTTATTCTAAATCAAGCTGACAGAAATGAAGAAATGTCCTGCTGGCTGAGCAACAAGTTTACCATATATAGTATAGTTTTTTATAGGTATGTTATATCAAATTCTAATACACTTCTGTATTTTACAGGACTTTCTGATATCTGGATCTTATTGGAAGAGTGGTTTCCAGCTTTCTTTTTGGAAGTGTGAGTCGTGAATTATTCTGGGGAGCCGGTTGGCTACAGTGGGTGCCCCACGGCACATGCCCCTGAATCTTCTCTGTGTACATTTATGGATATGTAAGTACATGGCTTATTTCATCTTACAACCACAGGAGTTCTGCTGTGCCATAGTTACTCAGATTATGGTACTGCATTCATATGTTTTGATTCTGTCCATGTAACTGTGTATTAGGGTAGAATTTTGGTATATGAACTCTTTAAATGTAAGTTCAGAATACTGCCAAAGCAGACTGATTCACAATTAGTCCTTTAATTGCTTACAACTAATAAGATCAGGTCAGTAATAAATTGGTCCTGTCAGGTTAATGTCCAGAGAAAACCTTTAGAGGGTAAATCTGCTTAACAAAAGGAGTAGTAATATTGTTTGTTCAGCTACATGAGACCTTTACATGAGAACATAAGGTGGATTTTTGTAGATTTAAAAAGTTATTTTGTCACCATTCTCTTGGTATGGGGAGCCTTTGAGTTGAAAAATGTATTTTGAAATACACTATGGCCCATATATATTGCTTTACACGTCAGAAGGTTGCATAGGAGGTAGCCCCTATGCCATCAGTGCACTGATGCTTACTTAGCCTCTTGCAAGTAGCTTCAAGGAGACTGCAGTGCATTGCCAGCTCCTGAGGGCAATGCTAATTTTCCATAGGTTCCTGGCATCAGGGACAACTTTACACACTACAGGACATTAATTATTGTTTAAAAGTACTAAGAAACTCTCCTGAAATTCAAATTATTTATCCTGAAATAATGAGTCGTCTTCAACTGCTTCAATCTCTTGAGATTGTTGTATCTGTAAGGAGCCATATGGATCAACTCAGACTGTTGGTGTACATGGTAGGTGGTTAAAGTCAGCAGTCTGGAGTTTCTATTTTACATTGCGCTTTCGTGTAGACTTCCATAGGAATGGAGAAGCTATAGAAACAATTTCAGACACAGTTTTCTGCTTTATGGATTTAAAGAACTTTTTAACGTTGGCTTATAAGTAGCTTTAGCAAACTGGCAAACATAAAGGAAAATATTAAATATAGTTTTAGTACCCATTTTCAGGTAAAAAGCTAAAATAAGTATTTTAGGATTAAGTACAGTTAAACCAAACATTTTTAGTAAAACTACACTGGCCAGCAACAGGTACACACAGAATATAGTATTTAAAGATATCAGTGATAAGTGAAGTGTTAACAAAATATAAGGTCACAATAAATAAACATATGGTGCAGTGTGGAACAAAGCACTATACTAGTTTGAACTTTTAAATTGTAGCTGTTGATACATACAGTACTCTAAGACCTATTAAAAGATTTTATGTTTTTACAAAAATAAAAAAATACATTTAAAAAGCAACACAGCTCTGTAAATCTAGGATACATTAAAGCTACTGAAGTGTGTGAGAGCATAAAGTACTAAATTCAGCAAGTTTTATGGCTAAATATACCATTTAAAAACACACACTGTAGGTACTTTAGGAAGAATAATTGTCTAAAAGAGAAGAGAGAGCATAATATTAGAGACTTATACAGACTGCTGTTCAGGAGTTGTTAAAGCTGCAGTAAATCTAAATTGACTTTTTGTATACATACATATATCTGTATATCTCAAAACTTTGTTTTACAAACTTTACAAATAGTCTGTTGTCTAAACTACACAGAACAACTTGAGATGAAAGAGTGAAAACATTTTACATTATCATCTTTTTTTTTTCCCCTCAGAGTTTATATATATATATCAAAAACTCCTATTTCCAATGCAAAAGTTAAATGGATTTCTCTGTATCTACTATGTAGGCTACCATATGGTAAACATAGTAGTCTGAAGATCAGTCACTGGCCCACAGTGGATCTCACTGATGTTGGTGTTTATGAGACCGGGCATTTCTTTTTGCGCTCACCCAGTTTTTCTGAAAATCAATTGAAGTTTATGTGAGTAATACCATGGTGTGGTTTAGAAATCAGATTGGGTTGCAATTGGTACACTTGTTTCTGTTCATATTCCTCATGATGCTGTTTGATGTTTTCCCTTTAACTCACACAAATCTAGTCTGCAATTTGCTGACACTCAAGATGTTTAAGTATCATATTTTCCACAGCCACATTAGATTTTTAGGTTTTTATGTCACTGTAAAATGAAACAAAACACTAGGATTAAATTCACTGTGATTTCCAGCTGAATGTCAGAGGCTAGGGAGTCTGAAGTAGTTGTCTTAGCAACTGTCTTTGGATGTAGCCTTACTCCCCTGCCATGCCTACCTGAATTCTTCTAGCCATCCTCCCTCTGGTGGGCTTCCTTACACTTTTTTTGTCTTCAGATTTGTGGAAAGAGTTTAACTTTATTGTGGTGCTGTCATGCAGTGAGACTTCCCAACCAATAGTCAAGTAGCTACTCTGCCTTGTAAAACCAAGGAAAGACTTGCCCCTGACATATTCCCTTTCGTGTGCTCCTTTGATATTTTCTTGCCTAGGAAGAGAAGAAAATGTCAAAGCAGGTTGAATCAGGATTATAAAATCCTAACTTCTCTCCTTTGCCCTCTCACCAGGGATCAGAGATGCAAGCATAAAGTAAGGACATACCTGGGCATTAGTCTCTATTCTCTACTCTGGGTCTAGTCCATTTCTACTCATGAGCAGTGTTTGCTATGTTGGAGACATTTTGTAGTGCTGTAACTGATTCAGAGAAAAGGCACAGAGCAGTCTTACATCCCATGTCACAGTTTATTAGAAAATACAACCTGATAAAGATTCAGAGCCAGGTTCCTTCTTTATTCAGTACTTCATCAATTCAGCAGGCATGGCACATATTTTGATAGTTCTATAGCTTGCTCCTTCTCTTTTCAGAGTGAATTAAATGATCAGTGTGTTGTGTGAGAATTGCTAAGCATAATAATCTCATTAATAATAATTCCCTTCATATATTAGGTGCAAAGACATTACTATACACTGAATGAAACAATTTGTTGGCTTAGAGTACCTTGCAGCAGGAACTTGATGGATTAAAGAAAGATGAGTTGTGTGTGAGCTGTTATGAGATATCCCCTCAGTTTTGTTTTGGCATCAAAAAAGTTTCTTCCAGAAGAAAAGCTGTGGGAGTCGAATAAGTCAATCACACCTTGGCCAGCCCACAAGTTTGTCTCTTCCCTCCCTATTTCATGTTAATTCCCTTATGTATATTCCAATTCCTTTGTTAATATTCATGACTTCTGGAAAGTTCTGTAGTCTTCGACGCCCTATTGGCTGTTTTGTATCGGTTAACGCCCCCAAGTTATGTAATTGGCTCATGTACTCTTGATCCCTCCTCTGTCCCTCCTCCTACCCCTTTTTCCATTGGTTATGTACCCTTTCTCCTCCCCTTTTCCCTGGCCCTTAAAAACCCGTTCCCAGACCCTCACATCCGCCTTTGCTTCCTTTTCCCCTTCAGCTACACTCCCTGTTCCCCCAGGGAAATAAAGTGTGGTTTGGATTACAAGCTGCAAGGTCTCCGTCATCTTCTTTACCTCCTCCTTGCACGCCTGCTTCCATCTGCCCCCGTGCGGAGCCCTCTGGCAGCCCCCCAGCGGCAACTGCATTGTTGACGCGTGGGCAGGACTCGGGCTACTGTTTGGACCACATCAAAAAGCATCCTCCTTAGTATACGTAGATGCCTTTCTGACAATCTCAACCCAGGGACCATCCATATGAATTATTTCAGTGAATCATCTGAACCGGGACCATCCCTGGGAGTCACACCATGAGCATGAGAACATTGTCCAAAAACTTCTTGAATTCTGTCAGGGTTGGGACTCTGCTCACCTCCCTGGGGAGACTGTGCCAGTGCTCAACCACCTCTGGGTGAAGAACCTTTTTCTAAAATCCAACCTAAACCTCCCCTGACTCAGGCCATTGCCTCAGGTCCTGTAACTGGTCACCACAGAGAAGAGATCAGTGATTGCCCCTCCTCTTCCTCTCACAAGAAGTTGTGACTGCAGTGAGGTCTCTCCTCAGTCTCCTCCAGGCTGAACAGACCAAGTGACATCAGGCGCTGTTCGTTTGGCTTCACCTCAAGGCCTTTCACCATTATTATAGCCCTCCTTTGGATGATCTCCAATAGCTTCAGGTATTTTTTATATCGTGGCACCCAAAGCTGCCCCCAGCACTCGAGGTGAGGCCGCCCCAGTGCAGAGCAGAGCGGGACAATCCCCTCCCTTGCCCGGCTGGCGATGCTGTGCCTGATGCACCCCAGGACAGGGTTGGCCCTCCTGGCTGCCAGGGCACACTGCTAATCACAGACTAATGAAGATTCTTAGTGCAGTTTACAATGAAATCTGCACAGATTCAAAACAAACTTCTTCCTGAACAGGTTTTTTTCCCCCTTTTTTTTCTCCATTGAAATACAGGTCTTGTTGGAACACAGATGACATGAAGACTTGCCCAGTTATATTTAAAATTAACAAGAAAGTACTGCTTCCTAAATACCTTTTTCTGGTTTGTATAAGCCTTTGGTGTAAAGGTATCTTAATACAAGGTTTAATTTTTAAGTGTATCTTGCTCTTGAATAACTTTGTTCTAAGGCTAGTTCATTTAATTATGTGATAGAAAAACAATGTAGTGTAATCCCAGTGCTCCTTTCTGTGCATTAGGAATTATTTTTCTGTTTTACCACTTTTGAAACAGAAATGGCATTTTTTGTTTTTCAATATCACAAGAAAATATAGTGTCATTTCTATTCCTTTTTGCACTGAGGTTTGCATCCTAATGAAAACAAATTTCACTACTCAAGAGTTGCAATGTTATGAGCATATATGGTTTAGGTCATCAATGAAATTAACAAGAATTTATTTCCTCAACACTTTGAGAAGTGTATATTGAGGAATATAAAGAGTCAAAATTGCCTTGTGGATTACTTTATTATACCTGTATAATAGTTTTGTCTGTTTGTGGAGTGGGTTTTTTCTTTTTTTTTTTTCAATGCATTATTCCCTGACCTCACCTATGCTTTTGCTGTTTAATAGTATATGGTTTCTTGAGAATTCTGTTCAGCTTAGCTGAGAGTGTTGTACAGAGAGGAAGGTGAATGGGATACTTTCTGCCCAGGCACATGCAAAACAGACAGCTGCATGATTTATTCTCGTCATGCCAAAGAATGACAATAGTTTAGAGAAGGATGGAGATTCCTAGGTCACCCCAACTGGTGAGTAGCTGGTTTTTTGCTGCTGCAGTTTGCTTCTAGAGTTTTCCAGAATAAAAGTAATGAGGCCTTGGTATGCTTAAGGTCACTGACCACTGCGAATGAGGAGCTGCAGTACATATTCCTAAAAGAGAAGTTGTTTATATTAGTGGGGCTGCTTTGATCCCTGTACAGCACAAGGCACAGATTTCTCCATTAGGAATCTGAAATACTGCTTGTACTGAAAAGGACATAGTCTTGGCATAGCCAATGGTAAGTATGAAGCACAAAATTACATATAAAGTTCCCAGACTTCTTCCATAGTTTTCTGGTTTGGTTTGGGATTTTGTTGTTGTTGGTTGGTTGGGGGTTTTTTTTGTTTTATTTGTTGTTTGTTTGGTGTTGTTTTGAGTTTTTTTCAAATTGAAAAGAGGCTGCTGTATTTCATGGACTTTAATCTCCAAATTCTGTGTAAGTAGTTTTTTGTGTGTGACTATCACAGGCCTCCTGATCTCATTTAATCATCAGGAAAAGCAGCTGAGACTCATCCAATACTAATTATTGAAGTTAGCACTATCTACACAATGACAAAAGTCATCTGAAATGGATACAAATCCTAAGTGATCAGGAAATGTTATGATTTACAGACCTTGAAAAACCATATGAAAATTCTTCTAGGAAATTAATTATTTTGCTTAGATTTTTAGTCTTTGGATAATAGTTGAAAGTCTTCTTTGTAGAGCAAGCCCTGGACAAGATTGTTCATTACCTCTAAAATTGCAATTAGTTGTGATAAAAAATTAGGGACCTTGGGAAAGGGTTTCTCCAGATAATAAAACAGTGGCATTAATCAGTCCAGTAGGAGCAGAAACACACTGAATTTAGCACTGTTCTAAAATCAGGAAGGTTTTATATACAGGAAGAGTAGATAAAGAGCTGTTATATATAGAGCTGTTAATAGATTCACTATTCACTATAAGTGGTTTGTTCTTGGTGGCAATCTCTAGTACAGTTCTTAAATTCTGGGAGTGAATTGTCTCTCTCTCGCTTGGAAAAAGCCATCCTTGCTCCTACTAAGTATTGTATTCTCATGGGACTGTCCAGAAGACCCAGTCAAAACCTTAACTGATTTAGAAAGAAGTAGATTGGTCAGGGATGGGAATTGTTGGTAAGGGCAGAGAGGAGGTATTATTTAGTACATTCCAATGCTGGAGTGCAAGTAATTTTGTTTTTACAAAAATCTACATTTGCACAGAAATATCTCATTAATAATTTTGAATGCTTTACTCAAATCTCTGTCATTTATTGTTTCTTTTACCATATAGAATGAGAAAAATATTTAATCTGCCTAGAAATAGTGTTTATCTGGAGTGTTTCTGGAAAGGTCTTAAAGACTAATCTCAACTTTTATGTCTCACTAAGAGCTGTAACAGAAATGGCACAAGAATGAACGGGCAAAATGTAGTTATAACCTTTCAGGTGACAAAGGTCGAGGTTTCCCATCTGGTGCAGCAAGCTGAAAGCACTTCTGTTAAAAGGATTTAGATTCTGCATTTTGCTTGTCTCCAGTGTTTAAATACATGCAGCAGCATCAACTTAAATACCAGCTTTAATACCACGTAGTGTTATTACTTTACTTTTCCCTTTAAATCTGTATGTAAGTATACAGATTTTATTTCACTTGCTTCTTGATGGTGTAAGTTCCTTTGGATGTTGACAATATCCTCAGGCTTTCCTGCTGTCTTTAGTGAAATTTTAATTGTGACTTCTGGCTTCATTTGGTGGGAAGATATTCTCATATGTTCAGTAAACATGTATTTGGAGAAGGTTTAAAAAAGGTATTTCACTGGCTTTTCAGAGCTAAATCTCTATTTAACAGATACCTTAGACTGTGCCACGTTTTTTTTGTTTGTTGGTTTTTACTTCTGTATTCCTAAATAGCTGATGAATTCTCCCAGACACAACCACATTCAAAACTCAGAAATCATCTGAGAGGTGTAAGAAACTCTCGTATTATTGTGTCTGCAGGTAGCTGATGGAATTAATGAAGTACAGTTGTAAATCAAGGTGTGCATCATGTCCCTGGTCTAAAGCTGGGTGAGTGGTACCTCCACAATAGAAATCCTTTGTTGTCTGAGTGGAGGGCAGTGAGCTCGTTTTACAAAATATTTCCCCTTTGGGAATTTGCATATCTAGTACACTGAGAACAGAGTTTGTAGTTGCATTACAAGGTTTTGTAAGGTTAGAACAGTCTTTGTTCTCTTTCTCTTTTTGTAATAATAACTGGATATTGCCGAGAGATGTTTATTGTCTTATCTCTGCCAGCATGGCAGTTCAGTACTTATTGTTCCCATTTTTCAGAGTAAGAAAGAGAACAAGCATGAAATAGTTATGACAACCATATTTGCTTACCTAAGAGCCACAATTTTATCATTGCTCTAAGCGGTGCACCTAACCTTTACATAGACTAATTAGTTTGAATTCCTTCATCTTTTTTCTCCCATCTATCCTTTTACAGAACAGAAATTCTGTATTGCTGTAGCTTGAGATCATTCTAGTTCTACACAAAGTAGCTGCAGTGAATTATTTTTCCCTTAAGCTTTGATTATGTTGCTGCACAGAAAGTCAGTGGGAGGCTAATGATTTTAAGGGAGTCATTGCTATGTACATGTTATTTTGCATAAGTAAATACATAAAAGTTTTTAGGTGAGCAATATTGGAAGTTGCCAGGTAAGGATACATGTTTTATTTAGCTGTATTAATCCTACTTAAATGTTGGGAAATGTTATTTACTTTAATGCTTTTCTGTTTTTAGAAGCCGACTCCTAGAGATCAGAGAAGATAACTTAAAATTATAATCTTGGTTTCTAGAAGTAGTGCTTCCTTCTGCAGGGTGTTTTTCCTATAGCTAGAACCTTGAACAACAACTTTCCTATCATTAAGACTGCCAGTCCTTCCTTCAACAATCTTATAAATTAGAACATTCAGGAAAATGAAATCAATGTGAATTTAATTAAAACAAATTACTTAAACTGCATTAAACCTACACATTGTCGTTTCTATTCAAAATATACGGAATTGACTTTAGATGGAAACATAAATCCAGATGGGGTATTTTTATACTTGAACTCCTACACAATTATTTACCTGAGTTTAACTATTTGGATTTAAAATCTTACAAGAAGTACATAATGGCTCTATGTCCATAAGGTAGCAACTGACATTGCAATCAATTGTAGATGATCAGCTAATGACTTTTATTTGAGAAATCACCTTCCTATACTTAGTTCCTTTTTAACAGTTTTGTTCAGGGAATGTTTTCACAGTGGTAACACAGTGAATATTACATTTATTTTTTAAGAAAACCTTTTTCTCAGTTGCTTCCATCAAATGTTATGTTTCAGTATCAGTTTGAACTCAACAATATTCATGCACACTATCTATGCAGACTTTAACATGCATGTTAGGAGCCTGATAGAATTACTGCTATAATAAAAACATCTAATATTTTCTGGTGATATTTTAAAGAATGAAGATTGACTTTTACAATGGTTTGCCTCTGGAGAAAGTATAGTGGGAAATGTAATCAATCCCCATGAATCATCCCCATTGTACCGCTTTAAAGGCAACAGCACAATCCTTTCAGTCCCTGAATTAAAATATTTATTGAGGGAAAAGATGGTTTGAACTGCAGCAACACTGATAATACTGATGATTTGCACTGACCTACTAGTAAATATGCTATTTTAGTTTGTTTTTCTGGTGACTAGTAGAGATAGGAATAAAACTGAAAACTAGTCAGCTGAGGCAGAGCACAGAAAAGCTAACAGTGCTAATTGGTATAACCTAGGGCAGAGGGTAGGAAGACTCAACAGAGGGATCTGGACAGGCTGGATCAATGGGCCAAGGCCAGTTGTACGAGGTTCAACAAGGCCACATGCTGGGTCCTGCACTTGGGTCACAACAACCCCATGTAGCACTGCAGGCTGGGTGCAGAGTAGCTGGAAAAATGCCTGTCTTCACTGACAGGGTTATCAAGCTTTGGAACAGGCAGCCCAGGGAAGTGGTTTAGTCACCATCCCTGGTGATATTTAAAGGATAGGGCAGGGTTTAGGGGGGGACTTGGTAGTATTAGGTTAATGGTTGGGACGCCTTTTCCTCTGGCCCTAAAAATATGAGTCAGACACAATTAGGGTGATAAAAGGGTACCTTTTTACGAAGATCGTCAGGTGCACAAATTTTCCAGGTAGAAAAAGCCGAAGATGCACACCATGGGTGGTACGTGTACAATTTTTATAGATTCGGCAAATTAGAATATCTGACGAGAAACCCCGAGTGAGGAACTTGCCTAGTGAAGTAATTCTCCCAGCTCTAGCACGTTCTAGATTCTCCCCACTTAGAGTGAGATCCAGGCCCTGTTTACAAAAGCATGTCTCAGAAAGCTGGTTTCAGCCTTGATTTCTAAGGAGAACCAAGACAGCATAGGGATCCTGGAATTTTTCTTCTCTTTCTGCCTAGGAAAATGTTGAAACTAAGCTACAAAATGAAGCACAGAGCTACAAGTATATGTGTAAAGGCTATAGAGAACACAGAAAAGAAAAAAAGCTAAAAAATCCAAAATGGCATCAGTTGGACTCAAGGACCTTAGAGGTTTTTTCTGATTTAAATTATCCTACGATTCTATAGATAACCAAAGACATTTTAGGAAAATGTTTGACTTAAGTTTCATTCATCAATCATGACATCAAGTTTCATGATTAAAGATTAACTTCAATCTTGAGAATGTTTGTCTTCAGGGAGAGGTGGCAATCAGGAAATTTTTTATTATCTATGTTTTCTCATAAACCACAGGATATGAAGATTTGTATATTTTTTTTCTATATGCCGTATGATTTACAAAAAATTCAGTCTCACCAGTGTCTTTGTCACACTGAGAAATGTTGTGGCTCATGCTCTGATCTTCCTGAAAAAACTTAATATCAAACATAGATTTGACATTGGTGGAACTCTTGGTAGGTCTCTTAATAACCCTTATTCTTAAATAAGAAAAAATCCTGATTTTGAACCTATGAAAATTATATAAATATTTAGTAAAAACACATTTTGAAAAATCATGATCACCATCCCCTGAAAAAATCTCATTTGTTTTAAACTACTGCATAGCCCTTGGTTCCTCCCTGGGAGGGAGTGAGGTGTAGGTGATCAGACCTATACAGTGAAAAACTTTTCTGTGTAATATTGATGATAATCACATGCTGTTTTCTTTCCTCCAGAAGTAGTTTGCATTTCCTGCTAATTTCTTTTGTTTCCTATTGTTATTTACATATTTATTTAAAGAAAAATAATTCAGATTGAGCCAGACTATGCATTCTGCTGGTTAAACTCTTTTACATTGTCAAGTTGTGTAAATCTTCTGATACCCATATGTCAGGAGATAAAAAGTGATGACCTAGTTCTTATTATAAGAATAAAAAAAAAACCCCCAAAATCAATTCAGGTCAGTATGTGCAATACCTTTTCACTGTTAAAAAGAATCAATCAGTCAAGCCCTATTTTGTTAGTTTTCTGGAAAATGAGTTTTGATGATCTACAGCTTGAGGCTCTTAGATAGCATCACATACTGTATCAATTTTCTGAGTACACCTAAATGCAAAGTTAACTTCTCCAGTGTTACATAGATTTACTCCTTCAGCATGACTTTTGAATGTTTTGGAATTTTTTTTTAGTTCTTCAACACAGGTTCTGCTATGCAGGCACATTCCAGTCTATACGAAAAATTAAGGAAACATATTGATCACTCAGAATAATTATGAAGACTCACAGATTTATTAATTGTTTATGTATTTTGCAAATCTTAAAAAAACAATAGTTAGAAAAAAAGAAAAAAATAGTTAGAAAAAAAGTGTTAAAAGAGTTAAACACAATAATGGACTAGCTGCTTTCCATAGCCTTGTTCCTAGGTTTCTCTAAGGCAATGACTCAGGAAAATCATAGGCAGATTTGCTCATTCCTATGTCAATCAGTAACACAGAATTCCTTCTCATAAATCTCCCCTTCTTTTCTTTTCTACATAAGAAATCTTTTAAAGATGTCTCAGATTACACAAGTTAAAAAATGGTACTAAATATCCTTTTATATATATACTTTCTTAAGTGTAGATAATTTTAATCTGTGGAGAGAATGTTAATTCCTGTTCCCTACTTAGACAACAGCTTTTCAGTTACGGAACATGTCATAACAGAATTATAATTTTGGTGAAAAATTTAACAGAACTATCTACCACAGAGTTTGGCAGTCAAATTCTGAAAATCTAATTTAAGGTTTTTGAAGTCATGCTGTCACCATTCACTTATTGCAAGAAAAGCTTCCTTTCAGGGGTCCTCAGGAAATACCTTCTTGCCCAGGGTTTTTGTGACCTCCAGGGATGGATTTGGCAGAGCTATGACCCTCTCAGACTAAGAATAGCATGATTTTTACTAGGTTCTTTACTGCTGCTTAGTGCTGACCAGCAACAAACTGATAAAACTAAGGTAAATTTTGGACGGCGTCTATCTGATATTACAAGGAACAGATGTTTCTGCAAACATGGAAGTTTTTGTCTTTGACCTCATAGGCATTGAGTGCTTTTTAAAATTTTGACCTATCTAAAAATGTAAATCGTTCTACTGGCTGCTGATAAGAGCTAATTCTTGTTTCAACTTAGTGTATTAGGAGCTTGACAATGTTTCACAAAAATCTAACATTTTTTTTTGCTAGGATGTATTTTGGAGGCCTTGCTAGACCAATTATTTATACTGTATGAGCAGTGACTGCAATTATAAGAATGTACAAATATGGCCAAGTAAAATCAATATTAATTCCATTGGAAATAATGTGGATTTATAACTTCCATCACAAAATAACAATGTGAATTGTGACTTTGGCAACCATAGCTAGTCAGTAAGAAGTAGTTACCTACTAAGACACTTATTATGCTAATTTATACTTTTTTTAATAAAAATCCTCCATATATTATAAAAATAATGTGGGTTTTTTGTGAACGAAGAAAATGCTTGCTGTATACGAGTCTCATTTTTGAGAAACGTGATTTTATTTTAGAATATTTTTTACAATTTGTGCAGTCATGAACAAAATTTTTAGCAAGAATAAACATGTACCTTATTATCCAGTATGGAAATTCCCTGTCTATTGTGTGATGATAAACTATCACTTGCTGATCATTGTAAGGACAAATATTTAATGACCAGGAGAAGTGAACTGAGCTCAGTAAGTAAAACTAAGAAATCATTCTCCCTAAGTAGCAAATATATGTGTGAAATAAGTAATGAAAAACACATAGAATAAAGTGGTGACATTTTTTTTTAAAGATTGGTTTAGCCCTCTAGCATAGGCCAAATTAAGAATGACTTTTACAACCAACACGAATGAGTAAAATTCTAATGGAATCAACTAAGCAGTCACTTAATGATATGGAATTTTGGTCTCCATCTCTCTAATAATGTGTCAAGTATTTAAATATTCATATAAAATATTAACTTTCCCTTGAATTTACTAAAACCTTCTACCATTACGCACTAATACAGAAAGTCTAGCAGTATTTTACTGAGGGTTAGGTATCACATTTTATTGAACCCTTAAAATTTTATTGGAACATATTCTTCAAGATCTATTAAAACTATAATTTATCATTACATTTTATTACCAGTCCTATACTTAAATGTCTTAGAGGGGTTACTGCAACTTACCTTTGTGTAATAATCTATTTAATGGTCTCACCCTTTCAGTATGCATATTTGGAAGCAGTAACACATCTAAAAGGCAGTTTGCTACAAATTAGCTTTGCCAGTGGATCAAAGTGTGTAGGTACCTTGCTTCCTTACATATCACCTCTGTGCACTCAACCCATAATTCACCAGTGGTTTTCCATTAGTTAGCAGCAATGGACACAGAAAGACTAAAAGTGCTGAGATACAGGAAAAATTAGGGTTACACAAACCATAAAATCGGAAATTTTTTTCCAAATCCTTCCTGAAGGGGTATTTGTGCTTTCTGCAGTGAAGTTTATTCCAAGCCTTGAGAAATCCACTATATTGTCAGTGGCTAAGAAGATCTTGTGCTGAATCTTCATAGAAGTCAATGGACTTGTACTATCTGTTCATCAACCCACACAGTAGATATTAGATCTTTCCATTAATCATCGGATGGCTGATGTACTTCTTATTTTCAATTAAGTAACCTTAGATGTAGCCATGGGGATTAAAAACAAACTACAACAAACCAAACCCACAAGAGAATTGGCAGGTATTTTGTAAGTGGTTCCCACTGAGACAGGCTGTGTTCTTGCAGAGGTGCCTCATGTGCAGGGGCAGCACTTGAAATTGTCTTTGCTGAAGGTCTTGTATTTCCTGTTCTCCTGTTGCTCCAGGTTGATTAGATATGTATGAACTGTACCCCTTCTCTCGAGAGTTACTGACAGCTTCCCTACATTTGGTGCCATCTGTAATCTTTGAGAGTGAGCTCTGACACTTTCTCCAAGGGACTGACAAAAATGTTAAATGGGTGTGGTGCTGCAATACTGCCCTCATGATTCATAAACCAAAATTAGCCGGAGAAAACCTACTCTGAGAATTGTGTGAGGTCTCAGTTCCAGTGCAAATACATGTAGAATATATAGGATCCTTGTTCACTGAGGTTTCCGTACTCCAAATGGAAATTTCTCCAGCCTCTGAAGTAGGTCAGTGTAGAGGAGGGATTGGTACATGGAGAATTCCAGCCTTTAGATTTTGGTAGAATAAGGTAAGAATAAATAAGAATAAAAGGAAAATTCAGCCTTGCCATCATAAAAATTACTTTTTCTTGGATAAAATAAACAAGTCTCTTATATAATAGTATCATTTTCAGTTTAAGTCATATTAGTGCCTCTACTTCTGCATCTATTGCTAGCACTACAAAAAATCCTCAGATTGAAAGATGATTAAAATTCAGGTGTTTATAATTTTCATTTTCTACCCTGAAGTGTGTTTCATGCTATTTCTTCTTTTGATCCAACCTGTAGGAAGAAAAGAGAAAAAAAAACAAACCTAATTTTTTCCAAAGTTGTCTGTACTGTCAACAAACTGCATTCTGAAAAAAATGCAGAAATGGAAGTATAGAAAATGTTTCTTGTAAATGGGATCACCGTATTCACTTTTCCCAAGAGTTTTGATAGTTCTGTCACGTATAAATGTTTATTTTCCATTTCATTCAGACCATGCTAAATAAACAATGCCAGAAGGACCTGGGAGATCACTTCCTAATGTCAAGAAAGTAGTGAAAAGTTCATGGAGGTCACAAGCACTAAGTCCTCTTCTTAATGCTCAGAGCTCAGTTTAGTAAACAAAGCACTTCCAAGATTTTGCACTGTGATTATACCAATTTTCTTTCATCTATAGGATAGAAATTATTTTATTGGGTAGTTTTTTCTCCTGAAGCAAAGTAATTTTCTGCATGACCAGCAGTAATGTAATGTGGGAGATTTTAATAAGGGACAATTATTTTTAAAATTAAACTTTAAACAGAGTGCAGATTGTAATAATATAGCACGGAAGTGCACAAGATTATTGAGCTCCTTTTAAAATTGTTAACATTGAAATGCATTCTTTGATGATTCAGAGTAGCACAGAACTTCCAGAACAACAAAGATTGTTCCACTTTTTCTTTCCTTATTTCTTGCATCATCAAAACCATCCTAAACCTTAAATATGAAAAGAAAAAATTACCACATTCAAAGAGAGAAATCGAAATATTATTGGATTTTTTTGTTTGTTTGTTTTTGGTTTTGTTTTGCGGTGTTTTGGTAAAAACCATACGGTGTTGCAGTACAGTAAACATCAGAGAACAAAATGTTCAAGTCAGGAACTGTCACATTCCCCCCAACCTTTTATTTAAATACATTGATGAAAATCTTCAAATACATGATCAAAGCCTCATTTTACACCCAGTAGCCAGAAAATGTAGACAACACATTCAGATATTCCGCTGAGATCTCAGTCTTGCCATACACAGCTTCCCAAATGTTGGGAAAATGTGTGAGGTTTTTAGAATGTGAGAATGGCACAAATGCACTACAGTTAGCATTAGGACTCTATGAGGATGCTTATGACATCTGTGGGTCTTTAACCAGTGCTATCAAAGTTTCTGTTATTTTGTATAGTCAGTAATGTCAAAAATGGGTTCAAAATATGCCCTGTGGCTTTTTATTAGAAGTGGGAAAACTAGAAAAATGTCACATTTTCTGATTTAGTGAGCTTGTTCCAAAGCATGAATATACTGTAGTGTAACCTTCCCTCTTTGTGTTATTTCAGATTTGGCAACCTTTACCCTATGAAGGAAATTCTGCAAACAAGATACATACAGCTGAAGAGAACAAGTGCTTACGTATTGGCTACACATAGAGCAGATAGTCAGAACTAATGAGTTCCTACAGCTTTGCCTGGTTAATGTGCTCATTAATATGCTCATAATGAGTCTTTGCTCACCAGTCAATCTTAGATTAGGAAGAACTGACCTGTGCTGCTCCCTGGAATGGACCGTTGTTCAATGTCAATCAATGCCCAGCATTGTAGTTTTACTGTTTCAGTTTCCTTCTGTTTGTTTTTCTTACCATTGTCTGCTCTTTCACACTTGTAGTTTTCCTCCTGAATCCCTAAGCTGTTACTCATCTCTGTTTACTTTTCTCATCTGGTGTGACTCTAGGTTATGCAGTTTCTTATGTGTTCTTTTTCAAAGCCTAAGAGTTTTAGTGGTAAACCTGACCCAAGGTCGTGCAGCTTGATACATCAAATGTAGATACTGGATTGCAAACAGCTGAACTGCTGAGCTAATGGATAGAGATTCAAGGAGAAGAAAACAATAAAATAACATGTGCAGCAATTTTTTTTGGTGTTCTTTTCTCAAAAAATGGCTAAGATGAAATGGTTGACTATCTCAAAAATTCAGCACATGGCAAGAAACTTGATGTAGAATGTTAAGGGTTAAATTCTAGAGACCCAGTGTGTAATAACATTCCTGTCAGGCAGTCCTAATCAATGGTGCTAGAAATAATTAAGGTCTACTTTGGGATTCACCTTGTGATGCATGTTTTCATTTGATTCAGATCTGTGTGGCAGCTGCCAGATTGGTCAGGACATTTACAATTTGGCTGGGAGCATTGGCATGCGAGAGGTCCTACTGCTTTAGTCCTGGGGCCAGTAACAGGCTTTTTTTGGTACAGATTTCATACAGGGAAGAAAGCTACAAAATCCACTCATATAAAGACTGATTAACTGAAGGACAGAATTTTTTTACAGATTCCATGTTACCTTGAGCTTGTAAATGTGGAATGGCTGACACTTTTCATAAGGGTGCTGATTATCCATTCTAATATCCAGAGTAACTGAAAATAAAATGGAACTTAACTTTGGATCTGTAAGCAGTTATTTTGGACGGAAAAACCTTTTACAGAGCAGAGAGAATCAGATCCTGAAAATTTCTCTCAGAGTTCAAGGCTACTATCATGAGGAAATTCAATTAAAATTTTGGAGATATGCTTTTAAGATAAAAAGTGGATTGTCCAGATTTTAAAATAGGAAACTAATACTTTGTTAAGGTTCTATTAGATTTTAGAGATGAGCAGATCTGTCTTAATAATTTTCCATTATTTTCTTTTAATGGGTGAAACAGGAATTTTAGGGAACAGTAGAATATCTGAACCATATTTCAAATTCCAAAGCATACTTGACAAATAAGAACATATTCAGCAGGAATTTGTTGGAGACACAACAGAGCAAAACTTCCAAGTGATTTTGTCAAGACTGATGTTAATTTGAGGTAGCAAAATTAGTCAGTGAATATGTTTTTACACCAGACTCTTTGCACAAGCGAGGAGACAGTGAGTTACCCAACCAGGAGATGAGAATGTCCAGATCCTCAGACTGATGCAGAAGTCTTGTTATGTGCTAGGTTGGCAGTGTTTTGCAGAAAACTAATTTGTATGAAACGAACACATTTCTAAAATCCAAGTAAGATTTTTCATTTCTTTTCTTTTACCTTTTTTAAGCAATTGGATCATTAAATATCAGGCAAGATCTTTCAAAAAAAAAAAATCTGTTATTTCAGAGATTTCTCATTAATCCAGCTATTGGCAAGAATGGATATATTACCTGGCATAATTGTTTATAAATCAGGCCTTACATCATGGAGAATACTGTCAATTAATTATTCCATGTAGTGTTGAAAACAGTTAAGAAAAAAACCAAATACTCCTCCCACCCTCAATGAAAATAGTTTTTAATGAAGTTGTCAGCTTCAATTACCTTTGTGAGGTACTCAAAGATAGAAATGCTGAAAATTTTATAGAATATATGTACTTATCTCTCAATTATTTTTTCAAAATATCTCTCAGTGTCTTGTACATCTTGCAATGGATCATGCAAAGCATGAAACCTGGACTGGATTTTATGCTTAAGATAATACAATTGAAACATTAATCAGGAATTTAAAATGAGCTTTAATTTCCTTGTTCTAGATTGAATGATGGCAATATGGATAAAAACTACTACATTTTTCTGGCAAAATCTATCCTACCTTGTAAAAGGAAAATTTAAAAAATATTTCCCCTGTGGTTGCCAAATCACATTAAGTAAAGTGAAAGAATTTCTGACCAACAACCTTCTCTGCCATAGAAGATCTGGAATTTTCTAATGAGAACTGCCAAAGAAATTTTAGAAAAGACCAGGAAAAATTGTAAGGGTGGAGAAGGGTTTGTTAGGAAAGAATTGAAATGAAATTTCAAGAGTGGGTGTTAGATTTGCTAAGATTAGAGTTTGACATTATCCAAAAAGCGCAGAGGAAAAGGATCAAGAGAATAACAGCTGTGTTACTATGAGGTGGGTAAGAAATTCAAGAAGTCTATCAGGAAAGAAATTAAAGAGATGAAAATTTAGCATGAGTTCAGGAAAAAAAAGGTAATTTGCCAATAAAAATATGTGACTATCAAATATTTCTGGAAAAAAGTAACGGAACAAGAGCTATAAGGAGACTTTAAACTGTAGTAAGTTAGGCAGACATAAATGTCTTCTAGGAAAGCAGAGTGTGGCACTAGCAGAGGCAATAGCATGATTGTGTTTTCTCTCTTTGGTGAGTCTGAAACGTAGGAATTACAGAGTATTTTATATTGTTGAGGAAATGCGTTGATGTTCAAAGTATTACAGCTGCTTTCCATTATACTGGTAAACAGAAAGTTGTTGGAAATCTTACACACTGGAAAGACGTGGTCACTCTTCCACGGGGTGCAGTCCTTCAGGTACAGGCTGCTGCAGCGCGGGCTGCTCTCTCCACAGGCCTCCCTCAGGGTCACAGGCATCCTCCTGTGGGATCCTGTGGCATCCAGTGTGGGTCTCCTCCAAGGGCTGCAGGTGGATCTCTGCATCCCTGTGGTCCTCCATGGGCTGCAGGGGCACAGCTGCCTCACCACGGTCTGCACCACAGGCTGCGGGGAAATCCCAGCTCCAGTGCCTGGAGCACGTCCTGCCTCTCCTTGTGCACTGATCTAGGTGCCTGCAGACTTGTTCCTCTCACATATTCTCACCCCGCTGTTCTCTGGCTGGTATTACAACGGTGAAATAACTCTTTTTTTGTTTCTTCTTTTATCTGTTATCATAGAGGTGTCACCAACATTTCTAACTGGCCCGGCCCTGGCCAGCAGCACGTCCATCTTTGGCGCTGCCAGGGTTTGGCTTTGCCGTGCATGGAGGAAGCTTCTGGCAGCTGCTCACAGAAGCCACCCCTGTAGTCCCCACTCTGCTTCCAACCCTTATCCGTGCAAACCAAATGCACGGTCATATGACATGTTATTTTAACATTTACTTGTCAGAGATTAAATGACAAAAAAATGCAGTGCAAAGTCTAATAAGTTTTTCGGTTTTGTAAAAAATTTTCTTATAAATTTTGTTACTGTTCGGCTAAATCTCCATAACTACATATTATTTTACTGTTTGCAGCAGTCTTGTGATCAGTGTTGGGGAGAAAAGAACTATGTTGGAGAAGTTCCTCTTCCAGAATTTAAAACACCAGCATAAAACAGGGGACAGCACTTTCATGCAGCCGCTCTGAACAAAGAAGCAGATAATTTATTTCATTTCCCCAAGTTCTACACAGAGAGAAAGCCCATTTGAAAGTTTAATGGAAGTGCTCATACCTAAGCGATAACTTGCAGAAGAAATACATAGAAAGAAAATGGGGAAATCACTTAGTAAGTGTCAAAATTATAATTTGCTCCTTCCTTTTGATACACTGCCCATAGTTTATCTACCCCATTGCTCTGATGCAGTATAAAGAACAGAAGTTCAGGGTGTAACAGATTAATGTCATGTTTGTAGCAATATGAATGAGAAGGTTAGGAAATTTACATTACTGTAAGCTACAAGATGGATTAATGTAATTTCTGTTTACAGTCTCACATTTAATTCATCAGTTATTCCAGGAGAAAATGCATTACTGGTATTATGCTTTGAGAGAGTTTTGGAGTATGGTTATATTAGTAGTGTATAACTGGAGGCATTTTTTATAAATATAGAGCTTAATCCTATAAAATGTTGAACAGTTTCCTAATGGAATATAGCTTTTCTTTGATAACAAGGTGAAACAGTTCTGTGTCTAGGTCTTGGACTATAAATGAAACAAAAGTATGAAAGTAAAGGTGATAAAAATTTCAGCTCTAAAACTACCTTTGTATTTTCTTCATCATATTAATACCACTACCTTTATTGTTTTTCTGAAACTTTGATTTGAAGTTTCTCTTTCTTATTCTTCTCAAAATATAAAATTAAAGTAAGTTAAAAACAGACAAAAATCCCAAGCATTTTTTCTTATGGGGTACAACATGATAGTCATGACACACTGCACTTAGCTATATTATAATACCCAATATAGAAGAGGTTTTAAGAAGAAATTTAAATAATGTTTTGAACAAGAATGGTTTTCATGTATGTATGTCACTGTTACTTTTCTCTCTTGATGTTTTAGTATATTAGACCTGCTACCATTTCTTCAAGTATTTTTACAATCTTAATGATTATTCTATTTTTCTGGTGAAAAACACCTGGAATGAGAAAGGCTGCAGTTCAGTACTGTAAAAACTAATTTTTTTTAACATTCAAATCCAGTAAAAAAGGTGAAAGTGTCTTCATTTAGGGGAATTTGCATTTGTGTAAAAGATAGGAATCAAAGTAGCCTACCTGTGATGAGAACTAGGTCAGTTCTTGGCCGCTTGCTTTGCATTTGTCTCTGCCTCCCAAATCACAGCTCTGTGGCAGGCCCTGCTGTAGCAGCTGGCTCTTTAAACCAGCTCTGCCAGTTTAAAACCTTTTCATATAAATGTGTTATCTGCAGTAAGGGTGACTTGATAATTTTTGTGCTGTTAGGAAATGGAATGGTTTTGCAATATAAAATATAAGGCAGACAAGGTCAGCAAGTTCAAAGATGGTATTTCACCAGAAATTAATCAATAAATTGGTTACTGGAGTTGTTCTCTTTTGGTCCCAGGGGAATTCAAGACAACAGCAGAGGCAGCAGTTTGTGATGGGGTAGGGAAGGTGAAGACTCTATGCAACATTCAGTGCCATTGTGTTATCTCTCCAGTCAGTGAGTATGGAAAAGAAAATGCTAAGGAAATGTGGGTTTAAATACCAAGATCTTGAGGTATTACAGCCATGTGCATTTCTTATTGCTTAGAAAATTAATAGGAACTTATAGTTTACTTACGTATGGGTATAGGAGACCAGAGGTCTGAATGTCACTGAGTGTAGCTCTCATGTACCCTTTCAAAGTCTTGTGTCCTCTCATTAAAATGTGGGGTTCACATAGTTACTTTTGGTATGCAGAAGCATCTGGAAAGATCTGGAAAAAGGAACATAGGTAATGTTATTAACAAAAAGCCTAAGTGGAAATAAATGCTGTAGTGTATGTTTTTCTAGACAAAATACTAAAGTATTTTCTTCTAAGATTATCTTAAATAAAAACAGTAGAAAAATTTTTGATTATGTCATATATTTACAATACTTTTTCTTTTGTCCTTTTTGATATGTTATTAAAATGAACAAACTAACAAAACCACAAAACCACTGTAAGTATCCAGGTCTTTTAAAAATCTGTTCTTTTATATAAACTAAGTCGAGGTTTAATTCTCTAAAATATGGACTAGGGTCAGTTTTTATTGCAGATTTCCAATAGAAAGGGGAGTTGTACAATCTAATTCTGTTAAGTCTTGGAAGAGAGAAGACTGCTTGTGTTATAAAAATTTAATCCAAATTATAGCATTGTATCATTGTAGAAGTCTTAGCTGCTCTCTTTCTGTCTATTTGGTTTCAAAAGGAAGAGAGTTAGATTTAGCAAAGCCTTTGGCGAAGGGTGTGGTACTTGTGCAGCACTTCTTCCTCTGAGAGAGTTACTGCTAACAGAGAGGAAGCTAAGCACAGGGGATGGGAGAGGCAAGGGCTGGGGGACTGGGTGAAGGGACAGATATTTAGCACCATTTTTGGGTCACATATGGATGGCTAAGCTTTCTGGGATTGTGATTTCAGTAAAGAAAAAGTAACACTGAGCATTCTTCCAAAGGGAGCTGAAATCACTCACTGACTTATTTTGGACAGCATTGTGGTGTTGTCTTTGAGGTGAAGTAAGAAGATAAGGAGAGACAGAGTATCCCTATCTTTTACTTTTTTAATTAGCCAGTTTTAAAGAGACAGGAAGCACTGAGAAAGATGAGGGGATGCCTCAGGCACAACTGTTCTACTCATTCTATACTTCCTTCTGTGGCTATATTTCAGTGTAGAGAACCTAAGGCTAATCACTGAACAAATGTCAGCCTACCTAAATAAATTTAGCATAGACAGCTTTGAAATCTTTCATGTGATTGTAGTCAACTACATCCTAATGATACAAATTCTAAAACTACTTCCAGTTACTATTCCTCATTCCTAAGTGTCAGCATGATCCTTCCACCCTCATGTGGGACAGTCTAGCAAAAACATTCAAGACTTATAATACTTTCAAACAAGGATATACATTTTCCCTGGTTTCCTATACAGACTTAATTTCCATCCTTTTTGCATCCTTTTTGTCACCCCGAGACACATACCCTCTGGGTATTTTTTATTATTTTATATCACTGTTTTAATTTTAATCTTCAAAGATAAGGGACTGACAGCCACATAATAAAACAATTATACTCCAGCTTAAAACTGTGCATACCCATCTAAGTCCTGTGATTTCTGCTGCTGGACTATTCAATGAGCAGTTTTCAGATGTTTACTCCCTCTGCCAGTCCCCATGTCCAAGTTAATTTTTGACCACCTGGCATTAGTAAACTCTGTTTAGATCATCAACATCACACAGCACCATGCAAAACAAATATTTTGCCAACTCTTTTTGACTTGAAATAACATCTTATGTCAATGTGGCTCTTTGTGGTTATCCAACAGACTATTCCACGACTGATAGAACAGAATAAGATTGTGCTTAGTTAAGACTTTAGATTCTTTTATGAGGCCTAGTTAAACTTCTGATTTTAGTTGTTCAATAAAATTATGCTAATGTAAGAAAGATTGTACTGGGTTAATCAAATCTGTTTTCTAATGTTGCCAAATAAGTGGGTAATAGTGGGAAGCATAGCAACTGCAAGAGTTTAGCATTCCACTGTTTTTTTTGTAACTTCCCAGTCAGTGGTAGAATTTTTATCACTGTGTTTATTGCCAGAGATCTAGAAATTTTTGTAGGAATTACTGTTGCATATCATCTGGCAGTTGGCTGTATCAAGACAGAATTTTGAATGAGTTACTTCAGTGAGTGATGTTTTTCTTCACTTAGAGGAGGAGGCCACAAAACAGACAACCAGAAACTTACCAACACAAAGTGGTATGGCCAGGTTACTGATGATTTTGTGATAGGTGGCCAGATATATCTTCAGTCATGTGTTTTCTTCATACACAAGTATTCTACAATCAAAACAAATCTTTTTTCTTATCTTCTTTTGAGACTGCGGATCATAACTGCAATATTCAAAACATGGGACATCACAGATATGAATTTATGCACATTACTGGTTTGAATTTATACCTTTTCTAGTAACTCATATAACTCTAATTACCTTTTTTTGACAGCAGCTGAACTTCATTTGATGATATTAATTCCTAATATATGGTAATACTGAAATCGTCCCTCTTGAATCAGATGTTTCTTTCCTTGGGTGTGGAAGAGAGTAAGGAAAGTAAGACAATTCAGTCTCCCTCCCCTTCTCCTCAGCCTTTTCTATCATCCTCTTGAGTTTTGATGACTAGCTGTCTGGTAATCTTTTGAAGTTATTTGCACTGATTTACATCTCTACCTCTTTAGCAACAACAGTTAACAAAACTGTGCTCGTTTGAAAACAAACCAGTGAGAGACTCCAAGTCAGAAACACAATTTAATAGAAAAATAAAATAAATGCAATAGTACAAAAAAAACACCAACCCACTGACAGAGTCAGAATACAACCTGACCCCCTGACAGTCAGGGGGTTGGTAGCAGTCTGATTAAATGGTGGCTGCAGTCGTCCTGGAGTGATAGCTCTGTTGAAGCAGTGATTCTGTAGAAGGGTCTGGTCGTCCTCTGGGAATCCAGTAGAAAAAGACTGCTTGTGCTATTCCAAACTCTAGACTATATCCAGGTGGGAATGCTTGGCTCCTTCCCCCTGGCTGAAGCATCTCACAATGGGATGGTGAGTCATGTGGCAAGGCACTGGTGGGCCCATTGACAGGAGATAGTCCAGAGGGAGGAGGCAGGGAACATTGCTACACCTGGTCTCAACAGCTCATGAAGATGGTAATAGAACACACTGCAACCCAGAACAAAAACTTAAAATACAGATAGTCTTGTCCCTTGGTAGGAATGGCCAAAACAAATAGTGCCATTCTACGTACTTGTGGAAAGGAGGGAAGGAAAGAAAGAAGACAAGCTAAGACAAGCTTCATTTTAATTATAAGGTGCACAACAATCTGTAGACGGGACATGACTTCTATGGTTTGTTTAAAATGCCATGGTGATGCTAGACTTCAAACATCAGCTGCAGAGATTTTGTAAAAAAAGATGCCCTTTGGATGGATTGCTGTGTTGCTTATCTCTGTGTGTGCTGACTTCTCCAAAGAATATTGGTAGATAGCTCAGACAGACTTTCCCTTTAAAAAGGCTCCTCTCATTATTCCCCCTCATATTTCCATTATACTTTATCTTTTACAACTTCTTAGAAAGGAAAGTCATATTTCAGAGAAACTCAATCCCCTTTTTCATTTGCTAACTATTTGAATAACTGAATCCACTTATTTTTCTTCATAGATAGCTAATGCTATAGGCTTGTCTACATTAGGAAAATAGGTCATATTTTGAAAAAGCTAAATTATTAATGCTTCAAATAGCATTAAAATCAGAAGGAAAAATGGTAATGAAATCTTGATATGTTTCAATACCAGGAGAAACTAAAGCAAACTCAGCTTAAAGGCATAATATCACTGGACTCAAAATCATTATAAAAACATGAGTAGAAATTAAAAAAATAATTTGCAAAGTCAGGAGATAAAGACAAAAATATCCCTATTGAGAGAAAATTCTGAAAAATATTATTGTAGAAAAATGTTAGTAATTTGAGTATTTGTGTTTATATGATTTGTGCATGTTTCTCTCTCTTTAAGTACATAGTAGCAGACCAGCAAAAGACCCCCGATTTGTGGCTTCTCCTAGAGAAGGTGTTATGGGAAGTGATTATAGCATAGTAAGCAAAGCACACCAAAACCAGGGTGTTCATCAGTCTTTAAGCAAGCTCCATTGCTGCCTGGATAGATGCATGCCATGCTGCTGGATCCAGCTGCTCAGTCATGAACAGTCATTACTTCACGGGGAAATAGCAATAGCAGGAGCAGCTTTTCATGGAGTTTTCCTCTTATGGGAGTCAGGTTGTTAGAGCAGCATAATGTGTTTAAAATGAAACATTTTTGCAAAAGTAAAAAACCAAAAGCTACAAGACAGTTTTGAAAAGGGGGAAATCTTCAAAAAAAAAATAGGCCACTAAATGAGTTGAATATTTGCAATTGGGTTGGAGTCTATACTATGGTAGAGAAAGACAAAAATAGAGAACAGGCACTTGGCATTGCTAAATAGGTGGTGTTGGGGCCCTGACTGCACCAGGAGGCTGAATTAGATAGCAACGATAAGTAGGTCTTATGCATGGAATGGGTTGTAGATGATGATAGAATAAAAATGCAGCTTAGAGGAATACGGGTGTGGGCTGATGGAATGAACATGCAGGCACACGGTGACACCACAGGTCAAGGGCTATGAGCAAATGATCAGTAGTCAATTACTGGTCACTAAACACACGCAATGCTGAACTGGGAAAACTGGTTTCAGAGATTACAAAGAAAACATAGAATCGCTATTTAGCATATGTAAAACATGTAATATACATTAAGTTCAGGTATAACACAGAATTGCAGACCAGTGAAATAAAAATAAGGTATAGTGCATGTTCTGGAGTACATAAAAATAGTCCATACGATGAGGAAGCAGCAACATTCGCTATCAACATAACAAATCTGCCAAGTCTTACAAGGGAAAAATGGCTCAGTTCACCTAGTTTAATCTTAAACTGGAATCAAAGCAGTTAATAAATTTATTATGGATTTGTATTAACTAGCTATCATTGATTTATCCATTTGAGATGAATATCTGTTGTACAACAGACAAGGCAGAATCCTGAGCATTTTTAAATTTTTAATAAATATCTTTCTACAACTGAACTCACAAAATTCTAACCATGCTGGGGCCCTATCTGGGTGCTAGCTGCTCATGGCCTCCCATGGGGAGGTTGTGCTCTTTAGCATGGGCAGAGGTTATAGTGCCAGCAGGATGAGAGCTGCTGTTCCTATTCTAAGGTATCTTCCTCTCCTTTGTTACAAATTTTTGTTTCTTCTATATTTCTCAGGAGAACTTTTCATTTATTTCCAAAATATGTTAGAATTTTCCTACATACTGCTTATGCTGGCTGATGTTTTTCTTCCTCTTTAAAACCACCAGAGGCAATTGGTTCCCAGCCATGTCATTTAAAATGATCAGTTTTGGGCAAGCACACTCCTGAGCTTTGTGCATTTCATCTGTATGCACATACTGTGTACACTTGTTCTAATCCTACCCATATTGTTATTCAGTCTATTTGCCAACAGTGGGCTGTGTAAGCGTGTCCACACCAGTGAAGAGTTCAGGATATTGGCAACTCACCATGGTAATATCCACATCTGTTCTTGAGGAGCGTAAGGTTGGGGATCAGAGCAACAGGGAAAGGTGGATACAGTGAAACCTGTATAAAGGAGATTTCTCATCTTACTGTTGAGAAAAAAGAGTCTGAGAATTTGGACAATTCCTTGCAAAGATAACAAGTAACTCTTTGAACATACTGTTCATAGTTTAATAGTTTAATGTTTTAATTAGAGTATCAATACATTTGCGTGTAAGGTGTATTTATTTATCTCACTTGGATTACATAGGATGTTTGATATGGCACTTCTACCTGTAAGTATAATTTGGATGAATAACAAAGCCAAAAGTTCTTTAAAACATTGTCCTACATATTTACAAAAAATTCCCACACACAGAGATCTTAGAAACAAAATGCTTGATCTGCTGCCTGTGACATCCATAACATCTCCCTTGAAACGAATTCACTTCCAGAAGACTAAACAATAGAAAAAGTGATGGTGATTTGCACAGAAGATTTCAGGGGTGAGGACTCATGCAGATAAATTAATTGAGGAAATTAATTGAAAAAGGTACTAATGGTGACATCTTAAGAGCCAGAAACAGTTAACAATTTGCCCAGGGACTTAGAGAGAATGAGAAAGTGGTTGTGAAACAGGGTCGTGAGCATCTAATGCAAGGGATTAGAGCCATTTAATTTCTGCAGTCTGGCAGTGATAGACTGACCACTGACTCATGGACCACTGACTCAAGAAACCCACCGACTCAGAAAGATGAGAAAGATTGACCTTATGGCCTAATTACTATGAGGAGAGAGAGAATCATTTGACAAATAGAAGATTTGTAAGTAACTAATTATAGTTACACTAAGTAACTTGTAGCCAATGGACTTTCCTTTTTTTGTTTGTTTGGTTTTTTGGGGTTTTTTTCGTGGGTTTTTTTTGTTTTTTTGTTTTTTGTTGTTTTTTTTTTGTTTGTTTGTTTGTTTTTTGGGTTTTTTTTGGGTTTTTTTGTTTGCTAAAATGTATATATAATGTAAAGTTTTGAGAATAAGTGTGCTTGATTTCTGGATAAACTTCCATCTTGCACTCTGTTCAGAATAAACAATGTAGCCTTTCTAAATTATCTGCCATGCCTGTGTTTAGAGTCCCTAAACTGGCAACAGTGCCATGCTAAGCTTAAACAGACACAGGCCATCTGTGAGTTTTGGGAGATGATACGTAATTTCACTGAAAAAGTTGGATTGACAACAGTCTGGTTATGTAAATAATGGATTAGAATTTGGTTTTCATACTTTGTTTTTTTCCTATACAAGTACATGTTAACCCCTTAAGTGCTATTCTCTCATGAGTGTGTGTGTAAGGGGGAGAGGAAATCTCTAAAGATTTCATTCCATACTGTGGCTATAATATATTACTGACAGTTATATCTAATTCAAATCTCAAAAACAACAGCTTGAGTTGTGTACTTTAGCCAGTTTATTCTAAGCATATTTTTTAACCTTAAATCCATTGTCAGTGTAGAGGACCTTGCAAAGTTCTTGAAAAGTTATTCAGAGGACAAAAGAGAAACATCCTAATGATCACTTTATTTGGGCTCTCTAATCACTCTTTGGCAGCCTTTAAATCTACTGCTTGTGCTCTACAGACAACAGATGGGGACTCTGAGAGATTTCAGGGTGCCACAAGGCAGCCTATGCTTTATCCAAAGACTATCTATTACGTGAGGAATGTACAGACACACAACACCTCTCATTCTTGATATTTATCTCCTTTGCCCTTCTTCAGGAGTTGCACTGGCATGTTTACATCTACTTATTGGTACAGTACCCCTTTTCTAGTAGACACAATGAATCAATGACAAATACATTGCGTTTGCAACACCACCTGTGTAGTTCTTTGTCAGCAGAAGAATGAGCTCCATAGGCTTGGATTTTCCCTTCTCCCAGAAGGTTTTGTTTATTCACACCCAGCTTAGGAATTATGCTGTTGCCATTGCTGGTAAGAGCCCAGGGGTTTGGTGCCAGTTACGCTGATCGCTCCAGCCTTCAGACCTGTCAGGCTTTATCCGGGATTGGCCTGCCCATGGACCTGTTTCAGCTTCTTTAGCTGTAACACCAGCTGTGTAATGACCAGGTAACTATTACCTCTCTTGGTTTAATTTTTTGTTTAGCCTTGTACTGCTGTGTGGAGTAACAGTAATTGCTACTATATGTTTGTAACTACTAGGCCACAATAACAAATAAATTTTCTGCATAAAATAACGAAAAATATATGGCCTTAGAACAGAATGAAGGGCATAGGAATGCAGCTATGGGATGACAGCAGAAGCCTACAAGGTACAGGTGAGAGTGATAGCCACAGGGCTATAGACAACTGGTAAATGCCCAGCAGTTGTTCAGAAGTGGAATGTTGCCTCGGAAGCTGGGCAAAACCAGTTTTAGGGATAACAAAGTGAGCAAAGAACAAGTATCCAACGTAAACAGCATAGACCTTAGGAAATCTGGGTGCAATGTGGAGTTGCAAACCAGCTGGAGAAAAAAGAGCAAGGTGGATCACATTAGCAAACATATTTAAAACATATTTACACACAAATCATGTTATAGTGACAAAGAAGAAACCATCAGCATTGTACCTGTGCTGCAGAAGGACTTGCTCTTGAAAACACTTTGAGTGTAACAAACTGATGTGAATTCAAGCAAAACAGACAGTAATTCAGATGCAAAAAATTAGTAACAGCAGCTGAGCTTTGCACATAAAGTAGGATGTTTTGTACTGCACACTAAGTTAAAAACCCTAGTTTTATGCTAGAGCATTAGTGGTCTTTTTTTTTTTTTTTCCCTTTTTATATATTCTGGCAGCACAAAGTATTCTATGGAAAGTTGGTACTGGATTTAAAGGAGACTGGATACTAAAAATCATAGGAGGAATGGAAAAAATACTGTCGCTTTTTCAAATTTTTATCTACACTAACTTTTGCCTCCTTGAAACACTAAGATTAAATACCAGTTGAAGTAGACTATGCAGATTTTCACAGTGCTATTCTGATTTACATCATGTTCCATGTTAAAGTGAAAAAAATCCAGACATTTCATCCACGATAGCGCAAAAAATAGTCCAACAAAATAAAATTAGCTTGACTAACAAAATAACACTTTATTTTTACATTTGTAAATATTTGGATTTGTAATATTTGGAAGCTGAAGTACTTATTTCTGCAAAATTTTCTGTGCACATTCTATTACTTTCACAGAATTAACCCTGAACTTTACAAAATTCATGAAGGGAATTACTTCAAATTCCCCAGATGATTCAAATGCCTTCCTTACAGTTTTGTTAAGGCCGTATGCACTTACTCTCCCATGTGCTGTGAACAGCATGTATATGTTAATTCATGTTTACATATGGCTTACAGGTTATGTCAAAAAAAAGGTTTTACGGGAATACGTTCAGAAATTTCTATTTTCTGTGCGCAAAGAATGCTATTCCTTAGGGCAGAGTCCATGGCATATGAGTTTTCTATGGGAATCTGTATGAGAAATAGACATACTTCACAGGTCTAAGGCTTCTGATAGAATTAAGTTGTCCTCATATGCAGGTGCTTATGGGATTGAATGTTTGAATTAATGTATTGAGATGAGCAAGATTGTTCACTATCACAAAGTCTTTACCATTACCTGTTCAAAGTCTTTGTAAGATTTTAGTGAAAACTTTGAGAATTGCTTGACTATCCTAGAAAATTCTTTTCTTTGGTTTTGTGTTTCAAAAGTTGTAGTATGTGCTTTAGTAAGCAGATGAACGAGTGCTCCGTCCTTACTAGTTCCAGTCTGAACGCTCAGTCTTTACTAAATTGTGTTTATATATTAAAGAATACAACTTTTAGATACAGCACTGTTAATCGGGAATTTGGATTAAGAGATTTAACGTTAAATTATGCATTTAAACAGCTAAGATTGGAATGATTTCATAAGCGTTTGCCCAATGCTTTTTTAGATACAGACTCTTACTATAGTGCACTAGGCTCTCCTCTGCACCTAAATGGAGTTATAGTTTTGAAAGAAAAATGATAAAATGAAAAAGTAATGAATAAAATTCATTATTCGGGTCAGCAGAAGGAATCACAAATGCAGACTGTCATGTCCTAATAAACATATATGCTCATTGTGTTTCTGTAGAACCAGATGTGGAAAATGGTCAGGGAAATATATAATTATCCAACTGCATCCCATTTGCTGTTGTTGTGTGTCGGTGAGATTGGCAGTCACCAACCCTGGTGCTGCAGAGCAGCAGGGGATTTTTTCCTTTATGCTTTTTATCTTTTTTTCTTTTGCCTAGGCTCCTAAATTGTAATCTCCATGAAAATGTAAGCAAAAAATGTTTTTTTACATGTTTCCTTTTTGTCATGTTTGTTCTTTTTTTATAACTTTCTTTTAATAAAAAGAAGTGAATGGCCCTTACAGGAATCAAAGCCATGACCCTGGCGTTAACAGCACCATGCTCTGACCAACTGAGCTAATCTCAGGGTCACACTATGAACTATGCTAAAAAATTCAAACCAAATTGTATGCTTTTCTGCTGGTGTATTCATGAATAGATTCTAGTCTTTTAAGCTCAAATACTCCAAACATATTGTGCACAATACTATGGCACATTGTAAATATCTCATTAAGGTGTTGTGTTTTATAACAATAAATAACTTGAAAGGATAAATAATTTTAAGATTAAAGGACAGGGACCTAGATCTCAGCATTTTCCCCAGAGAATCACAATTTTTCATATAATGGAATAAAATCTAGACCAATTTTTTTAGCAACTCTTCACACTTGTTCTTTTTCCTTGTAGGTTTTGAGGGATTGGAGTGTTTGGGACCAAAATGTTTCTTGTGAATTATTTTTTAGTATATTTATGTGTTTTCGTGTTCTGTGATAGCATTTATATGTATTAGCTGTGGAATACTCTTACATTTATTGCGAGCTATTTGCTTCTGTAACACGTTCATAGCATTTCAAAATGGTGACCTACATAATCAAATGTATTCCTATGATAATTATTGATAATATATTAAAAGAATTTCTATTTCATTTTTCATATATTCCTTGAAATTTTTAATAACTACTGTGGTATATGCTTACACTGCTGATTAGGGGAAGTTATGATTTTAAAAGTCTTCTGCACAATGGTCCTGTTAGATGGATCTGGACGTAACCTTTTAGGAATAAAAATGCTTTTAAAATTAAATATTCACTGGCCTCAATGTCTTGGGAATATTTCTCAGGTACTGGATGGAATCTAAGAAAGTGCATTAATTGAAATGTAGAATTCCAAGGAGCCTGAAGATGAGTGAAAAATTCAAGAAGAAATACTTGAAATAAATCTGCATCCAGATTATATGGTTAATAGAGTCTTTATGTGTTTGTGACTTTGTTTTTTATCTCAATTTTGTGTGACAACCTATTGGCCAGTTGCAGTTGACTTCAGCAGCAGTGTGAATTTAAACTGAATTCATCACCTCTTAGAGCCCTTCTCAACAGCAGTGGAGGAAGAGGTTGCTCTGTCTAGGGTTCTCCAGGCAGTTTCTACCACTATTAAGAATGAGTGCCTGAAATGAGACTGATTTCAGTCCATTCCTGAGATGCACATGCATTTTTGGTCATCACACTGCTACTCTGTAAACAGAAATGTTTGTTGCAGCATTTATATGCACATGATAAGGCATTTAGAAGAAAAAGAAGCTGATACCTGTTGAATCTGTCCATGGAAAACTCAGTAACATTTTTTTAAAGGAAAAAGGGGGTACTAATGCTACAGTACGTATGGTCCACATTAAACAGGGTTGGATTTTTTTGGTTTTTATTCCTGGTTGAGTAGGAAATGTATCTGCCTTTCCTGTGTTCCAGCACAGTGTGCTATGATCTCCTGCAGACTGTAAATTTTACTCCTTAAATGGAATGTTATTACAAAGTTTATTCAGTAAATTACCCTGAAAAAGTATAAAATTGACACAAGTGACACCTACATGAGACAAAACTAAGGAGTTTTAAAGCTTTAGCAGGAAAGGATAAAAACACAGCTTCTTTTAAGGAACTGAGAAAAGTTTTTGAGAGTTTTTTTGTAGAAATGTGAACTATTTGGAAGAACCACATAGGATGTGCCTGGAGAAAATGAGCAATGAAGGATATGTAATATTAATACTTATCCAAGAGCATTTTGTGATGATTTCTTTTGGATAATTCATTGCAAGAACTGTGTCAGTAGTGCTGTGTGCTCATCCATGAAGTACTAAAAGCTTTGTAGTTGTGGCAAGGATAAATTCCCATACGTAAAAATGATCAGTGAAGGAAGAATTACTTTGCATTACTGAAAGAATGTTAAGATTCTGAACATAACATTTCAAAAGCATCTGTCTCAGCTTCAATTCAAAAGTTCTATCTCTGGTAGTCAAGGGTATGACAAGTACCAACCTTGTTTTATAAACTTACTCCTGAATAACTAACCTGTATTTCTTTCTTCAGTCTCTAGTACCTGATAAAAAAATTATCACTTTTTCTCAAAGAAGTATTTTTGGTTCAGGGAATAATGGAATTGCTGGCCTAGTGATCTCTCAAAATTTTGGATGAGTTTTTAACTGTCCATAATTTGGAACATATAGGAACTAGAGATTCAAGCATGTCAAGGCCAAGTCTTACCAGGTATTACCTGGTAAGACTTGGCCTTGAGAGTTATAGAACTTACTGAGTTACAGAACTAATTGATGCAGCTGAGTCTCCAGTGGAGACTATTCTTAGAGCAGCTTTGATCTGTCAGCCTGGGGAGGCACTCACCTAGTAGGAAATCCTGGCACTCAGATATGTCATTGACTGTAGGCTGAATGCTTTGCAAATGTGTGGCCTTTAAAAAGAAAATCAAGAAGGTAGACTTTCAGTAAAAGATATGTTAATGCAGTTACTATTGCTACAGAAAACGTTCTGGTTTTGAGACTGCATTTTCTGTTGAAACCCTGAACCTGATAACCTGTCTTGGGGTGCCATAACACCCAGAAATGAATCCTGAGCCCTTCTGTGCCTTTAAACTGAGCCTGAGAGGGGAGAGAAAAAAAAAAACTGAGGGAACTTTTCAAAACAATTTATGCTCCAAGGATGCAGAGATAGCTGCTACTGCTGAGGAGCAAAGGAAGCACCGTTCCTGCTTTTCTCAGTTTTTCAGCTCTGTTTCTCTGGAAAGAGACTGAGAGTTAAGTTTTTTTTCCTGGGACTTCATCTTTTCCCTTCTTCTCTTCTGGATTGTTTCAACATCAGAACACCAGAACTCACTGGGAAAACTTTCCACCACAGGCCCAGAGGGGGTCCAGGCCAACCCAGCTCCGAGGAGGAGGAGAGAGATCCCTCCCTCCACCAACAGAAAGGACTTTAAATCTTCCCAGGTTTCTCTCCACAACAAGAAGTTTTATTATTTAGCATTATTATTCTTTTCCTGTGTGTTGGTTAAATAAAGAGGTTTTTTTTACTTTTCCTTTCCTCCAAGGAATTTCTTCCCGAACCTGGAATGGGAGGTGTGGCTGTAACCTGCTTTCTAAAAGAGGACATTCAAATTTGGACATTCCTCTGAATTTTGTCTAACACAGGGACATAACCCTGAATTGGATCATCAGGAAAAATTCATGTAACCCTATGAAACCTCAACATGTAAAATATTTGATTTTGGCAAAAAAAGCGCTGAAACAACCATACTCTCTATCACGGCTGTATTACTGTGGATTTTAAAAAAAATTCTAATAATCAGAGAATCTGGTGTTCACAGCATAGCCTTAGGTGCTGGTCCCCCACTCACCCATAAGCATAAAGCACCTTAAATGCACCTTCTCTTTCATTCTCTAAATTTTATGTTGAACAGTGTTAATAGTTCTCTGAAGGAAGCCTGTCAGGCTTATCATGAACCTCATTCCCAGAGACTACTGTGATCAATGAAAATATGTTCACTTAGCCACAGGTAGGCTAAGCAGGCCCACCAGTTACTTTCTTGAGCCTTCAAAGAGTATGTCAGATCTTTGTGAAGAAAAAATTTTGTGCTGAATTGTCCCAAAAGTATTCTGATTTTTGATATTGACTACTGTGATACCTGTGAAATGCCCATCATCAGGGAATGACATCCTCTTAACAACTGGGGGCAGCAAAATTTTTTCACTTCAGAAACCTTTCAGATCTGAAGAAAATCTAGATTACACAAAAGGAGTTAGAAGGTAATGGTGATATTTTTGGATCACACAGAAGGCAAATAGAATATTTTAATGAACACTCCTCTTAAATAAATTTCTTGCAGTGTTTCAGCAACAGAGAACCAATAGTGCAATACAGTAGAAAATAAGCTTATATGTATTGCTGTTAATATATGCTTTTATTATTCCCCTTATGTTATGCCCTTGGGGTTATTTCATGTTCAGGAGTTTTCAATACAGACATTACTTCAAAATGATCTCTTAAACTATAATGTCACTTACCCTCTGTCCAATAAATCTGGCTTAATCATGGGATAAACCCTGCATCTCTTGCCTGGAATTACTAATAATAGCTCTTCCTTAAAGTAGTGCTGGAGTGGTTAAAGAATCTATTTGAATTATTCTGCACACGAACTGCACAAATAAAAGATGCTGTTTTTCAAGCATTTGTGTTCCCCAAAAGATAATGAGATGGCTTCTTGAAGCTAGGGATTACAAGGCATAGAAGTGCCAGCAATCATAAACTGGAAGTGAGTTCATTTTCTCCAACTGAAGAAAATCAAAATGGGTAATATACCTCTTCTGCATCATTAAATTGACCTCTGGAGTGTGTGGTGGATGGGGTGACACACTTCACTCTTAAGAGAGAAGTGGCAATATGTTCATCAATATAAACCAGCAATTCAACAAAGTTTGATAGTAAATGCTACAGTGGTTTAACAAGATTTGATAACCAGGTACACTTGACTATTTACTGCATAGAGGACATGTTCAGACAAAACTGTCAGGGAAACCCTCCCATAGAGTTCTGAGTTTCAGAAAGGACATCCTTATGTTCTAAACTCCTCCTCAGAGGGGAGTTTAGGTGCAGCTGGATCAAGATTTAGTCCCAAACTTGGTCAGTGTTTTATGTGTAAAGTATTGTATGTGCACAACCAATCCTTTATGTCACTTAGCAAAGATTTCAGTATGTATTACTCACCAAGGATCTGCTGTGTTAAGGAACCTCTCAGTCTCAAGAAGTAACCTTGAGAGGCATCTCTACTCAAGGAGACATCCTGGCACATAGCCCACTGCCACGCAGGAGAGCTCAGCAGGCCCTGGGCTGTCCAGTTTTTATGGGGGAAAATAATTGACTTAGATTCATATTTGCATACCAACTATAGATGTTAATTTCTTCCAAAGTTGGCTTGAGTCAGAGCATGGACCAGCACTATCGTCAGGCAGGTGCCTTGCTGACATTAGCTCTTGGCTCTTGGGTTGTATCTGTCTCCTCCAAATCCACAGTGAGTCAGCTACAACCAAAAGGACCAGAAAGACCCATGATAGCCACTGGCACTGGTGGTTATCACTTAAGTAGACTTATGGTAAATAAAGTTCATGTTGGGATCATGGCGTGTGGAGGGGATAGGAAAGCATCACCGGGTGTATGACAGCAGTGGATAGTTTTTGAAGTGTTTTTTGTTCTGGCATGAGTATTACAGATCTATATCTCTCTTTGCCTCTTGTGACTTCCATTTTCTTTGCATTGTAAGATTCATTAAAGAGGAGACAACAAGAGGGAGTTCGGTGAAGAAGATTTCCTAACAAAATTATGTCATAATCTTTACAATTTATCCCCTTACAAGAACATAAAGAATTATACAAATGTTTTAATGCTTCAGCATTTTAATCTTGTGCTGCTTTAGTAGCTGGAAATCATCCAAGTTTGCCTACTTTAAGAAAAAGTTGGAAACAATTTCACTTTTATAGTCTTGCTGACCAAGGTTTCCTCCACAAGCATAGTGAGTAGGAGTGCTGAAAGAGGACCAAGATCTGAAAATAAAGAGGGTATAGTTTCCTTTAAAAGCTCAGACTCTTGAGAGAAAGTATTTATTACTTCACTGTGAAATATGCTACTGTGTGAAGAGGAACAATATGCTGGTGTTCTCAGCTAAGCTGGCCTTGTTAGGATTTTTGTGAACAAGTTCTGTTACTGTTCAATCCGTAAGATTAAGTTAGACAAAATCACAATTCTCAAGGAACTTCAGTTTATTAAGTGGTGCATAATTAACTTTTTTGATGCTTGCTATTATGTGGATGGATTTATGCCAAGTTTCTCTCTAACTTTGAATTTTACTGAGCTATTGCAACACCTGGTTTCCAGTAAATGAAGGAAATTTTCATTTTTTCAGATTATGTCCCTCTACGCCAGGGAGTTCCCACATGAATTTGTTAGGGTTTTGTTTTTTTAGAATTTTTTATTGTATTCCTTTATTGATATCCATATATAACTTTTTCCTATAATCCTGTAATATACCCTTGAATATCCTATCCTTGCCAAATGTTTGTCCCTGTCACTAACTGCAGCAAAGTTTCATGCAAACTGATGTTGTGATCTGTGTTGCTGATGGAACTTAAGTCCATATAGAATCACAGAATCATGTAGCTTGGAAAAGACCCTAAAGATTGTCAAGTCCAACCATTAACCTAATACTGCCAAGTTCACCACTAAACCATGTCCCTGAACTCCACATTTATCCATTCTGTAAATACCTTTAGGGATGGTGACTCCCCCAGTTCCCTGGGCAACCCATTCTAATGTTTGGCAGCCCTTCCAGTAAAGAAGATTTTCCTTATATCCAGTCTAAACCTCCCCTGGTGAAATGTGAGGCCCTTTCCTCTTTGTGTCACTTTTCACTTGGGAGACAAAACTGACCCCCACCCTGGAGCTGGTGGTGACTTTTCCTACTGCAGCAAGGGATACTGTTGGGCATTTTTTCTGTGAGAGAGCACTGCTGGCTCAGGTTCAACTTCGTGTCCACCCGGACACCCAAGTCCTATTCTGCACTTCAGCTTTCCAGAGAGTCAGCCTGTAGCTTATACTGGTACGAGGGGTTACTCTTGCCCAGGTACAGGTCTTGGCTCGTTCCCTTGCTGAACTTCATGAGTTTCCTATCAGCCATTTTCTCCAGGTTCAAGATCCCCCCTGGATAGCAGCACAACACTCTGGTATGACAGCCACTGATGCCAGACATCTGCAAACTTGCTAAGTGTTTGCTCCCTCCCATCATCCAGTTCATGAATGAAGGTGTTGAGCACAGCTGGACCCAGTACTCTGCGGTACATCTCTAGTTTCTTAGAGAAATTAGAATATAGTTTCTTATAGTGATTTATGAAAGTGTGGTTCTTACTATCTGTTGTATGACAGCACCATTATTCCAGGGTTTTACCTTTTGCAAGTCATAAGTCTTTAAAGTAGTAAAGAGCCATTTTTACCAATTTACTGAAGTAGATTGATTTACTGTCTGTAGGAGCAAGATGTTTAGTATGAAATAGGTCCTCCTTTGCCTGGTCTCTGAAAATTTTTGCCATGAGAAAAGTGCTGGCTTTTAAGTTCAATTTTGATAGCAGTTACTAGTGACAGTTAAGTGCTCATCATGCATGTTTTTTACTTGGTTTTATGGCAGCCCTTATAGAGGAATTATCAGAGAAGACGATTGCCTGCATTTAGTATACTCCACCTGAAATTCAGTTCCTTAATATTAAAAATTGGTGTAGGGATGCCTATTTCTGTGAATGGTGAAATATAATAAAATGTAGAGCATTTCTACATGTAGATAGAATATGTATACTTCATACATAACTAAATAAAAAAGAGTATCATTTAGCAGACTTTCTTTGATATGTTACCATTTAGTTACTTTGAACATTTTACATATTTGGTGAAAACTCTACTGTCAGAGTGATATTCTGACAAAAAGTCATGTTTCTACTGACATGAATACACTTTGAAAACATGTCAGGTTTGGTAATATATGGTTATCAACCCATATACTTAAAATCTAAAATATAAATTCAAAATGGTATGTTTATTTGAATTTTGATATGAGAATAAAAACATTCAAAAGTTGAGAATGAATTTATTTAATCATAGTGAATGTTCAAAAAATGAGAAATCATATTTTTAAATTATATGTTAAAATAGGGATGAACCCATAGAAATTCTTAAGCTGTTAGGTTTTGTTCTTATCTACCACGAATAAGTTTTTTTACACTGTTGCAACTCCATATGCATGCAAACGTGTTACAATTAGGTTTATTGCTTAGGGAAAAAAGAACGAGTATTGGGTTCAGCAGCAGTGATCAAATGTTTTCTGTTTTCCGATTTCTTGTGTGTGTATGTGTGTGTGTGTGTGTGTGTGTGACAATGTTGCTTAGTATATGGACACAGAGAAAATAATTTTAAATTTTTGGATTGTAACATTTCCTTCCTTTAAATTCCAACTCCCTTGAAATGTGCTGAAAAAGGTTGCTGCAAGAATTTCAAGTGAAAAAACCCCTGTTTTTTTTCCAAAAACTAGGGTATATTTATCCCATTGTGGTTTGCCAATTATGCAAATGGCAAGGTAAAGTTAAGCAAATACCTTTTTCTCCAGAGCTTTGTAATAACAAAGATGTGTTACCCTCTACATTACTCTCCCAAATAAGTCTGAAACCATTACCTTTCACAAAGTATTGTGCCTTGTTTTAATCTCTGAATAGAATAAATAATGTCATTCATAATGCAGAAGTACCTGGTATTCTGAAGAAAGGTTTAGTCAAATTATATATGCCCCTGAGTAATATCATGGCAGTTACTCCAATAAAGATAAGCTGTTTTTCTTTCTCAGAGCAAAACCTTCCATGGGGCTATGTAATTCATTCACTAAACTGCATTTTATATTGAGAGCAACCTGAGGGATCAAATGGATTATGTGGTTGTCTGAGATTTTCTTTTTATTCTAGATTAATGCTAAGCCAAACTGCTTCCAAAATGTGGAGTACCTCCACAATGAGGGTATTTGGAAACTCACTAGAAACTTGGAGAGGTGCCTTCTGCTCTTGGGCTGCTTGAGCTTATAATAATGGCCCTGGGCTCGTGGAAGTGTATAAGGTATGTAAGACTGTACAGATAGAATTAAATTTTTTTTTAATGTAAGCAGCCCATTTTCCTGCTTTTACTTCTACATTAGCTGCTTTTTTATTGCAATTTCTTTAACAATTCTAACAGTTCTAAGTGATAATTGTTCATTTTGACGGTAGGAAGGAAATAGGTAGCCTTAGCCATGGAAGTTCTGGTTAAAAGATGAAGAAACTTCTGTTTTTCTGGCCCTTACTACAACAAAATCTCCCAAGGATTCACAGATAGAAAAAAAAAAAAAAGGTGGTTCTGTACTTTTTTCTTCTGGTGGGAAGAAAGGGAAGCTTAGTTTATAAGCATAATGCCTTCAGTGTTACAAGGAAAGGTGAACCAAAGTGCAGTTTTAATACATATCTGTGCTCTTGATGCTCTTATGCATTTTCATGATGAGTATAGCATTGTCACACTCTGCTTTTTCTATTTATCCATTTAAAGGATGGGAGATTAATTAATTCGGGAAGCTTGAGTTCACCCACACACTGTTCACATTCTTTTGTTGTTGTTGTTAAATACTTGACTTCTCTGTAAAGGCAGTAATGTGTTCTGCTTAAATTCTATTACAAGTCCTAGAGCAAGCCCTTTTCTGTAAGTGCAGAAGCTATTTCTTTCTTTTTGTAAATGGAATTCTCTTCAGAATATACATTTTATAGGCATGAAAGGAGACCCGTAGAGCAGTGACTGTCAGCTTTATGAATAGTTTTTCAGAACAGTGGTTTCATTAAACTATTACCAAAGTAGGGAAGAAATTTTTTTTTTGTTTCCCCCTGCAGCTCTTAAATTAATTTTATAAATCCCAGATGAAATACAAAGAACCTTCCTAATCTTCAGTGTGAAGTTCTTCAGAGGTGCAGTAACAGCTTACCCTCTGGAGCATTTACATAAGGCATGAAAGCCCAGCATCATGCCCTCGGTTTGCTTGAGCTGCATCAAAGTTTACCTTAGCCTGGTGGTTAGACAAGCCTTCTGTGTATTGGTTCTTCTATACTGCATTGTGCTTGGAGGCCTTGAAAGGTGCTTTTTAGAGCTTATACTAATTAATTTTTAGGTGCCTGGCTGCATCATAGTCCCTCCTCCCTGTTTATGTTTGGTATACTTACCAGATGGTGAAGGAATTTTTATATATTTTTCCACTGTCCTTGGAGAAAGGTATTGGATGTGTCTCAATCTGTTAGTATCTAATTTAGATATGTGGCCTTCTAAATAGTCAATATTATCATGTCAGCATGGTGAAAGACTTACATGCTATTATGATATAAACTGATAGATCTTCAGCTTCAAATACTCTGTAGTGTATATTATCTTTCTTCTGAACATTTGAATGTATTAGGCATCACACAGAATATTTGGAGAAAAAGAAAAAAGTGAAGTGTCATTAAAATTTTTCCAAATGGGTCACTGTGCTTTCTCTGTTCTTGGAACAGTATGTTAATAAACTGATTTATTATTGTAGTTTAACAAAAACCTTAATTTAATGAGTCACTTCAAGTCCTTGCAAAAGTCAGGAAGCCCAAGACATCGATCATTTTAACTTTATAAATCAACAAATTTCATTTTATTCAGGGGAATCACAGATTTGCATGTACTGAAGGTCCTTGCCCTACATTATGTTTAATAATGTTCCTCTGTATATTTTCCTTCTCCTACAGATTTTATCATTTCAACAACTGCAAATTCTTAAGAGAAAAGATTACATTTATTGAAGATGAGTCACTGGGAGACCAAAGAATTTAAATAATTTGCTCATAACTACAAAGTGTAACAAAGATTTGTTTTGAGTACTTCTTTGATTTGCTGTCATTTTCTAATCACTGTGAGTACTTCCAGTAAAAATCAAAGGGCTTGGATTTCGTAATACATGAGAACATGGATTTTTAACATGACTATTAATCATGTCTCTAACAGTTACAGACAGAACAGACAATGCAAAAAAAAATAAACAAGGCAAGGGATTTTGGGATATACAAAGTCCTGACATGACTTAGAAGGACATCAGAGCAAACCAGCTTTCAGTTTTTTCAACAGTGTTAACAAAGTTAATCCTAACTGTTCATTTCAAGCTGCCTTTTCACTCTATGACAGCTATTTTAACAGGAGATAGCTGTGGTGGCAGTCTGGAAGTCTAAAATTATTCATGTGTTAGTTAACCATGGAAGTTAACAGCAAGACATGACTAAAAATACTTAAAGAGTTAGATCTTTTTCATTATTACTTTGCCCATCTTTATAGTGATACATGCTCTATTAAAAAACATGAATATATTCAGTATAACAATAAAGTAGACGTATGTGCTGTGGAAATCAGTTTTTCTTCCTTAGGTAATACTGATAAATGCTTTGTTTCCAACTGTAAATTTTAAGGTGGAAGGAAGGCTGGATGAAGAAGATAAAACTTTGAAGCTGAAAGCCAGAGTTGAAGGAAAAATGGAATTTGGTGATAAATAAAATGAAGAGCATATGTAAGGCAGAAATATTTTAATAGATGCTATGAAGTACACAGTACATAGATTGAGGTGATACAGTCATATGATTTAGCACACCTGAGACATGTATCTGGAAGAAATGGCTCTAACGGGTAAGAGGTATGAAAAAGAACTAGAAATTGAGAAATTTAGGAACATAGAGTTCCTGTATTTGCTCTCCTGATTGAAGGCAGAGTCTTTTGAGTTTCACTCCTCAGAGACCTGATTTAGGTGTTCGGTAGTCATGAAGTTATGAGTAATTGCACCAACCAAGGATGTTAAAAAAGCATATCGGACTTCCTGAATTGGCTAATTTTACGTGTCATTCCTGAAACTCTTGAAAATGAAGTAAGATTTAATTGCTCAAATTTTTTAAAAATTAATAAATTCAGGAATCTGAAATTATAGGATGCTGCAGAAATGCTGACTGCAGCAGGATGAAAATATTACTGTTCAAAGACCAAAATTAGTACAAGTAAATAGAAAGCTGATAAAGATAGGATTTTTTCTAGATGTCTCCATGAAATAAGTAGAAATTACCTGGAAGAAATAATTAAAACACTCAATTGAATACAAGAGGAAAAGAAAAGGATATCTTGCCAAAAGTGTCTGAGGTCAGGAACTGGTACTGTGGCTGTGTGTGTCCAGTTTTACTTGCAAGTCAAGATGCAAATAAGTGAACGTAGTTAAGTGCAACTTTTGTGGGTTTGACTCACTCATGTGATGGTGTACTGCAGCTGTAAGTGCAAATTACAAATTGTCGATGAATGCTGTGCTTTCAGATTTTTCTTCTCTATTCTTTTGTGTTTCAATATCATATTCTAATGCTAATTAGATAAGGAAAAAAACGCATGGTTCTAGAAAGTACATTGTTATGCACCAATGCCAGAAGAGGTCAACTGAAAATAATTAATAAATACATAAATACCTTGTTTACAAAGAATAAAAATATATGCTTTGTGGATTTCCATGGAAACTACCCGGAAAAGCAGTTACTATACTGAGAATCAGAAACAGTTTTTTTAGAAGCAAGAAATCTGTTGTGGTTTTTCAGACTCATGTGGTCATGTCCCTTTGTATATCAGCTGCTGTACACTCAAGTAAACCAGTTTTACGTGTTTCAGTCTGTTGTTAAATGCTTTATGACCATTGAAACACCTTTGTGACATGCAGAATGCATCCAACTGTGACAAGTGTCATAATAAAGTGCCAGTCAAGGGACTTGAACCCTTGCCTCTTTCCTAGAAGACCAAACTGCCACTGAAAAAGTAAGCAGGGTTGGCTTTGTGTGTGTGTGTGTGTGTGTCTGTGTGTGTGTGTGTGTGTGTGGATTCGGGGTTTTTTTCTTGTTTATTTATCGATTGGGTATGGTGTTGGCCCTGGGAATACAATCAAAAACCATTTAATCTTTCTAAAAATCTATTCTACAATGTAATACAGCTCAGTTACACTTTCCTGAATGATAAAAACACTGTGGAGTTCTAAACAAGCTGAAAGCTCCCTCTGCTGTTTCAGAGCATTAGAAGATGACTCATTCCTATGGATACTTTATTTAAATGAGAAGACAAGATCAAATGCTTTAAACAAGCCAATGGTCAAAAAATGTTTATTTCAGTGATGACATTTTCAGCTGATGAAAGGAAGAAGATAATATGTATGCATTAGTATAAAATTACTGTTGAGAATCATGACAGAAAAAAAGAAGCTCTTTTTAAGTTAAACCAAATGAAGAAAAATGTTAACCATAAAATCCTTTTTTCAAATAGCACCACTACTTAACATTGGAAGGAATATTCAAGGTATTTGAATCATTTATTGTTAAGGTTATACATATATTCTGGTTAAGGTCAATTAGCAACCTCTGAAAATTAAACTTTTGAGAATATAGGGTAGTTTATTGTAGCAATACAGTATTCTGTAAATTGTGCTTGGACACAATCTGAGTTATACATGTCCCCCTCTCTTCATTACTGTGTTGAAGAAAAAAATATACGTATGTGGCATACATGCCTTTTAACCATTCTGCATACGAACAAAAAAAATGCACTTTTACCCATAAAATCCAAAAATCAGTTGGTGGAGGGATAGGTACAACAGAAGGGCATATTTTTGAGCATGTTTTGATTTAAGGAGAATGTCAACAATATTTTGCAATATATTATGCAAAGAGCATGCTGTGCTTGGACTAGGTTGCAAATTACACTAGTGCAATACAACATGAACCAGAGAAATGGCGTTGATGAGAATGAGAGGAAACCATCTGAATAGTATCCAGACAGAAGAAACAAACTGGGTATTTAATTCTTTTTCTAATTCCTGCATTGAGCTTCTGATATCTTTGACAGGGGGAGTAGCATCACAAATCTCACTTTTCCTGTTTTTTATTCTCCTTGAAGTGCTGATCACACATAACTGTCTTCAGCCAAACATGTGACAGGATATTCAAGTCTATTTTGTTCTCAAATTGCATCTTCTACAGCTATCTGTGTTTGTCTTTCTGCTGGGTTGACCATGCCTTGTTGCCAGACACCCACACAGCCATGCTCTCATTCCCATCCTCACCGGGACAGGGGGAGAAAATAGGACAGAAAAGCTTGTGAGTAAAAACAAAGACAGGCAGATCCATTACTGTCACATGCAAAACAGACTCCCCTTGTGCAAAATCAATTTTATTTATTGCCCATTGAAAGTAAGAATAGGGTTGTGAGAAACAGAGACAAAAAGATAAATAATTTCCCTCTCTCTGTCAGCTCTTCTTCCTAGGCTCACTTTCACCTTGAACCTTCACTCCCAACTCCTCTACCTTTCCTCTCAGGCATTCCTGGGAATGGGGGCCTGTGGTCAGTCCATAACAGCTCCTTTCTGTTGCTTCTTCTTTCTCACACTTAACCTCGCTCCAGTGTGAGACCTCTCCAGAGGCTGCAGTATTTCAGGATAAACTTGCTCCAGTGTGGGTTTTTCACAGTCTGCAGTCTTTCAGGAAATATTCCCCTCCTCTGGTGTTGAGCCTTCCTACGGACCACAGGGAAACCCCTGTGTTATGAATGGATGATGTGGGTTTAAATCAGTCCCGGCCTTTTGCTCAGGCCTCTGGTAGCAGGCAGTCGTGTTACTGAGGTGGCCAGCACCCCAAAATCCACTTCTATTCACAGGTTCTTTAATAATGGCTGATTCAGTAGACACAAAACTAACAGACATAATACTTAAAACAGACTATTACTACACAGGGATAAGATAAAAAGGCATACAAGTATTACACGCGGAGTTAAAGGTACCATTAAATTTACAGCTAGCTAAGAAATAGTATAACTTAGGATCCAGTGTTTCTTACCATCTAATTCTTTGATGGAGTACACATTGAAAATCCTCTCTCTCAATTCCCAGGGAAAGTGACCTGGAGTTGCGTTCAGCTCCAGGGAGAAATCTTCTCACACATTTCCACGGAATGTGTGAGAGACTTCTGCTTCTGTGATAAACTGTAGTACTTTCATAGTGTAAAAACAGGCCTTTTGGTCACCTTTGTTTATCTCTTCCCACATCTGTTAAGCGGGCAGACCTTTTGGCGCCAGGAGACGCTACCTGCTGGGCCGTGCCCGCCTGGGTTATCTCTCTTATCTGCACCAGCTATCTGTGGTGGGAGAGGGGTGATATGCCCTGCTACACCCTGCCCGCCGGGGTCTCTCCCTGGCCCCAGGGCCATCCCTGCCGGGTCTCCCTCCCTCCGTCCCTGCTCCCCTCTCCTCTCGGGGCTCGCAGGGCTGTTTCCCGCACGATTCCCCTCGCCCAGCCCAGGCTGCCGGGCAGCGCTTTGCCCTCCCTTGCCCAGGCTTTCCCCGGGGCTCTCGCCCGCCCGCCCGTGGCTGAGGGGCTCAGCCGAGCCCTGCGCTGGGGCCGCTGCAGCCGCCGGCACCGCCTGGGGCCGGGCCGGGCAGGAGATGAGTTACAGTGTGTCCACCACCCCTCTGGTCAGCTGGAGTCAGCCACCCAGGTGGTGTCCCCTTCCAAACCCCTGTATATCCCCAGCCTAGTCACTTCAGCAGGTGGGGAAGAGCAAACATAGCTCAGCAACAGTTGGAACACTAGTATGTTACCAGCACTCTCTTGGCCACAAATGCAGAATGGAGGGTCTGCTGTGAAGAAAGTTAACCCCAGAACTCTATCCCTTCATCCCAGTCATAAAATCATAGAACGGTTTGTGTTGGAAAGCACCTTAAAGATCATCTAGTTCCAGACCCTTCTGCAACCACCAGGAACATCTTCAGCTAAATCAGGTTGCTCAGAGCTCCATCCAACCTGGCCTCAAACATTTCCTGGGATGGGACATCAACCACCCCGCTAGGAAATCTGTTCCAGTGTTTCACCACCCTCATAATAAAAAAACTTCATTCTTATACCTAATCTATATTAATCTTCCCTCAGTTTCAAGCCCTTACCTTCTGTCCTGTTGCAACAGGCCCCGCTCAAAGGTTTGTCCTCCTCTTTCTTGTAGAGCCCCTTTAAGAACTGAAAGGCCACAATGAGGCCTCCCTGGAGCCTTTTCTTTTTCCAGGCTGAACAACCCCATCTCTCTCAACCTGTCCTCATAGAAGAGGTGCTCCAGTCCTCTGATCATTGTTGTGGCCCCCATCTAGACCCCCTCCAACAGATCCATGTCTTTCTTGTGCTGAGGACCTCATAGCTGGACACACTACTCCAGGAGGGATCTCACCAGAGTGGAGTACAGGGGAAGAATCACTTCTTTCCACCTACTGGCCATGCTTCTGAGATGGCCCAGGATGTGTATGGTTGGCTTCCTGGGCAGCAAGCACACATTACTGGCTCATGTCCAGCCTTTCCACCACCAGCACCCCCAAGCCCTTCTCATGCAGTCCCCATTTTATTCGTGGTGAGATGTCGCTGGGGGTCTGATGCTGGTCAGCACCGGGATGCCGTGACCTTCCTAGAGAGAGCGCGTCCCACAGGGAGCAGCCCTTCCAGGGGCGCTGGCAGGCCTCCCTGGGCCACAGGTGATTTCAGCAAGTGTAGCAATTTCTCAGCTACAAGTGATTCCAGCTCTTGTGATTCAGCTCTTTGTGAAATCACCCAAGGCAAACTCGGGGACAGAGAGAGAGAGGACCCTGGTACGGCAGTTCCACAGAGGTAACCTTTATTGTCCAGTCACCTGCAAAGGGGAGGTCAGTGACGAGTGCTCCCTTCTTGTCATGGGCAGGAGCAGGGGTCTTTAAGGGAAAGGCAGGGTGTGGGGTACAAACCAATTAGCCAGCTGGGTACAGGCTATTACCATAAAGAAACAAGGCATGGTGGGAGTTCACCATGACTCTGAGGAAGGTTGCTTATCTCTGGGCAGATTCTTTTGACCCTCAGGCCTCTCTTCTCCAGGGGAGTGCAGAGGGCTCCTGCCTTGAGGGCTCACAGCCCTCCACAGTGAGACCTCTTAAGTTCCAAGTATTTGGTTCCTGATATTCCCCTCTTGATTTTCAATTGTGAAATCTTACCTATTGTGACACTATCAGATTTCTCAAGGAAAGTCTGAAATATTTAGAGTTTCTGATACCAGTCTCTGGTTACATACATTTCCTATCTTTACAATTTTATTTTTGAATAGTCCTGATCCAATATTCTATTCCCAGATTCTATTTACATCACAACAGAAATCTAGTTTAATTCTGTCAGGATTATTTTTAATAGCTCTTTGATTTTCAGTTCCCTCTTTCTACCTGTCTCCTCTTATAAAATAAAGGGATTGTCAAGTTTTTACTTCCACTCATTTGGATTCTGAGTCCTCACCATATCAGAGGTGCTGCATAGTATCTTTCATAACATTAAATAAATTGGTAATACTTTAATAATGCAAAAAAAACCTACTTATAAGTACCCATTTGGCACATTGCCTTTGATTAACATGTTTTTTTTGGTCACAACTGTCACATTAATACATCATGTTATTAAATGCAAAATAAAATGTCTTTAAAAAATGTTACTGCTTGTACTCAAAATATTCTCTATTGTTTTAAGAAAGAATCTCAAATCTCTTGGGAATTTAGCCTACAAGAAAATTTAATTTGACCTAATTGATTTAACTAATAAAACTGTTGCATATTTAAACTTGTCTAATATTCAATGCAGGATTCACTGATGAATAATGTAGCCCAACCCCCACTGAGGCACAGTTCTTTCTTGAGAATATTTTGGTACAGTAGTTTTCTAGTGTTTCTCTCATCTAAACCATCTAAAGGGGTCAGTTAAACTGTAAACTGATATACAATTCCAAATTACTCTTTTTCCTCTGCTGTTTCAGATTTCTTCTTGAGTTCCTTAACTGCAGTCTGTGGGTTTTTCAGTACATCAGGTCTATAAATGAGGGTTTTTTCTCCTGCTGGTATGTATAACAGTGGTGGGTGAAAGGTCTGTTTTACATAAGAATTTATAAAAACATGAATCGCTTATGTTGGCAAGTATTCATTGTCCCAAATAGAGGCTGTACAATCTATCCCCTCTATTTATGTGTTAACATTACCCTTATCATCGCTGCATCTGACTGCTTCATGCTTATCACATAATTTTATTTAACAAAACTTACAAAGAGGGAACCTATTACCACAAAATTAGAATAACAGAATTCTTTAGGTTGGAAAGTATCTTTAGGATCTCCCTTAAGTCCAACCATTAACTCAGCACTGTCAATCCGAAACGAAACCGTGTCTGTAAGTGCCACATCAACACGTCTTTTAAATACCTCCAGGGATGGTGACTTGACCACTTCCCTTGGCAACACTTTCAGTGAAGGGGTGAAATTATTAAAGAGAGGAATGAAGTCAGGTATCAGGGAGAATTTTCAAGGGAATAATTGAAAATATAGTCAGATGTACCCTGAATAGAGCTAAGCAGCTCATTATTGTTTCAAGAGGTCAAGGTTGGATTTGGTTCTATTTCTTTATGAAGACTGACTCACAGGCTGTCCTTGCTCCCTTCTGCCTAAGAGCACCTATTTTCTTCAAAGAAAAATCAGCTGAAAATGCTTTAAAAAAATAAATCTAAGCTAAAATTCAAGATTTTACCTGCAGATAGTTAGAAGTTGTCGTGGCGGGTGTTGGTAGCGAAGGTGCCGCAACCTTCCCAAAAGCATCTCCGCAGGAAGCCGCTTCGGTAGGGCTGCTGTGCACACAGTTGGTGAGGGCAATGCATCTTCCCCGAGCATCTCACGTAGCGGGGACAAACGGGGGAGGCCACGGAAGCACTCACACACGCCCCCTCTCCCACTGGAGCAGAGGGCACACACACACACTCAATCTGATGATAAAAGAGTCTGGGAAGGGTCTCCGTATGGGGTTCCACAGGAGGGTTTATTGCAGCCACACACATGAAGGGTTCCAGGGACGAAGACAAGGGACAATGGAGGGTACAAGGTTTTATATGGGGGCGGAAAGAGCATCAGGGCCAATGGTCTGAGGGCACAGGGGTGGTACAAAAGCGGGACGAGGGTACGGGAACCAATAGGGATACCTCAAGGGATGGACTAAGGAATGAGGGCCAGTGGGAGAGCAGGGAAAGGAGAACATTCTAGGGTATAGAGGTATAAGGTATAAAGGGGCAGGGAGGCCAACAGATCAATCGGGGAACAGAACTGGGGTACATTAGCAGAAAGGTACAATGCATCCTAGGAGAAGCCTTTCCTTGTCACCCTAACCTGGAGAGGATTTCTATCCCTAGGGACGGTCCCTCGAAAGCACCCTTCCTGTCCCTTTTCCTATGGGCTTCACAACAACCGACCTACTGGCCCCCACAACAAGTGTTCTTAAAAGCTGACAGAGTAGGGTGCTAGCTGGTTAAGACAGAGCCCTCAGTCTGTGGCTCAAGTGATTTAACAGCAAAACTGACTGAGCCAAGGCTAAGGTCTATCTGCCAGCTCAGGATAAGGAAAAATAAGACCATGTCAGTATAGCTAAAAATCAAACTATGCAGATATCAGATTGTTAGTATTTTTTTCTTTAAAATGATTGCTATTATAAGTCCTATAAATTCTTATAAAAAATCATAACATTGTACTTTCAGTAGAAGGATTCCTGCGAGAGCTTAGCAGAACATGCAATTCTTTTCCGTATAGACTAGATGATGGATGAGAAGTAGAAATTATTTAGGTTAAATTCACCTTGGAAGCTTTACCATTTACCCAGTATGGATTTATCTGCCATTGGTTAACCTTTTTATTCATGCAGGTTTTGCATTTATATATGAATATATATGTATTTATACGTATTTATATATGCATTTATATATGAACAGAGATGAACAAAGAGCAAATTAGAGTTAGTATTTTGATGGATCTGCAAAGGAAGAAGAATGCAACACTCCATCTTTCATCATAGAAAAATAAAGCTCCAGAAACATGGTGACATGACAAATACTTATATAAAGTTATTAAAATATACCAGTTTAGGCTCCTGCCTTTGACATGTTGATCAAAAGGATGAGAAAGAAAAACTAATCAATCATAGTACCGTTAGTTCTGTTTCAGAAATAATCAGTGCAAGTAAATGCAACAAATACTGCCTAGTAGGCTGCTAATAAAAATAATTAGGTGTCCATGAAGTTCCCAAAATCTTTGAGGAACTGACAAGAAAATGATGCAAATATCTAAGATTTCAGCTGATGAAAAACAGCATTAGGCCTAACTGACTATATGAAGATATTTCAAGTTTCAATGTTTTGGGATGAGTACCTATAAATATGAGAAGATATTGTTTACTAATGGTTGCCAAGGGTAATTTCAGACACAATAGATAATATATTTTTCTTTTTTTTTTTCCTTAAATACCCTTCTCAGGATTTGTATAGTTTTATTTTGAGCAAGCATTCAGGCATTACGTTTTGGGGGAAGGGCTGGCTCTTTTTGTAGTTGTGAATAAAAATGAAACATGCACTGTGCAATTACATTGTTAGAGATGCAGCTTGGTCTGAAGGGTGATAAAATAGCACATTATTTGAGAGTCTGCCACTGAACTGCTTTGAATGATTTTTTTGCTATGAGTGTGGATAATGTCACTGTGTCATTGTCATACTTGATATAACATTAGAAAAATACTTGTTTACTTTCTTTTTCAGAATATTAAACTGCTATGCACCATTTCAACACATAATGAGAATCAGTATGTTCCTATTGTTAACATATTCTGTTGGAATTTGGGAGGCCTAGGTCTTATTGCGAACTGATGGTGCTTTTTTAAAATACAATTCATCTTTAAAATATAATTCTTAAAATAAAATATAATTTTTGTTTTCTGAGGTTCTAGTAAACTTTTAAAATAATAAAATATTACTAGAATTCTGTTTCCATGGATTAAAACTGAAATTCTTTCTCAGTCATTGCTTTTCTTATTCCATTTGTGCATGCTTAAAATATGCCTGCACAAATCTTCATACTAATTCTTAAAAGTATCCTTAAGTGATCTTAAAAATTCCCCATACTGCAGTATGTCCCTGGAAATAAAAAAGGTAACTTTTTTTAGGGCTCCTGAACTCCCAGCAATAGCAAATTTTTGAATGGTTCCAGCAACTCTCATATTACAGCATGTTTTCACCTACCTTATTTGTATATACTGGAGGATGGAGAAAAACAAGATGAGCACCCCTATCTAGCAGATTTAGTCTCAGTTTATTCATATGAACAGATGGGCTGTGGCTATGACAGAGTGATTATTAAGACAGTGCTTTTGTTCATAAAACCAATATTTTTTCAGAGGAAGAGTACGCTTAGTGACTGTATTTTCAAAAGTCTTATTACTAAAGTGAGGATTAATGATATGATACTGCTAGAGTAATTTTTGCTATCATCCACTGATACCAAACGGAGGTATTTTCCAAGATCTTAGGTGAGGTCCCCACCAACTCAGTGCATGCAAAAATGTTCTTTTTCTAGTGGCAATTGAAAGGTATCTTTCTCCTTTTCTGATGCCTGTGATATCAACTTAATCTAGCTCATATATGTCATCTAAGGCATAAACCTTCTACCCTATTAATTGCCCTTTAGATATGTTGAAATAGTATGATGAGGAATATCTGCGCTTATTGAAGATTTTCAATGTCTGTTATTTAGATGTTGACCTTTGCTGGACAACTGGTGCTTACCAAGCCATTCTATTACTTCCCATCCTCAACTGGACAGGCAGAGAAAATTACTTTTAAAAGTGTTTTGCTGGAACACCTCTCTGATTATGTGAAAAATACACTAGAAACACAGGTTGTTCATGAGACTAGAGTTGGTCAATTTTTCTTGCCAATATTTAAACCAAAATGTTGTTTTGAGTAAAGTTAAGTTTTCTAGAAATTTTAATCCATTTTGAAAACATATTTTTTCCTTCTAATTTCTACTTCTATTTTTAAGTACTTCAAACATTTTTATTTCAGTGCAAAATTCTGGCAGTGATCAAACTGCTGTTTGCACAGTCAGCATTTGTGAAACTTCCTCTTAATACTGAAACATTTTCCAATTAGATTCCCATCTGTTAAAAATCACTGGAGAAATGTGTAACTGGGCAGCTTTGGAGTTTTAAATGTAAGGTGTGGCATTTGATCCTTTTCCATGCAGGTTTGAGTGTCTGCCATCTTAGGAATGGCAGCAGACTGTGATGGTTATTTAGCTGAATGTTTTCATTAGATCTGATGGTCTCTTCAGATGTAACATGTTGTGTTCAGTTAACTGCATATTTTGATAGGGATGAATGGTACTGCTAACCTGAATAGCTCTGCTGATTTTTCATGGTTGTGTTTTATGGAGAAGTAATGAATAACAGTCTTCTAACTGAGGAGAGCAATTGCTTTTGGACATTTATGAAAAATCACTTGGAGAGCTGAGAGTGAGATTCCAGAGATGAGAGTACCAAAAACTACTTCACTTATAGCTTATCAACATCTCACTATTGACTTGCTGCTTTTTCAAAAAAAGCAGTGAAGTAAATCAGTCATTCAAAACTCTGAGTAGTTTCTAGATATTTGTGTGAGGATGGAGAATTGTTTGAAGCACATGCACATGCATTGGAGGACTCTACTGTTCTGAAGTGGATTCAGTAAATTTTAATGGTTTGGTAGGAAGTGAGCAGAAGGGGAAAAAAAGGGCTATTGAGGCCCTAGACTTAAATTCAAAAGGTTGTGTTTTAGCAGTCTTCAAAATAGCTATGTTAATCACTGAAAATATTTAGAACATGATACCTCTTATTCCATCTTTCATTCACCTTCCTAGTGATAATTTTTCTTGATCTTCAGGTTATCCTAACAGTTAAGCTCTTTTTATGGCAGGCAACCATTTTCCAAAAGCATTCTTAACTCTTAGCAAGCGCTTGTGAGTAGTTATGTAAAATATCTGTGGTGGTTGTGAAAAAAATCCCTTATTGCAACTGCAGCTGTGAAGCTGATAATGTACTTCCATAATACAGTACTTAATCTTTTTTATACATGGACCTTTCAGGGTAGCATTTATAAGTCCTTGAATTAGTCACCTGAAAGTTCATCAACTCTTCGTGTCCTAAAGAGAAATACTGTGCTGGTGGGTTCTTTTGTAAATGTTCTATTCTTGCACCACTCTCTGTAGATGCAAAGCCAGGATACGTACCTTTTACACTTAATGAACCTGTTACTGAGTTCTTGTTCTTACCTTCCTTCTGGTTTCAGAAGACAAGCAAAAAGTGACATGACTTTGCTCTTTCAGTGATCACATAAGTTATTCCTCTGGTGCAACATTTCTATTATGCTGAATTGCTGTCCCTAATAATGTGTTCTCATTTCTTGTGTTCTAGCAGGGACATCACACTGTGTAGTGCAACGAAAACACCTCACTTACAAAATTTTAGTGTTAAGCTTTGTGGTTTTTAAAATGCAACAGAGGGTTGTTTATTAGTCTAAATTTTGAATTTGTTTACTTGTTCTAGGAATAGAGGAATATTGCCTAATCTAGGCAAGAACAGTTGCTTACATGATTTGAATATGATTCTGCATGATACAAACAAATTTATTTCTACAACAGAATCTGTTAGAGGGAAATGTGTAGCTAATAATTCTGTAAACTAGGGCACAGTAATGAAAAGTCTTCACAGTTTCAAAATACTGGATTTGAATAAGCATACAAAAAATTAGAATATGTACAGCTTTACTCAGTGTCATGTTTTCTTAAAATCTAGACTTTTGACTGTAGGTTACATATTTATATCTGATGTAATTTCTAATGTACTGAGTTTTTGGTCAATCTCCATATCCCAATGCACACTGTTATCATGAAAACCTGAAGTTTCGGTGATAAATGGAAATAATTTGACATTGATAGCATTATCATAATTCAGAAATTGTTCAACAGAAAGATATTAATGTTCTGTAGATACAGGGGAAAGAGTTAACTTGGTTTTGTGCCACAGAGTGAATATACATACAGTGGCATTGAAATTGCTGCTTGTCAATAGATTTTAATCATTGCAAATAAGTTATACAGCAATTGCTAATTAAAAGTTACTAATTTCTAGTTGAAAAAAAAACAACAAAAAACCCAACAAAAATATCAACAGAAAAATCCCCCCAAAAGAAGAACAAACTAAAAGTTGTGTAATACAATTAAATTTAGCATCAATTTGCAATATCCTACAGTATATTTTATTTAAAATAATTTTCTATCTATGTGGCTTGTTTTGTATTTCGTAAGTATTTCGTTTGTATCCCCTGGTTACCATTTCATCTTTTCTTTGTTCTCTGATTTTCCAGTGGATCTCATGCCAAGTTCATGCTTTGTATTTTGCATCTCATCTCTGTTAGACTAACAGTTGCGTTATGCAGTTCATTTTATAGTCCAGGTGTTGCAGTCATCCAGATTGACATTTGAAGGACAAGACCATAGGATCAAAATCTTCTTTTTGAATTTGGAGATGATGCATGTTTTGTTTAGATTTGGCATTATCTGCTGGTTTAGGCATCCAGTGTTAGAATATGCAAAACGAGGGAATGGTTAAACAACTTAAAGCAAATGATCAAGCCAAAGGTATATTTTAATGACCCGGATTTCAGAGGTGTTTCAGAGATTCATAGAATGACTAGGGTTTTACTAGACTGGGTAGCTCATCCGACCTGGCCTTGAACCCTTCCAGGGATTGGACATCCACAGCTTCACTGGGCAACCTGTTCTGGTGCATCACAACCCTCACAGTAAAGAATTTATTCCTGAAATCTACTCTAAACCTACTCTGTTAAAGTTTATAACCACTGCCCCTTGTCCTATCCCTACACGCCCTTGTAAAAGGTCCTTCTCTCTCTTCCTTGTTAGTCTGCTTTAGGTACTGGAAGGCTGCTATAAGAATTTATTATCTACTTGCATTTCCTTCCTGAATCATTAAGGACTACTGAAACATATTTTCTGACATATTTTGTAGGCCAGTTTTAGCCAGAAGTGGATAAATGCTATATTACCGGGAATTATACTATACGCTCTGTCATGGTTTAACCCCAGCCAGAAGTGGCTCAGTCACTTCCCACCAGTGGGACTGGGGAGAGAATCAGAAGGGTAAAAGGTAGAAAACGCATGGGTTGAGATAAAGAGAGCATAGCAGGGCAAACAAAGGCTGTGCACACAAGCAAAGAAAAACAGGAAATTCATTCGCCACTTCCCATGGTGGGTGGGTGTTCAGCCATCTCCAGGATGTATTACACGTGTAATGGTGATTTGGGAAGACAAAAGTCATCACTAAAAAGGTGTTCCCCCCGCTTCCTCCTTCCTCCCACCACTTTACACGGTCTAGAATATCCCTTTGGTCAGTTGGGGTCACCTGTCCTGGCTGTGTCTCCTCCCAACCTCCCAAGCACCCCCAACTTCCTCACCAGCGTGGCAGTACAAAAATCAGAAAAGACCTTGGCTCTGCATAACCCCTGCCCAGCAACAACAAAAACATCTCTGTGTTATCAACCCCGTGTTCAGCACAAATCCAAAACACAGCCCCATGCCAGCCACTCTGAAGAATATTAACTCTGCTCTGGCTGAAAGCAGCACACGATCTTATACTCACCAGCTGTATCTGTACTGTAAAAATCAGTGATACCAGCAACCGCCTCCTTGCTTCATTTATGACTTGAAATAAAAAAAATCCACTTGATTTTATTTCCTAAAAGTGAGTTGTGGAGAAATTAGAGGACAAAGACATACTTTTTTTTTTCTTTGAATGACTTCTGAGGGCTGAAAACCATGTATTATTCAAAGAAGTGGTGGTCATGGAGTTTGTTACAACACTAAGAATATTAAAATTATTGAGAACGGAGAAGAAAAGTACCAGTGAGACATGTTTATCATTATGCCTGAAGTTGCACTCCTTCATTTACTGTGTTGGTTGACATAATATTATTTAAAGAAGACATACAAGGAATGCAGAATTGATTAAAAGGTGCAAAAATTGTAATTATATATAACCTAAATCAGTCTATGCAATGCACGTAAATAACTTAGTTTCTCCCAGTGACTGCATATCAATAAGATTATTTTGAAATATTTTGTCATTATTAGTATTTTAATGGCTTCCCATTAATTCTCTTCAAACACATCATAAATTTGAAAGGAAATAGCCCTTTTTAGGTGTTAATCTCTCTAGTTAAAGCTCACATAAAATGGTCTTTCAACATTTACAAAAAGAGATCTGTTTTTCTGCAGACCAATAAAAAGGCTTAAGTTTTTCTGGTTTTCAATAAATCACACTATCCTGTTCTGCCTTCTAGGATACAGTCTTCTAGAGAATCAAAAAGGAAAGTGGGAGTATTTGTAGCTATACTGTGAGCTCAGAACATCACTCCTTTTATTAATTCGCTGATTCTGCACTGTGCATAAATAAGTGCTGTGGAAGACAAAATATTCTTGTTAACAATTTAGATTAAGGTTCAAGTACCACATAAAATGGATCAAGGCAAGTCTACACAGAAAATGATATCGTCATTTTGGGAACTGTTGGTGGACTCTCTGAAAGCAAATACAATATGTGCTTAGTTACATTGATATCCTAACCAAGATCATAAAGAAAAAATAAAATCCCTTTATAGTTGGGATGCATAGACTGAATAATTTTTATATTTAAACATAGGCTATTCATTCTATTTGAATTATCCTGTATATTAGAATTTATTGTTGAACAGATTGATTTCCTTTGGAATACAAAAACCCTATGTATTTTCTATTAGCAGAATAAATTTCATAGTAGAAGATATATCAAGCACGTATTAACAAAATGTCTGGGTTATTTTTTAATAGCAGGTTAATATTTGTTTCATTGTTATCTCAGTTTAAAGGTATCTAATGACTAAAATAGCACCTTTATTAATTACAGCTCATATTCTATTAACTTAAAAGAAATTATAAGTCCACAAACATTCAGTTTACACTAGTGGTATGGTCTACCCTTTTTAAGTTATCTTCCTTGAAAAACAAACTAAAAATTCTTTCATAATTGTTCTAGTTATGAAGAGCATTTACTTAAAGTAGTACTCATATCAGTACTTACTATTTTTTTCTTAATATTTTCTAGAATTATCTATCTACTTCTGCCTTCTTCCCCAGGCATCCTTATGGCCCTGTGTGATTTCTAAACATACTGTAAAACAGACCATGTGAAAGACTGTTCTTAACCTCAATAATCTTATATTCTAGAAAAGGAAGATGTTATACACCATTTGAACCATTCATTTTATATAAGTAACAAAAAATTGAAGCCTGCAGTAATTTATACTGAAAGAAAATGAAAGCTGTAGGCAAACGATTAACACTTATTTAGTTAGTAAAAATGTAGACAGTGATACATTAAGGCCTATAACTGATATATTTTGGAAAGAATTTGAATTATCTATTTTCTACATGAGAACACGAAACAACATATGAATTTCTTATTATGTAATCCATTCCCTTTAAATAAAGGGCTAAAGCATATTATCTTGTTACTTTTATAATGGTGATCCTGTGAATATTCCTGAGAAGTCAGATGTGAAGTTTTTAAACAGCATGATTCTGGAGGGGAACCTCTAAAAAGGGGGAGGAATGTTTTGCAAGATTAACTGGAGTACATGTTTCAGAGAATGTTGGTCTTTTTTTCTTTTTTCCTTTTTTTTTTTTTTTATTGTTTTCCTTTTTTAATTATCTGGACAAATTGAAATTCAAAGCATTGAACTGAAGACTCTTGCCAAAACACTGTTGGCACTTAAATATATGCAAACTTAAATTTACTATAGATCATTTGAACAAACACCCCATATATCTCTCTTATGGGAAATTCTGCAGTCTAATATATCTTTATAAATAAAGGCTTTCTTTAGAATTATTTTATATTGGGCCAACTTGAAACAGAGTTTCTAGCTGTGCAGAATAATGTGTTAAATGTGAAATGCCTTAAATGTGAAGCGTCCTTAAAGTTTTTGTGGTGTAAACCCCCTAATTGTTATAATGGCTAAATAAGCTGACTTAGAAACTATGATGTTTCGTGTATGAGAATGGGATGTTATTTTGATGATATATATTTCCTCTTGACATCTGTTTCCAAACCTAAGTGCATGTTTAACTAAGCAGTAAATGGAAATTGTGAGCTGAAAACTGCTCTGATATTATAAAAGTTCTAAAAAATCACCTATTGTAATGAAAATATAAATAGGGTATATGTATTTATACAAGAATTTCAGTGAAAACATCAGTATTTTTTGTTTCATTAATCTTTCCTTAATCTTTTGTCTTCCTTGTGTCATTTGGCACCTTATGTTATTTTCTTCTCTAAGACAAGCCAATTTTGCCAAGAAATCCTATGTCACATTCCCAGCATGGCAACTAGTACCTATAGAGGACACTCTACACACTTCTGAAACTGTGAAATTTAAAATCTTTGAGTTAGATCAACCAAAAAAGTATCTTCTTAACTTTAAGTATGTAAATACTATCACAAGGCATCCCTAGGTAGGTCTGAAGCAAAGCCAGTATTTTAAATGCTATTTTTGGGTCAAGATTAGAGAGATCACCTTGTGGATGCTTTCTTAAAAAAAAACAAAACAACAAACAGACAGAAAAACCCCAGCACCCACACACACACTTGCCCCCCAGACGTTTCAAGCCCTAGAATCTTCCTTTCAATTGTTCTGTGAACTCCAGTCTCAAGTAAAGCTAGACACTTATTTCAGTTAGTTGGGCTCAGAAAGGCTTTTCACATGGTTATACTGCTTTGAACAGAATTTAACCTGAGAGAGATTCCTGGAATGCAACAGAGAATATTTAATTAAAATCACAGATAACAAAAAGACCCTTCTGCAGAACAGTCAAGTGATAGTTAAGTACTGAAGTCTGTACTTCAGGTGCTTAGTATTTAAGTTCTTGCTCTGGTATTGTTTTAGTACCTTACCATAAGGCCCTTCAGCCATCCCTGTCATCTCTGTTGGATTCAGGGAATAATTTTAGTACAAAGTTGAAGCATTTGTGGGAAGAGACTAAGGCAGTTACCTAGAAATTCCAATGGGTCGTGGGAGTAGCATGAGAACTTGCCTTTCAAAGCCTGGCTTTCTGTGTGACAGAGCATTTATGTGAGCTGATGGACCTTTTATAACTTAGATGAGCATTCTGACTACAGGACTTACAGGTTATGGAGTAAAAGAAAATGGTTTGGTTTTTGTCTCCACAAAATTGACAAGCTTTTTGCCCAAGTGTATGTTGACATCTCAGTTAATTAGAGGAGGGGTAAGCTATTTTTTATCTAGCCTTAAAATATAAATGAGAAAATGCTGGGGAGTGGAATTAAAACACTGAAAAAGCAAAAGACCTAAAACACTGTTGAAAGTTTAGTTTTCTGGAAAGCTTCACTTCCTCAGCTGGACCATTCTGATGGATGCTACTCCACTGTTTGTGTTGCTACCTTCTTTCAGGGCTTTAAGTCCTTCATCACTGCTGTTAACATGTGCTGCTGGCTTTCAGAATATCGTGGTTTAGCACAGCTTGGGTTTTAGTTAAGGAAAAATCCACCAGCTACGGAAGTGATGTTTTTGCAAGGGGCTGTTCTAACTTCCTGCAGACCCAATAAACCCAATCAATGGCTAGTTTGAATACTGACAACTTGACCAGTTCTTCTTCCTTTGGAATTATCCCATTCAGAAGAGTATCTCCCTGTTTTGGTTTATAGGTCACATATGTCAAGACATGTTCAGGACACGTTGTCAGGACACTCCATATAGCTCCTGGATATATGAGCTCAACCCTAATGTGCTTCCAGCAAATATTAGGATGATGGAAGTCCTGGTTGAACATCTGGGCTCTGCGTGAATGATGAATAACATGATCTGCTTCAAAAAATTTTCATAGGAATAATTTTAGGTTTTCCACAATTATGTCTTTCCAGGTATTACATATCTATTAGGCCATCAAAGCATATTTTTCTTTTATTTCTGTTTAATACATACATAGTCTAGTAGCTGTGCTCTAAGTGACCTTTGACCACAGTTAATATCCTGCATAAAGGAAATTATGATAGCTATTTAATTATTCATTCCATTCATTTTATTATGAATCATTCTAAAATCTTAGCAAGACTGGCAAGATTTCATATGAAAGAATATTAACTGACTGTAATTGTCAGACCAGTGAGTTTAAAAAATGAACATTATAAAAGATAATTAGTAATTATTTGATATTATTTGATACTTTAGCTATTCTAAGTCTGAGTGACCTGTACTTTTTTCAGTATAGGTTTCCTTCTGCAAATTAAAAAAAAATGATTATGAATCAAATGACAAAGAAAAATAATCTTATCTTTGGTTTATGTCAGATATTTGATTGTTTGAGTGGAGTTTACTATGGCATTCTGTTGTACAGCTGTTGTACAGCTTTCAAGATCAGAAGAAACTATACTTATGTCCATTTTAATAATCCATCGGAAATGGTCCCAAATAAAAAACTAATTTGGCATTGAATCTGATCCAAAAAACATCATTTCAGTTTAGTAATAATTTAAAGTGATGCATACACTACCAAAATATTTCAGTGACAAGATGTTTTGGCCTTTGCTTCAAGTCTGGCTAATTAGCTAATTTTAAATAAGCTAATTTAAAGTTTTCCTTCCAACTCAGAATATTCTGTGATTCTGTGAAATTACTTTTTGTGCTCATACAAAGGATTTGATTTCAGGTTAACTCTTTGTCAGCTAATTATAGATATCTGTTTGTCTGCATCTGTGTGCTTTCTACTTTGAGTAAAGTACTGATCAGGAGGCATGAGCAAATTGACTTCTTAAGTCACGCATGTAAGTAGGAAAAAGATAAGCTTTCTGTTTATACATGGGCATGTACTTATACATGGGCATGTACTTATACATGAGTACGTGTTTGATACATAAATACCTGTGTGTGTTTTTTACCCACTAAATTTGATAAATTTTTTGATTGAAATGATAATCTATGAAGTGTTGCTTAGCTCATTAAAAGTAAGGCTGGTGTTGCCATTGTCTCTTACAACAGGCTCCAGGTTTGCTGCATCACGTGCAGTCCTGTGGTGCAAGGCTTCAGGAACGACTCAGGGGGACACTTCGGTGGGCCTTTGTTGTATTAAGGCACTCCCTCAGCTGCCTCTCATGTGAATGTCCCATGGAGGTGGCCTGTGGGGTTGGGGGTTCCACAGGGCCGGTTTGTGTAATGGAGGATGGGTGTTTATTGCCTCTGACCAGGGGTTACACCACGTATCCGAAACCTCCTCCTCCCCCATCAGTTGGGGACAGACCCTGTGTAAACCTGGTTTCTGTGAGCTGTGCTCTCCCCCACCCCAAACTCAGTCGGGGATGATTCTCAGCAGCTGGTGGCTTTGGCCTTTTGTGGATGCATACCTTTCCCTCAGCCTGAGATGATCAAAGAGTGGGTTTCGCTTTTAGCAGTTTGACTTGCAGTCCAAAATCCCAGTCTTCAGGGAGGCTTTTCTGGTTGTAGCTTCTTTCTAATGAGCAAAACTTTATATCAGTGTTTGAGGCATGAATTATTTTCAGTCTCTGACAGACTTACATCGAGTACTGAATGACATTGGATGACATATAGGAGTCAAAATATTCGTAGTATTTTTCAGGGTCATAATGATTTTAATTTACTCTAGTGTTACCTAAATGGAGGTCTTTACTTTCTGTTCTTCCAGTCAACTTTTATATCATATTCCCATCCGTAATTACAGCCACTGCACAAGGGTAGTATAAGGATTGATGAACCATCACATAATCTGAAGGGTGGGAAAAAAGTTCAGTGATATGTTTCACCATTTCTGATCAGAGAAAAATAAACTACTTGTTATATTTATGCCCTTTCTTCAGTAGATGAAAGGAAGTAGCAGTCATACACAGGAATATGCAAGTTTGAGATATTGTAAATCATACTGTCATCTACCAATGACCTTTTTTTGTGAAAAAGTACAATAACTGTAAATATAAATACTTCAGTATTGAAATATTTCTCTTGTTCACAGAAAAAAACTGCAGAATCAGAGAAAAATACCAAATCTTTTCCTTTTGCTCTTTCTAGATCTGCCATTAAAAAGATTTTCTAGTAGATATGTATTTTGAAAGAGCATGCTTAAACATATTATCTGTTTCAAAATTCTTGAAACCCATACACTATTTACCATCAAAAACATTCTGTCCTTTTCATGCAAGTGTAAGAGAGGACATGAACAGCTGCATGTGATCTTCCACATAATGCATGTTATCAGGGAGGCAGAGAAGTCACATAAATTACCAAGAATAGTGTAAGCAAACCCGTGGCAGAGCTGGAAACATAGCTTACAATCTCTGCAGGCTCTACACGCATGATTCTACACACATGTGGAGGATCTGCTGTTTATTTGTATAACTCCCCAGTCAGGAACATCACCTCTAAAATCCTAAGCAAGTGTTGTAATAAAATGTTTTATCCTTTCTTGCAGTAATGTATGGTGAGGATCCTGTTCTATACTCAGTATTTCTTTCATGTGGTGCAAATTTATTTTAATTACACAAGAAATATCTTTAAGAATTGTGCAATAAGCAATATGCAGGAATCTTTCTACACTGACCTAGAGCAGAATGATGATTGTCAGCAAGATATGAAGGTGGCATCAGTGCAGAGATGCATGGCTGTATCATGCTATTCTTGTCTAATAAATTTTCACTGTTTTTTCCTAGCTCATACTCAGCTGAAAGGATGCTCCGGGGCTTTTCCACAATTCTCATTCTATAGTCACACCACCAGGGGGTTGAATCTGGCCTTATATCTTAGATGAGAAAGATGCTACTTCCGTACTTTCTTCACATAAAACAACCTTCCAATAAACACAGTTATTCTCAATAAAAGGTAGAATTTGACTGATTCAGTCTTTCATGAGCAACAGGAAACATCTAAAGCAACTAGACACTTCCAAAAGCAGTCAAAAATTATTTTTGCACAAATTCTTTAATTTCTCCAGCATATAAGTTTAGCCTTTGGCCTTTTTTCATGTGATGCAATGCAGCTAAGTCTGTGTGAGTTATCTGCTATGGTAAAATACACTGTTGCTATAGGTTTCACAATAGAGCTATGCTCTTACAAATCAGTATTACAGTATTAACAATCTGCTGAAATGCATCAGTAACTTAGTGCAATCTGGACAGTAGATTTACTGTGCAATAGCAGCCGCGTAAATACAAAACTAACTCCCAAACTAATTGCATGCTGTATAACACAAGAACTATCAATCCTTAGACAAAGTATATCCACAGTGCTGGTGTAACAAAGTTTTGTCTTACTAGCTACTTTATCACTCCTGGACTATTTTGTTTTTCTAAGTGAGCAAGATTGCGGCATCCACTTTTGTAGTATTTGGGGCTAAAACTGTTGACAGTGCTGCGCTGCAGTGCAAGGGATTATTATCATTTATGCTGCATTTGGGAGAGAATAAGTCTCCCTGCATTCCTCCTGTCTCTTCTAGGCTGGTACCAGGAAGATAAACTGAGGCCAGATTGGTCTAGTCTTCTGGAGAGTAATTTGTTGATCACTTAAGGCAATAAATTAGAATAAAATACCCTTTGTGTTCTCCATTTTGAACAGATATGACTAAGGTGTGAGGCTCTTTGCCTAAAATTCAGCAGAAAGAAGACATTACTGTTAATTCATGAAAGGAGATTACCTGCTCATAGTGATTGCAATATAAAATGCTTATATTTCCATTTTTGGGAGAAATAAAACTATTTCCTCTGCAATTTGTTTTTATTTTAAAGAGTTTTTTTTCTGGATGCTGGTTGTTATCTATAAAAAAATTGAGATAGATTGGGGTTTTGCCATCTTTTCTATTGAAAGACTTCCATGGAAATTTAGATGCAATGCCTTTTCCTGAAAACAGAAACATGTGAGTTGAGTGATCTGCTCAAGGTATACAAGTGTATCTATGTGTTTGATCCTGGAAAAGGTGTTTTGGCAGTGTGTTGTATAGCAGATTCTTTCCATCTTTGTGCTATAAAATGAAGCCTGCTGCTCTTGCAGAAAGAAGTTATATACCAATTCACAGATTTATCAGTCTGCATCTTACAAATTCACTCCCAGTCCTCATCCTATAGTTCCCTGAGTAGAATCTTTTGGAATCTCTCACTTTGGGTTGTTGAGCTAGATGTCTATATTGAGATTTTGTATGCTTTGTGCCTATGATACTGCAAGTTCTCTTAGTCCTGTCATTTATGTACTCACAAAAGATGGACAAGGCTTTCAGAGAGAAGGAATGGCTTTTACTAGAGGCCAGTAAATGAGATGTTGGAATAAAAATTAGGAAAATTCTGTGTATGCATTCATTCTTCAGATTTTCAGAGTGTTATATTTACTCTATAAACAGGTAGTTGGAGATTCTCTATCCTTAGTCACCCATATCCAGGACGCAGCTGAAATATGTTGTGACATTCTTCCGGACATTTTTTTCCTCCTCGTAAACATCTTACTTCTGAGTCATACCAGTCTGCCAGTGTTTTTCGGTGTTCCCGTCCTTTTTTGCATTATTGATGCTTCACAACCTTTTGGGGTCCTATTCAAATATCAGGATATTTGGGGTTTATTTTATTAAGGCATTTTTTCATGTCAACTGATATGTGACCTGTGACTAACAGGTCATACAGATGCTGGTGTAAGAACAGTTGGTTCTATTTGGTTTTTATTGTTTCACAGTTACTTTCTCTGCGCTGAAAAGAGAAAATCTAATGTTTACGCAGCATTAAAAAGATGCTGTGACTTCATGGTGGTGAGACTGAACTAATTTATCTTGAGAAAGACTTAATAACTGTCCCTCTGCCAGGCTAATGTATATGTTCTGCTTTCTGTGTTCAAAGCAGTACTGTGCTCTTTGGTGCTCATCTCTGGGATATAACTCAAAGTACCTGTGATGTTCTTTGGTGGTCCATAAAGACATAGGTCCATAAGTCAATCTTCAGGAGACCTGACTTCAAAATAAATACAGAAAATATTCTAGTTATTGAGCAGTCCTAAAATATGTATTATATCTTCAGTATCATAAGATAACTGAAGCCACTTCCTGGTACCAGCATTGTTTGCATTTCTAGAAGCAGTAGATCTGCAAACAGCCTGAGATTAAACTCAGGAGGGGGCAAAGGCAGCAGAGTGGTAAGAACAACACTTTTGACAGGCTGTCAGGTTATTTTCCTCTCTAGGAGTATGAAGTCAGTTTCTGCCAGAAGTTGCTACTTTTTGGACAGTGTTTTACAGCATGAGTTTCATTTCATTGATAGCAAGTTGTTCATGTTTTCTTAGAAACAACCACATAGATATTAGTAGGATACTGGCCCTCAGAGCTTTTTGTTTGTTTGTTTGTTTTCCAGATCAAAGTGGCATGTTTCTAATCATACTCACGTGCTTATGCAGGCCTGTGTTTATCCCCAGTAGAGAATTAGGCCCTCTTTGTCATTCAGATTGGATAGATCCATTGTAATTTTTGTTTTAGCTTGGTGACTTCTATCTCTTGCAAGAATTTAGCTAACCAGACAGTTTTGGGTTGAATACTTATCTTTTTTCTCTAACCAGAAGTGTGTTTTCCTCAAGTGTCCAAGCCAGATCAGAAATAACAGGCAACAAATTCAAAATGGCAAAAATTAAAAAAACATATATTGCTTTACGTATTTTGGTTTTCATTGTCTGATGGTTGAAGGCTACTGTTCCAGTTAATGTTTTGACAGTGAGGTTTTTGTGGTTGTTGTTTGTTTGTTTCTCTGTCTTTCAGTATGCATCTATCTTTTTATTCCAATATTATGTATTGTACAGATCTGTGGTGTAAATCCATTGACTTCAACACTTATTCTGCCAGACAGTATGTGGAGAAAAGTGCAGATGGATGATTTTATCTGCTCTACCTGGTTATTAAAGACTGCAGTTCAGATCTTGGTAAATTCTTTAATTAGCAGGTAGAAATTATTATTTTTTTTTATTTCCACACACACACTGACATGCTTTCAGGGAGGAAAATAAAATAACCCAGCAAAAACTCGACATATCTCAGAATGCTTTAACCTCTTTTTGGTGTCATTTTGTTGAATATAGAGCAAATCTTACAAAGTATAACAGTTGTCTATGTTTCTTCTACATTTAATCCCATAAACTTAATATATTGCACAAAGAAAGGAAACTATCTTGGATTTACTCTGGAATGCCAGAGAATAAATTTTAACTAAAATTGTAACTTAGAAATGAAATGGAATATTGATCCATTTCATATTAGGTAAATACAGTCAATGTTCATCAAACAAATGCCTTTTATTCACTTAAATATGGTGTTCTAATAACTCTGTAGATTTCCCTGACCTGAATAATTGCTAAATTATTCACTTTATATTGTATTTCAATTATTTTATAAAATCTAATTATCAGAAAACCATTGAAAACCCTTCTTAAATCTTCCCCTAAGCAGAGAGGAAATGAGAGCTTTAAAATTTAGATCTTTCACTTTTTATGAATGGCGGGGGGGTACTGTTGAGCCTTTTATCAGGGTTAGTCTTCCACCTTTTCTTCCTTTTAGCATTGGAGAAGTTCAGAAACAGAGTAGGAAAAAATATTAGCACAGAAAAATAATAATTTTGTTACTCTTTCAGGAAAATATGAGGAGGCTAGTATGAAAAGAACAGCAAAAAAAAAGCAAAACGTTCATTTCGAGGCATTCATAATGGGAGAGGAAAAAAGATGACACAATGAATTCTATAACAAGCTTCTTTCTTTTAATTTTCCACCAGATTTGGTTCTAACCAGTTTCTTGTCATAAACACTATTTATATTTCAATGCTGTAAGTATAGCAGAAGCAAAATCTGAGAGAAAAACTAGTAATGCCTTATATAACTTGGGTTTTTTTATGTCTGTTATTATGTAACTCTCTTTTGCTATGAGCAGGAATGATACGATTAAAACCTTTTCAGGTTTTTACCAGGAAATTATGTACAGGAGTATTAAACTGTCATATCTTTTCTTATCTGTATTATGGTGGAGAGTTTGAACAATTATTACTCAGGTTTTGCAGTACTTTATCCTTTTTGCCTTACAGTAAGAACCAATTGCTACCTGAGATGTAGTATAAAAACATAAGATTCAATGAAACATGGGGAAAAGTGAAATCTCAAAGATCTGAAAAGTAGGAAAGTGACGTCTCAGAAATTAAGATCTTGATCTAAAAATTGAGCATAACTCATCCACTCATCAGGAATTCAGATGACCTCCTGATCAATCTGACAATGGGTTTAAGGTCATGCAGGGAGTTTGTTCCAGTACCAAGCACTGAGACTTGATCTGTCCCCATGCAACATGTGCAAGAAAAACAGTTCATCCTATTTTGCTCTTTTCCTTCTCTCCCTTTTCTACCAGCTCAAGCTGTTCAACTCTCTTATGCTTTGCAAAGCAGTAATGAGCATTTCTCTCTTACTCTTCTTTCCATTATCTCCACGTTTTCCTATCTTTTGAAAAGGAGGTTTTAACTTTAAATTAAGATAATGTACCTATGTTAGAAATTTCATTTAAGAGCTCTGATATACTGCCTAGGATTAGAATGGGCGTAATTATATTTCTTCAAAAATAATTAGTTATTTTCTGCTGGCCCATGCCAGCAATCTGTTGTCTCAGTCTTTTTCACTATTGATTGTACTGCAGGGTTTATTTTGAAGAGACAGGAGCAAATATATGTGAAATACTTCAGCTTTCAGTTTTTTTTCAAGGCGTCCTTGTATGTGCTTTATATGAGACTTGCTAGTCTGTTCCTGTGTCGTAAAATCTAAGAGGTTTATGATATTAATGCAAACTGAGCTTAATTCAAAGAGCTAATAGAGCAAATTGGCATTTGCCTATTCTTCTGTTTGAAAATTATCCAAAAGTCTTTTGCTATCCAAAAGCAAAAAAGTCTTTTATGGTTCCTAACACCAATGTATTGCTTCTTCAAATCAAAAAATATAAACCAAAACATAATGCTGTCTATTTGGTAACTTTTAAGTATGCATTTCTATAGTAATGAGGCCTTAAGCCATGAGATATGTGGTGATGGGATTTCCATAGGCATGATGGCATGCTAAGGGGATGACAGATTATCAGGTAGAGGCCAGATGACCCTTCTTGCTGCAATAAACCAGATGGAAGAGGGAGTCACACCAAGGTGTCAGAGTTCTGTTCCACCCTTGCATAAGACCCACAGTCTTTGTAATCTCTATGTAAATTTAAGTATGCCTCATCACATATGAGTAGGTGCCCCATCCACTATATTTATGATGGCAGTAACAGAATATTTGAGTCCTCAATTTCTCCCAAAAGTACAAGTTGGCATTTGAAATCCTCAGTGGGAGAAAATGAGAATATAACCACCTTGTAGACAAGTTGACAGGCTTGGTCCTCTTTCCTTCCCAGGAAGGAAAAGCACCCCCAAAGCAGGGGTGCCTCTTTTATAAGATTTGTGTCTCCAACTGTATCAGATTATACCCAGGGAGCACATATACGTAGTGCTACACTTTTACTTTGCAGGACTAGTGAAGTTATCACTGGAAAACTGAAACAATATATACCTGTTTCTTCAATAAATTGCACTATTTGTGAATTTGTAATTGCAAATGAGACCAGACTTATAATGTAACCAACACTATGCACCTGGGATCCTATCGAATGCAACGTTTTATAATTCTGAATTGGTTTTAATTGGAAATTAAGTGCTGTCGCACCCAGCATCTCTAATCTCCAAGGACCAGCTGAAATGCAAGGGGGTTCATTTTCTGCCAGATTTCCGGACTCTTAATGCAACAATTTCCCACTCAAGCCAATTAAAAAAAAAAAAAAAAAAGGCAGGAGAAACCTGGTTTTTTAAATTTAAATTTAAATAATTTTCTGTTGATGAAAGGAAACCAGATAGATAAGGACAGACAGAAATTTGCATTGCTCTTAAAAAGAAACATTGAGTCTAATATCCTGTTAAGACTCCATTATACTTTGCTCTTTGTAAAGCTTAGAAGGGAAATAAAAAGTAAGAAAGGTCTAATGCCCCTTTTGATGTGGGTAGTTAACATAAAAATTCATTTCAGTGGTTTTAAAAGGTCATATTTTACTACTGTCACTAAAACATTGTATTTATGTTAAAGTGCTTATTATGGAGACCCTCAGAGAGATAATTTTGGACACAAAAATAAAGAAATTTAAGTTCCTCTAACACCTTTAATCCTTTAATTAGATTTACAGCAATTAAACTTTCTGAGTCTCTTTAAGTCTCACTGTTGAAGGATCATACTATTGATTTCTCTTTACTTTCTGTTCAGTGGGAAAGACTTTGTAACTTGATTTAGTGTTAAGATTTCCATGATTCCCAGGCTTGAAAGTAACTAGCAATTCATTGTTTCTCCTTAGTGTCTCTCTAGCAGTGACACCAGACTGGCAGGATTTAGTTGTTTACTTTCTCAAGTTTTGGAGGTTAGGATTTTAAGATTTAGATTGCCCTTGCTCAGAGGACAGAAATTTTTATAGGTATAATCAGTGTTGCCCTGAGATGTAGTGCAGTTTTTATTCAAGTATATTTTACTTCTGATTTCAGTTGCAAAGACAGCTCATGATTGCTCTAGCACGTTACTTAAATTATTGTTAACACTCCAGTAATACAGGCATGGGAAGACAACAGCCTGATAGGGAAGATAAAGTCTTAAACTCATCCTGACACGATTAGAAAAACTGTGTGGAGTAGTGGAGAGAATAACTGAAAGCACTAAGATATAAAAGGAAAACTCATTTTGTCTTCATTGTCTGAACAACTTGATTAGCTAGTAGGTTTTGTTTTGCATTTTGTGATGTATGTCTTTAATTGGTGGTTATACATTAGCACATCAATCGTGTCTTCCATGACTTACAGATTTTCTTTATGAATTGCATCATTCTTTTCAATATTGCTGCATGGAGAGGAACAGTTCCCTGCAAACAAGTAGCAGAAATCTCTTATAGAATAGCACGGTCAGGAGAATTATATTTAAATGCTACCCAGTATCTTTGGTGAATATCCATTGGTCGTTGAAACGTACCTCTACCAAAATACTGAGCTATTCATATTATATTAAGTAATTGGCAACCAGTTTGACTAGCTGATATTCACAAGCAGCTTCTCTTGGAAACTGAGGAATTTTCTTGCACTGAGTGTGAGGAATTTGATGAGGCTGGTTTGGGGTTTAACACCAATTCTGGTATTCCACCTTGCAGCAGTTGAATTACTATTTATATGAATTGAATAATGAAAGAAAAAATTTTAAAATTATTAATTCTGTTAGTAGGAAAATAACTTGGAAAATTAAGGTTCTTTCTCATCAAACTTTTTGGTCCTTACACTTCTGGGGGAATGCTACACTCAGCATTTAGAGAAAGTTCGTTAATGCTGACATTTCCTGTCAAGATTTTTTAAATCAGTTTGTAAATATTAATAGTCTTTTTAAATTAAATTGGTGGAAGAACTTTTAAATGTATGAAAGATATCCACATTAGTTGAAGACTTATCAGAAGCTCTAAAAATAGGGCAGCAAGGTGTGTTCCTATGGGAGCAGTGTAGAGCCTTAGCTGCCACTTGAGATGCCCACACAAATCATTACTTGACCTCTACAAATCAGATGCATGCCTTCCTTTTCATAACCGTAATTGTCATTTTGTAGTTAACTTCATGCTTAACCTCTGGTATATCCTGTCACTTCTTTTGCTGGGAAAGTGGAATGTAAATTTTGAAATGTGAATCAGCATAATGGAAAGTTGCTCAAAGTATTGCATTTATACTCTGCAATTGCATTCTAAGAGTTTTACTGACCTTGGGGAATGCAAGTGAAAAATCGTTTCCACAGAAATTGAACATGTATTTTCTAGGAACCTGTAGATAAACCTTATGAGCCTTTGAGAACTTATTAGATGGGCACAGCTTTCTCATTTTTGAGCTTTATCATCCAGCTGAAGAACTTTGAAGTAGTTTTACAGATTTGTGTGGCAGAGAAAAGTCAATTACAGACTTGAATTTATTAGCAGCTGGAAACCAATACATTGCCAGATAAATTAGGAGACCCCCAAATTAGTAACTCTTTATTGCAAAGGCAGAAATGCTCAGCAAATATGTCTGTCTATATTTATGCCATTAGTTTACATTGCTTTTTATATTTTGTCCAAGTTATGAAAATTAAAAAATAGATGTTAACTAAATGCAGCTGAAATGTACATTGTTGTGGGGAAACTACTCAGTTGTCCATAAGTAGCAGAATATACTTTGAATATTTTAAGCGTATGTTGCAGAACTGATGAACTGATAAACAGAGTCTTAGGACATACTTGCCTGTACACCGATGCTAAACTTACCTTCAGACAAGTTGTTATACCTGCACAAAACAGAGCATTGCAGTTCTACCCAGATCTACCACTTTGGGATCCAAAGACAAGGTCTAATACTGCCCCCTTACTTCACTGGACCTATGTAGTGAGTTTGTGTGGTCAGGTTTGGGTAGCAGAGGGGTTGCAGGGGTTGATCTGTGAGAAGATGCTGGAGGCTTCCCCCCGTCTGACAGGGTTGATGCCAACCTGCTCCAGGATGGACCCACCACTGGCCAAGGCCAAGCCCATCAGCAACAATAGTGGTGACACTGGGATAGCTTATTTTAGAATAGGGCAAAAACTGTGCAACTGAAGACAGAGGAGTGAAAATATGTGGGAGAGACAACTCTGTAGACATCAAGGGCTGTGGAGGAGGATGGGTAAGAGGTGCTCCCGGTGCCAGAGCTGAGATTCTCCTGCCATCTGTGGTGCAGACCATGGTGAAGCGGCTGTGCCCCTGCAGCTCATGGAGATCCATGAGGGAGCAGACACCCACCTATAACCTGTGGAAGATCTCAAGCCAGAACGGGTGGATGCTCAAAGAGAACTGTGACCATATATGAAACTGCGCTACAGCAGGCTTCTGGCAGGATCTATGGACACGTGGAGAAAGGAGCCCATGCTGAAGCAGGTTTCCTAGCATGGCTTGTGACCCTGTGGGGGGCTCATGCAAGAGCAGGCTGTGCCTGAAGGACTGCACCCTTGGAAGGGACCAACACTGCTGTAGGTTGTGAAGAACTGTAGCCCATGGGAAGGACTCACATGGGAGAAGTTCATGGAATACTCTCTCCCATGGGAGGTACCCCATGCTGGAACAGGGGAAGAGTGTGAGAAGTCCTCCCTCCCTCTGAACAGGAAAGAGTGCTAGAGACAGCATGTGATGACCTAACCAAAACCCCAATCCTACCACCTGCTGTGCCTTTGTGGGAGAGGAGGTCGAGAACCCAGGAATATAGTTAAATCTGGGAAGAAAGGAGGTGTGGGGAGAAGGCGTTTTAAGATTTTGATTTTATTTCTCATTGCTCTACTCTGATTTGATTGGTAACAAATTTCATTAATTTCCCCAAATCAAGTCTGTTTTAGCCATGATGGTAATTGGTGAGTGATTTTTCCCTCTCCTTATCTCAACCCATAGGTCTTTTGTTATACTTTTTCTCCCCTGTCTAGCTGAGGAGGAGACTGATAGAACACTTTTGGTGGACATCTGGTGTCCAGCCAGGATCAAGAACCTTCATAAAACTGAAAATTGTATGGCACTACTGTTTTGAGTCTCAAAACAGTATCAGTTAAACTTTGAATTTGTACATATATGGAAATAGTCCTCTGAATAATAATTTTAAAAAAACCACCCTGCTTTATCAACAACACTGGACTTCTTTCATCAAGAGACTCCTCAGTTAAAAGGTGGAAACAAGCTTGGTTTGATAACCAGCTTGTTCTCACTTGCTTTTGAAGTCTCAGGTTCCTAATTAGCAGTGCACAGCAGGCTTCCATGTGCAATGACTGAGAAAAACAAGAGCCTCCTCATCCACTAAAGAGTATCAATATTTTCTATTTCTTCTCTGTTGCAGGTATTTACACTTTATTTCATGTTATTGAGAATGAAAAATTAATTCCTTTAAAGATTTGTTCTAAATGGCATTTTCCATTCTGATTCATTATCTTCCCTAGGAAATCAAAACCAAAACCAATTTCTGCTCAATAATTTCACAGAGCGAGAAAATTGTGCCTTTTTCAAAGTCAGGGAAATATTCTATTTAAGTTTGAGAAGTCAAGGGTGGTACTAGTTTAAATGCAGGATGAGCATGAAGTGTTCATGTTATGAATGAAGTAGTTCTTTATAAGTGTAAAACTTCAATGAAGTTTAAAACAAAGAGAATCCAGACTTATGGTATATTTCAGTGCCAGATGCTGCTGTGAAATGGAAAGGTATAACTGCTGAGCTACTTCAGCTATTTAAAGAGATAAATTCCAGATTTACTGGCAGTACTGCCACCTGGATCTGACTCTGGGTTCCTTCATTAATACGCGTACTTGTCAACGAAACCTTCTAAAGTACTCTGATAAGAGATTTCGGGTCAACATGTACCTTGCATGCTTAGGGAGTCTATAATTACACAGCAAAAACAAGCATCTTCACATTTCAGTTCTATGATGTTTGTTTCTTTGGTGAATTTCACTTGGCAGTTTTCTGGCAAAAATGAAAAATAAGAAATCACAGTTGAGGTATAACTGAAAAGAACTGGATTCTGTATTGAATTGATATTTATAATATACATAAATTTACATTATTTTTTAAATGGTAAACATTTTTTTTAATCCTTGTGCCTAAATAGTGGAATGAGCATTAACTACTTCAAATCCTTTTTACTTACATGTCTCCTGACATGTCCTAAACACCCTTACAGAGTCACAAGTATTGCTTGTGATCTACAGTTCATCAATCATAACTTCAAAAATGCTGCTCTTTGTTAAAATATATGTTTTATTAAGTTATCAGTGTTAAAACTGTAAAATTTATAAAACTTGTCTTCCTTTCGCACTTTAACCCGCAGAACCATATTTGGACAAACATTCCAGCCAGAATCAGAGGTCTCAGAAAAGGATAACCAGAAAGTATTCAGAGACACTTCTTACCATTCATCTATGTAGACCAAAGGACAGGAGAGACAGATCATAAGCCCTGAAACAAATGAAGGCATATGGACAAGTGTGAGATTAGTACTGTAATTAAAGCATTCAAGGAGTCTTTCTGTAATAGCCATGAGAAAACAGTGTGAAAAGTGGCTGGGTGAAACACCTGGAGAGCTCATTAATGTAAGGGCCTGAAACATTAGCACTTTCTTTCAAAATATCAAACCCTGTAGTCTTTACCTCAATTTAAACCTTGGTACCCCTTCACCGCACGAGATAAGCCCATTCTCTTGCCTCGAAAAAGACTGACTAATTGCATTGAAGTACTTATCTTTCATAATAAGAGATTGAAAAATTTGCTTGCATCATTTCCTCCCTCTGTGCCTTACAAAAAATGGGTAAATTTGTAATGGCTTTTTTTAATGCCAGAAGTGTTGCCCCTTGGTTTTGTTTTTGTGTTCATCAGAAAGCAGAAGAGATTCATGAGACTTAGGTTGCATGTCAGCATATTATCCTCTTCCTGCCTCCTCTTTTTTTATTTCTTACTTATGGAAGGTTGCCAAAGATGTGCAGTATTGTTTCCACTTACTCTTGTGTTTTCAGCAGGGAAGAATTCAACTTTAAACAAAAGAAAGCACAGAGTAAATGGAAAATCACACATAATACCTAGATGAGAAAGCACCGAATGCCTTTATTCCATGCCATAACAATTACCTGCAAGAACATCAGCTGTAGTGTTCAGAAAGACTCGCTTAGACACTTAAAATTGTCACACTTGTTTAAAGATAACAATTATACAGCTGTCTACAGAATATAACTTGTGTATCAGCCTCTTATGATGTTATTGTTCTATTCTTCCATAGAATCTCCACCAATAATAAACCATAGTACGATAAAATAGAGTTCTGTTTAATGGAAGAAACTGTGAGAGACTGAAATATTACAGTTTATGACTTAAAACTTTTTCATGAAGGACTTTTGAAACTGTATTGCAAAAGCTGCAGAGAAGACCACTGCACCCTGAAAGGGGTCCTGCCTGAGGCCTTACACTGCTCGCTGATGAAGATAAGATAAAGTAATAGCTCAGGGCAGGGGACATTCACAAAGCCTAAGCTTAGCACCTCCAGGGTGGAGACCACAGCCCCAGGGCTATCAGCTGCCAGGCCTGCACAGACCCTCACACCAAAGGGTGGGGGGAGAGAGGCTTTGGGTGTGTGTTGGGATAGCTTCTGGTCAGAGGCACAGTGACCGCCCATCCTCCACTGTGCAGAGCCCAGCTGAGGGGCCCTTCNATGGGTGATAGGCTCCCACCTAACCCCTGTCACCTCTCCCTGTCCCCGCACCCCCCACGCACACTTCTTTCACTATGTCTTTCATTCTTTCTTTCCTCTTTCCTTCTCTTTGACTCTTTTACTATTAAATAAAATACATCAATTTTTTGGCAACAACATCTAACCTCGTTTGGTTTTAACCAGATCGTAACAGAAAGAAGGGGTTGGAATAGAAAAAAAAATCATTTTTGCAGAGCCTTAGATAAAGGGGAAATTTGCTTTTAGGTTTCCCAAGATGCATTTGTATGTAAAGAATTTCAATGATGGATATATCATATTCTAAAATACAGGAAAATACAACATTTTTATGAGTGAAATTGAGGTTACAAGGTTTTCCACCCTTTCCCTCCCAATTTTCTGAGCATTTTTACATATAGTGCAAGGAAAAACTGTAAAATATCTTATACACTTCAGTCACAATTTGCTCATAGTGAAGCTAGATTCCTTCAAACTGTGTGAGAGTTTTTTTTGCAGCATACAAATAAAACAACTCAGACTACAACCCTCTTAGTGATACTCATTGGTGGTATAACTGTTATATTGAGAGTGGAATAAAGTTAAGTGAAGTTTGTCAGCAATTGAAACACACGGACCAAGCATCAATGAAGCAAGGACATTTATTAAAAGGAGGCACAGATATTTATACTGTTTAAGTTTCCATATGACAATTTCCATTTGTTCCGTCTACATGCTAGCTAATGCCTAGCAAGCTACAATGTTAATTTTTCTTTTGCATACTTGCTTATCTTGATGCAGGGTGTTCTGCAGCCTTCACCAGGGTGTTGTGTTCTGTGTAAAAGGATGTGATTTTTGCAGTTTCTTCTTTCTGCATCTTTCTCATAACTCCTGCTGTACCATTTTTAACAAGTTAGCTGCCTTCTTCATGTTTAACCCATTCTGTTCTGCAACACTTAGTTATGTTTGGTCTGGGAAGACAGCAAGAAAACAAGGTGTAGATAGATGTCAAGCTGTCAAGATAATGGACTCAGGCTCTTCTTGGTGGCACCAGGTAATAGGACAAGAGGCAATGGGCAGAAATTGATGCACAGGAATTTTCACCTGGGTATGAGGAAGAACTTTTTTACTGTGTTTGTGAACAAGCGTTGGAGTAGATTGCCCAGAGATGTGGAGTCTCCCTCACTGGAGATGTTCAAGAACCATCTAGATGAAATCCTGTGCCATGTGCTGTAGGATGACTGTGCTGGAGCAGGGAGATTGCCCCAGATGTGGGGGGGCTCTCCCACTGTGGTCCCTTCCAAACGGGTCCATTCTGTGATTTTGATTCTATGATAGCTGGGGATCAGAAATAGGTCAAAGTCTCAGGTAACACTAGATCACATTGCCCAGAATTTTTGTGGCATGTCTGTCTGTGGAGATACTGAAAACCTGCTTGGACAAAGACGTGGAAAACCTGCTGTAGCTGACCCTGCCTGAGCAGCAGGATTTGACTGGGTTATCTCAAGAAGTCCTTTCCACCCTAAATGAATTTGTGATTTTTTTGTAAATTAATACAATCATATATTAATTATTTTTATAAATTTGTTATATGAAGTACAGCATTGATTTGTACTGTCAGAACTGTAAGCAATCCTTAGAAAAAAAATAATAAAATACCTACCAGAAATAATTGAGACAAAATTGTTAAATCGCATGACACAACCCTGTGAAGCAAAAACATTTAAAAAATATTTTTTCTCTCTCCAATAGTGTGACACTAGATTTTTGTTATTAGGAATTTGTAACCATTTTGTTTCATTATAACATTTGCAGTCTTTCATTATAATTTGCATAGTCTACTTCAGTCTGTTCTGTGGAACAAAATCTTTCCGTGGTGTTACCAAACAATCTATGTCCACAGTTACAAATGATTGATCAGACTGATGTTTCCAATTATAATTTTTGATTACATATTTTTTCCTGCAGAGTCTTATTGATCATTTTTCTCTTGACACTTGGATACTCTACCTTTGGTATGGCACACATTCTTTTTTTTTCTCTTCCCCATACAGATATTCCTACTAGGACAAATAAACTAAAATGGATACTGGGAAAGATTAAGTTATTTGTATTGCTCACTGCATTCTCAGTCCTCTGCCACAGAAAACAAGCTGAATCACAAATACAGTGCATGCTGCAGAATGAGATTACACTTTTGGGTTTTTGTACTGTACTTTGAAAATGGTAAGGGTTTATTCATATTATAAATATATTTTTATTAAGATAAATCTCACAGAGGTGGTCTGTAGTTGAGCAAGCTGAATACTCAAGAGAAACTTCCTCTATGCAGTTTGCATTTGCTTCTGAGAAAATACAAACAGTGCATTTTGGCAAAAAATTAATTCCAGGTGCAGTTCTATAGAGTTAATTTGGGGAAAATTCATTTGAGAACAACAAATTTTGGATACCTGTTTGATGACCAGCTTATGTTTACTTGATGACTGAAAAGAGAAAGATGGGAAATGAATTTCTGGCAGGAAGAAAATGCAGGTTGCAAACATTTAATAGAGCAATTTAATTATTAGAGTGAGGAGGGTGTGTAGCAATGAATTCCTGCCTAACAAACCCTGTATGGTGCCAGGCAAAATTGTCCTGTTGGCAGAACTAAACTAAAGCATTTATTATGTGGGACAGTATGATCAAAACTTTCATCTTGTATGAGAAAACAAAGACTGATAGCTGTGATTTTAAATACTTGAGGGGTTTTTGTTTTGGTTTTTTTTTTCAATACAAACTGACATTACATGAGAAAAAATGTAAGAAACTGTAGTCTTATTTATGATCTTAAACTAGTTTACAGGTGTAGGATAATTTTGAAGTTCCATACTTATTGCAAATAGCATCATGTTTTTATCGTGATAGGATAATTTGGCTTTACCTAGTTAAGAGAGAAAGGATCTGAGTGTTTTTCATCCCATTAATAGTCCCCATTGCTTTTGTTTTTCTTTCTGTTCTTAAGAGCTGTTTTCATGTGGAGTGAAACTACTGTTTTCATGAAACAAGATTGTACTTTTAATAACAGTCATTTGGACAGATTCATACTTCTTGCTGTGCACAAGTGGCTCAGCAGTGTCACTTCGGGACAGCGTATACTAAGGGCTGTGTGGAATCACATCATCCTTTATGGTGCAGAAAAGGCTTTATGGCTGCAAACATCTACTACACTGTAGGGATTTGTTTAGTGTCTCACCAGCATCATTAGTCAATTCACAGGAAAGAGGCAGAGCCAAGGCCCAGTAACCTGCTGGTACATAATTTTGGAATTACTGGGAAAACTGAGAAAAGATTATTTGTGCAATGGTGTCACTTATTGAAACTAGGGCTGGAAGAGATTCTTTTCAGGACAACTTTCTGGATAAGCACAATCTAGCCTAAAGTGTGGGGTTTTGATGACCTGAAGAAAGAAACAATAATTCTGAGCAGAGAATTTTTTCAGGTGATGAGGTCAATATTAAAGTGTGTTCTAAGATCCTAAGTTGCCATGCATTTCACCCACATCATGTTTGGAAGGGCTAAGCTGAGGATAATTACCCATTTAAATCAGAGGTTCAAATCCTGACAAAATGGGAGAGTCAGAAACTAGATTTCTCAACTATCAGTATAGAAGTGAGAACTAAACTGAAGAGAAAAATACAAATATATTTTAAATATTTTTNTCTTTACAAAAATTCTCAAGATCAGGTTGTATCATTATTTTTCAAAACAGAGTGTCTAGAAATGCATGGAAGTTTTTAATGCCTGGGTGTCTGCTCGGATTGCTTTCATACTGTGGAAGAATAAAAGTAAATGTGTAAATCCCCTAGTTCTTCTGAAAAAATGCTGTCTTCTATTTTAACCAGATGTAGTAACCCATGCACTGTGTTACAGGACAACACTAAAAACTCTACTCACGAATGGAAGCATAAATAACATTAGATGACAGTGTGCAGTATTGGATGACTTGATGACAATTTTAAACACAGAAGAAAGAGTGAAGCGTATTTGACAAAATTCACTCAGTGCTTTTATCACTCACAGTATTCCTTCACTACTCTCTGGCTGAGTTTCTAATGATTTAATAAGTATATTGGTTTTCATCTTTTGCCTCCTGAAGTAGTCTGGTCCTTATCAGGTGTGCTTCTTGAAGAGTCAATGGAAGTAGAGAAGCTCATAGCAAAGCAAAACAATCTCTTTTCTTTCTTTGTTCCTTTAGAAATGAAATTTGCATGGAACTTATAAGTGTTCTGGCAGGAAAACTCTCTTCTTAGCTAAGAAATATTTATGGAAAATATTCATAAGATAATAAACTCTTACTTCAATATATAGTAATGAGGATGAGGAAAGATAACTGAAGATGTATTTCGTTAAGCTAAGTAGACAAAACAATAGACAAATCATTGTGTGCCCAGAAGGTTTGAGATGGAGAGCACTTAGAGAAAAAAATAACCCCACAACTTATAATGATTCAAAGCAGCACTGGCTTTAATTAATGTCACAACTGAACACAATTGGGTAAAACCAAATGGATACCTTGTGGAAAAAAAGGCTCCCTTATTTTGTCCTCTGTATTGTTTGGCATGACCTAGACCTGCTTATTAAATTCTTTATTGCTTCTTGTGCAGGCAGATGTATTTCCCCCCACATTTGTCTGCTTTCAGTTTGAAAGAAGGACAAGATATGCGGGGAACCACTGGTGCTGCTTTTCCTTTCTACCTGGAAGGGCCAAGTGGATGGGAAGTGCAAAAAACAAAAAGGATCTACCATTTCTAACTTGCTGGATAACAAGGCTTATGTAACACTTCAGAAGACAGCACTGCAAGTGGAACTGCTGCAAATATTGGTGAATGGTTTACATGACAAAATGCTAGAACTTTTCTTGAGGAGATGTGATTTCTACACTACCTTTTATCTTATACTTTAAAAACAAACACTGCAAAATGACCTTGGTGTCACAGCCAATTATGTGAACAAGGTTAAGGATTCACCACAGGCCAGGGTACAAACCTGTAACTAGAGTACGAATGCATTAGGGGCTTTATAAAATACAATTTTTGATTCCTTAATATAAAAGATCCTACATAATGCTTAACAGTCCCTCAGTACACAGGAATCAGTTTAGGTCAATTATAAGAGTTTAAGTATTTCCAAGACATTTTTTGCTTTTCATCTAAACACTTTATAGAAAAGCTTTAATGGTGCAACACTTGTTAACGTTAATTAATGTTGCACACCTAGCGTGCCAAAAGTATTAATGGCTATACTAAGTTCTTGTACTTAGAACATTTAAATTGCTACACTCTCAACTGTGGCTTGGGAAAAAAGAAGAAGGGTTGAAAGCTTGTGGAAAAAAAACCAGAGAAAGTCATAAACTGGCTGAATTTGAGACAGGGTATATATGTGGTATAGTTTCACAAATTAACGTTCATTTAGAATTTTGTTTCTTTACTATTTTATGGGTAAATTATCCCTTTTCTATTTATCTTCTTCTTCTTCCCCAATCCTTTGTCTTTTGGACTTTGCATTCCCATATAGATACTGCATACAGACGTTCTTCATTCTATTTCTGGCTGCAGATTTGGTGCACTGATAAAACAACTGTTCAGAAAGCTGCCTTTAACAGCATGGTGGAGGAAGGGTGAGGTGCTCTGTCTGCATACCTGTGCATGCAGTCATGTATTTGTGGCAATTTTAATTGGAATGATTAAGGAGTAACATACCAGTGCTCAGACTAAAAAATAAAATTTAAAAAAAAAAAGTTGAAGATTACGGACTTGGTTTGTTTTACTTGCCTTTACAGCCTGAGATTTGGGTCTGGGAAAAAGCTCACCCCTTGAGTTATGGCCAGACTCACTGAGCAATAAACCTGTGATGAGGATAGGGAGATGAAAGATGGGAAGAAGAAAGAGATCAGGGTGTGTCTCTGTATGTGCTTAAAAACCCAAAATGCTTCACTTTGCATTTCAACTTCCTGTTTCAAAATGAAGTCTCACCCCTAAATCTGGTTACATTAAAAACAAACAAACAAAACCAAATAACCAAAATAAGCAACCGCCCCCCAAAAACAGCCAACAAGAAGAAAACAAACCTAAACTTTCTATTTTTAGCTCCAATATACAGTATTTGCTTTGACTGAGAATTATGTTGTGAGGGAATAGGGTGAATGTAAAACAGAAATTATTTATTTTTCTATCTGCCTAAATATTAATAATCTTTAATTGTTTTTGGTGCAGGAGATATATCAACACAATCAGTTATTTGCACAGCTGTACCCGCAAAATTAATTTTGTAATCTTAACACTAGAAGGTCTTTCTTCCTAAATAACATTGTAGTTTATTTTTAGTAAATTGTGTAATTTAATGTAGATATAATTGAATTTAGCTACATTACTTACTTTTGCAGAAATTAAAGGTATAATCTGTCTTGAGTACTGTGGCCTTCAGATGAGATGCAGGGCATGTGAGGGGCAAAGGTCCTGGATTTTGGTCAGAAGCAACATTTTATTATATTATCCTTAATAAGACCATAGAACACAACATTGGCTTAGGTAGCAATTATAAAATAAAGGGTGACATCTGGAATTTAGCTTGATCAAGTTTTTTATATAATAAAGGATACAGACCGGCTTGATTATGAAGTACAGCACAAAGCTAGCCAGATAGTTATATGTGTCAGTGTTCTGGCAACAAAGTGATAATTCAGAATGAGAGTGTGCCATAAACTCTCTCCTGCTAAATAACCTATAAAACAATATTAAAGGTGATTTTGTTTGTAATGCCAGAACAGAAATTTTCATAGCAAGTTGTGTCACATGAATGAAATATTCAGCTTGAAGTCTGAGGCATGAGGGAAAGCCTTGCTTGGCTTCAGGCTGTCATTGCTGTAAATGTTGAAACTATAAATTTCTATGAAACTACATAAATTTATATGGACACAAAATCTTGGAATTTCAGTTGGCAGTTTTATCCACCTGAAAAATGCTATTTAAAATTGTTGCCTTAAAACAATTTCTGCATAGAGTCACCTCATCATGCTAACTCTGCTTTAATATTTTTTGAATGGGGATGAAAAACCATCATTTTTCACAGAGGCAGTCTAGAAAGCAGCTTATAGAGAGTCGATGTGTCTGCATTGTCCACTTGTTGCATTATTGCTTGGAGTCCAACCTGGAGCTGAATAAGCAGTAGTAAGGAGTAAGTGGCTCTGTTTTCCCAAGCTATTTGTCTCCGGATGTGTCCAGGTATGTGGCCTGCCTACTGTCTCCTTCCCATACATGATTAATTAGAATAATGCTCCAAAGTGAGTGAAGCAGTTACCTGGCCTTTCCCTTTCTCCTGTACCTCCTGTTCTGTCCCAGGAAAATAGGGAAGAACCAGGTTTCTTTCTTGTACTTTTCTAGTCCTAAATACACCTTTCCAGACATCATTGGTCTTCAAAATAAAATTATGTCAGAAACCTTAAATTAACAAGTGCTGCCCTGAAGTATTGTCAAAACTGAGGTTTTGTTTGGTGGTTTTTAATGGCATTAAAACATGGACTTTGATTAATTGCCACGAGGTGATTCATGAATGTTGTATTTTAGAATATTTCCTGTAAATGTATGCAGGTCTTTGCCAGGGTAGAGTTTATTTTCTTCATACTATCTTGTATGAGATTATGTTTCAGATTTGTTCTAGAAACAGTGTTGGTGGCACAGGTGTGTTTTCCTTACTGCTGAGCAGAGATTACACAGCACTGAGGCCTTTTCTGCCCATCACACCACCCTACCAGCATGGACACTGGGGGTGCACAAGAAGCTGAGAGGGGACACAGTGGGGACAGCACATCCCATCTAACAAAAAGGATATTCCAGACCTTCTCAGCATATAAACTTAGGGGAACGAAGAAGGAAAGGGAGGCATTTAGAGTGATGGTGTTTGTCTTCCCAAGTCACTGTTACACATGATGGGGCCCTGCCCTCTTGGGGATGGCTGAATACCTGCCTGCCCATGGGAAGCAGTGAATCAATTCCTTGTTTTGCTCCGTTTGTGTGTGTGGCTTTTGCTTTCCCTATTTGACTGCCTTAATCTCAACACACAAATTTTCTATCTTTTACCCTTCCAATTCTCTCTCCCATCCCACCAGGGAGGAGAGAGTGAACAGCTGTGTGGGGATTAGTTTCCAGTTGGGATTGCACAAGGAGAGTAGGAAATAGAATGACCTTTTCCATCCATTAATCATACATGTTTTTTTATTTCCCTGGTTTGTGAAAGGAAATGCATCCAGGGTTTCCTTTCCCACCATAGGTACTGCAAACCCCTCTGCTCACTATGGGACTTCTGCTTGGACACTTGTTCTCCTCCACAATTCCCACAATGTCATGAAGAATCGATTTGCTACTCAGCTAAGTTTCTATTGCACAATGTTTTACACAACTTTGGCACATGTATTGGTGTACTAACTCCTAGTTGGATTTGTTTGAGCTATTGTGGGGAAGGCCCCTTTGCCCTCCACCGCCAGGTTCCTGTACTTGTTTTGCTTATCTTAAAATATAAATGCTGAAACCAGATTTTTGACAATTGCCAATTCAGTTTTTAGTTGGAAACCAGGGCTTTGTTATGATTGCAAAAGTTTGTCATTAATTTAATTTTTTACTTTTTCACTAAATAAGAACTTTTTGTTTAAAAAATGTAATTTATCTATTAATTAATCTATTAATTAATATTGTTGAANAATCTATCTATTAATTAATATTGTTGAAACTAATTTCAGTAACCTAAATGAAGCATAGGAAAGTTTTCAGGTTTCTTTCCTGAATTAATTATTGTTGATGTCGAGGAGCATCGATTAATTTAAAAATTATAAAATTTAAAAATTATAAAATTTTTAAACTACTCCCTCCAATTTAAGATGAGAATAATTTTCAGAGTTGTCACAGAATAGGGAAATTTTCTTTTCTCTTTTCTTACACTTCATTAAAAATCTGTGCCAAGTTTTATCTTAAGAATGATGAAAACTAAAGCACATACTAAATGTCAAGATAACAATATTTGAACAGAATTATTAGCTTTTTCATTTAATTGTTTGTTTAGATTAGCAATCTGTAAATGTAAAAGTCANGCCCTCCACCGCCAGGTTCCTGTACTTGTTTTGCTTATCTTAAAATATAAATGCTGAAACCAGATTTTTGACAATTGCCAATTCAGTTTTTAGTTGGAAACCAGGGCTTTGTTATGATTGCAAAAGTTTGTCATTAATTTAATTTTTTACTTTTTCACTAAATAAGAACTTTTTGTTTAAAAAATGTAATTTATCTATTAATTAATTAATCTATCTATTAATTAATATTGTTGAAACTAATTTCAGTAACCTAAATGAAGCATAGGAAAGTTTTCAGGTTTCTTTCCTGAATTAATTATTGTTGATGTCGAGGAGCATCGATTAATTTAAAAATTATAAAATTTAAAAATTATAAAATTTTTAAACTACTCCCTCCAATTTAAGATGAGAATAATTTTCAGAGTTGTCACAGAATAGGGAAATTTTCTTTTCTCTTTTCTTACACTTCATTAAAAATCTGTGCCAAGTTTTATCTTAAGAATGATGAAAACTAAAGCACATACTAAATGTCAAGATAACAATATTTGAACAGAATTATTAGCTTTTTCATTTAATTGTTTGTTTAGATTAGCATTCTGTAAATGTAAAAGTCATGTTGAGTTTACATTTTTTTCTCTCTTCAGGTTTGCTAAGTGTCTTGCTGTGATCTTCTTCATTATTCAGCACCTTTTCAAGTGAAGTTGACCATATTATTGCTGGAACAAGGCTGATTAATCCCTAAAGGAATAACACAGTGCATCTCAGCAGTCAAATCAGTAACAGCAGACTGAAGGTTAGCTGGTAAATTGGATTAGGTGTTCCGTTATGGGGATGTATATCTACACACCTCGAAGATGTTACTTTTCTCAGCATCTTTCCCTCAGAAAGTCTATTCATTCTGGCACAGGTGAATGACTTCTTCTATCAAGAATAATTTAGAAAAATTGAGTGCTGCATTCTTCAGTTTAAGTACATTGCCTTGGATTATTAGTTGAGCAAACATCCAATTATGTTTATCTAGAGTGTTAATAGTAAAATGAATAATTATTCGTTTAAATGTTGACTAGAACCGAATGAAAACTTTCTTTGTGGATACAAGTTTCGATCTACCCAAGACAAATACCAGCATTTTTATCTTTTACTTTGACATATAACTACAGTTCTTGCTTAAAGGTCAGTTCTCAGAAGTAATGGGATAGTTTACAGGGACTATCACCTTTCACAGTGCTTTATTAGAAGCAGTTTAATATATTCACTTAGGACTTTATATCATTGTATGGTATCATGCTGCCCTCAGTGATATGTTTGAAAAATGCTAATAGAAATCTGGGGACAAGGGAGAAAAAAGTACCTGTCATTCTTCAGGCTTGCTATCAAGTCACACAGTCCCTGTTATAAACTCGAATATTCCCAAAAGCCAGCTTTATCAGCTGTCAGGTATCTCCACAGGCTCTTCAAACAGACTGGTGAAATGTGGGAAAGGTTTTCATACTCTTTACTTATAGTCCCCAAACTCTTACACTGGGAAAGGTAGGACATTGCTTTGTAAAACTCTCCAAAAATATAATTAAGAATGGGAGATCTTGAAAAGATTGTCCTGAATCTAGGGTGGGAGCTGGCTTATAAGAAAGCTGGCATGAAGAGTAGAGAGTAGAATGTAGCACAGTTCAAATGTGTTGGTTTAAATTTTTGCCTGTAACTATCAGATAAACAAATGATAAAACATATTTTAATCATGGTAGGAACACTCCAAATCCATATTGCTTTCTTCAATAAACTGAAATAAAAAAAAAAAGAAAAAGAAATAAAATTATCAATAGAACCGCTTTACGACCTTTTCCAAGCTGCTGTGAGACAGAGTAAGCAAATGACTGGATGACTCTCCTTAAATCAAAGATTCCAGGTTTGCTGATTTTTCCTTTNATTCCCGGTTTTTTTTTTTTTTCTTTTTTTTTTTTTTTTTAATTTATGATTGTTATTTCATTACATCATCAAAGAGTTAATATTGCTGGTCCTGCCTACATGCCTCTTAAGGCAGGGTCACCAGTATTTGTTGTACAGAAATAAAGTATTTAAATGAAACTGTACTACAGAATGTATATAGCCTAGTCTTCATTACTTCATTACAAACAAAGAAATGGGTTTATATCTAAAATACACAGGGAATTTCCATACACAGGTTAAACCAACAAATGAGCCTTAAACTCAGTTAAAGGAACTGCTAACCTTCCCCATCTTAAACATTTCTTCTCAAATATATTGTGACTGTGAGGATCTACTGCTGAATAGTTTCTGAAAGTTGAAACATTTTTACCTTTTCCTCTACTGACCCTCACACTTTAAATTCATAAAACTTATTAAAAGCATGTTAAAGGAATTGACAATAATACAGACGCAAGATTTTGTTATCTCTTTCCCACTGCTAACATTTTCCTGTAAAGATGTACATATTTAAGCAAGTCATGGTATAGACACATGCAATTGAATTAACACTTAATGAAGAGAAAAAAGGTTTCTCTAAGTAATGAGCTTAGAGAAATTAAATACAAACTACAAGCAAAACCATAGCCTCTTTCTCATTCTTTTAGAAATATTGAAAGCTGAAACTCTCTTTCTTAGAGAAACTGCTGTGTAACTAGTACATTTTGTAATTGTTGCCTTGTGTCTTTCTTCAGAAGAATATTTAAAATCAGCAGCTTCGTAATCTGCTTTTAAAAATGCTTAAGTTTTTTGCTAGTAGGCCGAAATGTGAGATTATGAAAGTTTTTCTAGACTGATGTATTTTGTTATAACTATGCATTAAATCATGCCAGCATAGATTAAACCCATCAGACATATGTCATATTCTTTCCTGGATTCATCAAAACAAGTATTTTATGGTTTTTGCATGTGTAAATGCACCTTTGCTTGCTGCAGAACCAAATAGCCTGTGTATGTTGTAGGAACACTGCTTTTAAAAATATAGGAATTTCACTTGCTTTAAAATGAAATTTTGTGCTTGTTTGCCTAAAAGGTTAATCCAAAAATTTTGAGGAAAAAAAGGCTCTTTATATGAATATTGACAATCTGCAGGAAGGGCAGAGAGTAATCACAATTGTAATTAAGCAACTCCAGACAAATAATTTGAATAACCATGGTATGTTTCTTGAATTGGACAATACTTACTTTAATTTCATCTTTTTTCTTTGTTTAAAGAATTGATTCAATAATTTATATTTTAAAAAAGGGATTGCTGTTCAGAAAATCAAAAGAAAAATAGATTTGAAAAATATGCTTCCCCTGATGAGTAGCAGTTTCAGTTTGTTTCACTCATTTCAAAAGGTAAGTGCTTCCTAAAAATTAATACATTTTTCCTCCTACCTCTGAAGTAGGATGATATTATTTTTCTCAGTTTGAGAGGAGAAAAAGTCTCTGAGAGATTTGTGTTACTGAATGGATTGTTTGAATTTCATGGTTACTGCTGTAGAACTGGGGCTGTCAGATTGGTACATGTGGTGGGCACTATGCATACCCATACTAGTTAATTAAAAAATAATAAAAAATATTCTGAGCACTAGTGGGATTATTTCTGTCATACTGATGAGGGAATTGCAACAGACAGAGAAATTTAAGAGCGATTAAGGCAACTGACATTTCTTTTGGGTGTTGCTATTTAGCTACCTGAGAACTTTTGAAAATATTCCCAGAAATCTAGAATTATTCCACTTAGCTTTAAACACTGAACTGTGACACCTAAGATACCAACTTCTCACTTCAGGTTCCCTCCATAATAAGATGACAGCAGCCGGACTAAAATGAGGCTGCCTTCCTCACTGGAGGATCCTGACTTATTTCAGAGTAGGGAAGGAGACGAAATCATCCTGAGAAAACAGAACACAGAGGAAAGCAGAATGTGTACTTAAATACCCCCTCTTTTTCCCCCCATCCAACTTCTCTTCTATACTTTTAAAGTCTGCAGGTCATTACTGTTTAATCCTCATTTTGACATATTGATGAGCTTGTTTTCCACTAAGAAACAGTTTTAGCAAGGATTCAGTAATTTTTGAGGTGGGGAACAAAAGTGTTCTTTAACAAGAAGGAGAAAAATACAGAATTACTTCTATGAATACAGTTTTATAACATATCCACAACAGTTCTTTTACAATTTTTAAGTACTTACTATGGTGCAACAAATAGAACATTCTTGTTTTTTCACACATAGTCATTTCTGATGCAGGAGATATAGACTCATTGGTAATTGCTTGCACAGTGGTGAAAATTCCAGCTGGTTTATACAACTGGATTCTTTCTGCCTAGAGTGTTCAAAAAAAAAATCTCTGCATTTCAATTCAGGCTGTTAATCGTTATAGTTCCCTGTCCTTCATGTTAAAACAGACAGCAGGAGAGATTTTCTAACATACTAAAATCTGTCAAAAGCTTGTCTTCCCACATGGATCCACTGATTGCTGGTCTATTGTGCATAGTCCCACAGACGTCAGTGGAACTTCTTAAATGGAGCCCAACTTATCTGTCAGGTAAATGGAAAACAGTTAAAATTTGTAAGAGTTGAGAAAGGTCATTTTGGTCTGTGTTTGCCCTCCATTCCTGGCCTCAGTTCAGTACGGACAAATTCCTACCTTTAACAACAGGATATTTTCTTAGAGAATTGAAGAGATTACTGATGTGCCTAAAAACTTTGCATGAAAGCACTTTACAAAACCAAGCCAAAATGAAAGTTTACAGAAGCTTTTCTTCTTTGCTCTTACATATCATTATTATTTCAGTGGCAGGGACCAACGGCAGGCATCTCAATCTTTCTCACTGCCAGCTACTGATACATATTATTAGCAGCTACATAAAATGACCCAGTTGGAAGTCAGAGGTGGAGGATATACCTGCCTGGCAGCTTGAGTTCCTATTAGGAAGCACAAAAACCTGTGCACTGATACCTGCACTGACTTTTCATTGGTTCCCAGATAAATTCTTACAGTGCTCTTAAGCTCAGATCCATAATGAGCCAAAACAAATAACATTCTCATAGATTTTGGCCAGAGCACAGGACACTCAAACCAAGCTCTTGAACATCTGCAAAATCCCATATGAACAGCAGACTCCATGTTTCTGTGACTTTTTACATTTACAAAAATTGTTTGATAATGATTTTAGGGATTTTTTTTTTAGATAGTATAAAAATACATCAAAACTGCTAAGACTGGATGCTTTGTTTGTTCACAGTAGGAAAAATTACAGAGCAAGTAACATTGGATCATTTTTCCTTGCTGCTTTTCAAGAAGCAGTGGAAAAATATTCTGCAGTGATTCACTGCTGGTTTAGGTTCTTTTATATATACAAAGCTTTAAGATGCAAGTTAAATAACATAAAGTTGCTGATTAGAAACTATCATCACATACTGGCAATATCACTAATGTAAATATTTTAATTATTTCTCTTGGAATTTCTTCATATTCATATTTCTTTAGTAGGAATTATGATGCAATTCAATTTTCCTGTGCTAACACACTACAAAATACACAGAATTTTAACTGTTTCTATGTTCATTTCATGGAACTCAATAAATGTTATTATTTCAGCATAACATATTAGTGATTTAAGGACATTTTAAATGTCTTCACATATTGATTCGTTAATGTTATTCAATATTTTTGAGGAAAATGACACCAAAAATATCCATTTAACTAGCAGGAAAATGAAAGAGGGGGCTGGGTGAGAGAGACAGACTGTGAAATTGCTGTATAAAGGGTAACTCTGTAAAATAATCTCTCCTTGTATTTTTTGTTTTCCCTTCTTATAAAATCAAATGTTGTGTCTTTATCCAAATTAACAAAAGTTTCCCTTAGGATTTAAAAAACATAATATTTGAAAGTTCCTTCTATTCAGAATAATGTATTGAGGGAGCTGTCCATCAATTGCATTGTAGGTTATAACTAGAAGTCTGTGTTCTCTATGACTGAATAGAAAATGGATTCTAACTCAAAGAACTCCAGTGGTTGGAACTCTAAACTGAATCATGTGCCATAAGTAGTTGTGGTGGTTTTCTTGGCTGGACACCAGGTGCCCATCAATGCCACTCTATCACTCCTCTCCCAAGCTGGAAAGGGGAGAGACAAGTATGGGGAGAGATCATTCACCAATCGCAAAAGAGACTTGATGTGGGAAAATTACTTGAATTTAATATCAATCAAACCCGTGTAGAAATGAGAAATAAACCTAAAACTTAAAAACCTGTTCCCCCCTCCCTTCTTCCCAGGGTTAACTTTATTCCTGAGTTCTCTACCTTGTCTCCTGCAGAGAGGCAGGACTGGCAGTCGGTTCATCACACATTCTCTCTGCCTCTCCTTCCTTGTCAGGGGGAGGACTCCTCCCTCTTCACCTGCTCCAGCCTGGGGTTCCTCCCAGGTTCTTCAGCTCTGCCTAAACTGCCCTGGTGTGGGTTCCTTCCCATGGGGTGCAGTCCCTCAGGAATAGACTGCTCCAGTGCGGGTCCCCTGTCAGCAAACCTGCTCCACTACAGGATCTTCTCTCCCCTGGGTCACAGGTCCTTCCCAGAGCCTGCTCCAGCACAGGTTTCCTCAGGGTCACAGCCTCCCTCAGGCATCCACCTGCTCCAGAATGGTGTCCTCCGTGCAGTGGAATTTCTGCTCCAGGGCCTGGAGCCCCTCGTCCACTTGTCTTCACTGACCTTGGTGTCTGCAAGGCTGCCTCTCACACACTCTCACTCCTCTCTGGCTGCAGTTGCTGCTGGGCAATAGCACGTTCCTTTCTTGTATATGCTTTCGCAGATGTGCTGTCAGCACTGCTGCTGGGCTCGGCCTTGGCCGGAGCGGGCCTGCCTCTGATCCAGCGGGCATTGGCTCTGCCAGGTACAGGGAAGTTTCTAGCAGCTTCTCACAGAACTACCACTGGACTCCCCGCGCTACCAAAACCTATCCATGCAAACCCAGAATGTGTACAGTTAAATCTGGCTCATAAGAAAGCTGTCTCAGCTCTTGCTGACTTGGAATGTTCAGCACTTTTTTCCTTAGCTGAATTCAGTTCATTGCTCTTAATAAAGTTGTGAGCACTTAGCAAGAGAAGCATTACACTAAATACAGGAACTGTGGAGAGCCATTGTTGGGTACTTGCTCTTAATTTATGTTTTTCAAGTGCACAAAGCCCTCTACGGTGTTAATATGCATCAGACGGAGCTGTGTTGGTAGGATTCAAGCTTCTCCTCGCAGTCAGTGGTACTTCTGAAAAGCAATTCGTGCCTGTTGATTTCTGTTAGCTAGTATTTGATTGTAAAATTGTTTTATTCCTGTTTCCTTGAAGTTTTGGGCAAGCTGAAATGACTTTATTGTAGAAGGAACAATTATTCTGATATTGGTGTATATAAATCTATCTATATCTATAGATATCTACAGATATATATGCAGTTACGGTGCTATATTTATATATCTTTTCTTAATATACATAAGAAATTTTTGTTACTGGTAGTAGCAATCAGTTTTACTACTCCAGGATTAACTGACAACATCCAATATTATTTTTACAATGAAAACACATGAAAAAAATAAACGTGCATGCATGCTATGTCATGGAAATAGATCTTAACAAATATAAATAAGAAGTCAAATAGGAATCCCCAATACTACCAGGTATAATTTGTTTCTTGTGCACATGAACTGTTTCTAAGTGCAGCCCCATCTCATCAGATCCAGCAAAGTTTGACTGTACTGTAACAAAGGTACACAGTGTGAACGCAGCGAGGACCCTTTCCTGCCTCGAAGGACTCCTAAGCCTACATCCACATGAGGGCAGCAAAGACTCAGACTCTAAGGGATCGTTGTGGCAGCCTTTGAGAGAAGTGAACATGCCTGAGTGGCTTCTTGATTCTCCTACTTCCCTCTTGCTTTTCCCAGATAAATTTTAAGAAGATCATAACAGTCATGGAGGAAGTCCACCACCGCAGTCTTTTAGAAATCACTAGACATAGTCGATGGCACTCTCTTGCCATGAGGAAGGGTCAACGGTTTTCAATAGGAACCTCCAATATTACTTTGGAATCCCAAAGCAGATTTATAAAATTTGTTTTATCCGCGCTATGGATGAGAGGAACTGAATCATGGTATTAAAACCAGAACTCTTGTCCTTTGTTTCTAAGGTACAGAATATGGAAAGCTTTCCTGTGGTGCACTGCTTTAGTAATATTTTTTCTTGGGAGTAATATTTTGAGTCACTTTGCTGTTTATTTTCACAGCTGGCCTTTCTGTCACATTGATTACAAAGCATCTGAATCCCCTGATTTTTATAATTGTTTCAATGGTCTATAAATTCACGCAATGGAAACTTTAGGTAATCTGAGCCAAGAGAACGCCCCCGCTATCTATTGCTTTGTCAGTACAATCTTAGCTTAAATGGCAAGAGTACACATTTAAGATTTCTGTATTTTTACTTTCTATTGTTCTGCTTAACAGAGAATGAACTTAAAAAGAAACAGAAATGCATAAAATTCAGATTAATAAGCATGAATGGCCTGCAGTCCTCTTAGATTGCACAAAATAGAGTATTTCATAACTACACACCCTGAAATGAGTCAAAATTTCTGTCAAAATTGAGACCATTTTCTCTGAAATGTAAAGCTTTTGTTGCAAATTAAGGTACTAAAACTTACCAGCTCTATGGTTCTATATGGCACTCAACAGTTGTCAACCAGGATAGTTCCATTTTCTGAAATCTCAATGTTGACAAATATGAACATTACCTGAGCCTTTAAGCATTTGTAGTAGGACAATCTGAGCTTTTTCAGGAATGAAACTTGATCCTATTTCACATAGACAAAGAAACAGACCAGGTAGTCACCTTCTTAGTGTTCTATTGTTATCCTGATAGAGAAGTTGAACATCATTCCTTTTTTTTTTTTTAATGTTAATATAAACTTTTTACCAAGTGCCTGTGGCACTGATGCTCAAACAGTGCAAGCAGAGGTGAACGGCAGACATCCCTCTTCTGCAGTACCCTTGCCCTACCCATTAACTCACAGCTCCCACTGACCAGAACCAGAATCCAGTCTTTCAGACAGATAGCAGTTTGTGGTTTTGCTTACACTACTGTTGCCTTGCACCTTCTGGCATACTTAAGGAGTTCTTCTTGGATGCTCTGTTGAGTGAAGGAATCAAGTCCTTGCAGCAAAGAAATCCTTTTGTGTTTACTATATGTACAGCTCAGACACCATCTCTAAAACGGCATCCCGCCATTTTTCTGTGGAAAGTCTGCATATCTGTCGCACTGCATTGGAGACATGGGCATATATGTAACATATATGTCTCAAAGATGACAGAGTGATTGTTTGTCAACTGCTGGTGTTTTTCAGACTTGAAATCTCTATTTGTGTTCTGCTCTAGGAAAGTCCTCTTCAGCAGTTTCTCAGTACAATTGAAACACCTGCAAACATTCTTCCTCTAATATAGAGCATATCAAGCAACAGAAGGGAGGCAAAGGCTAGGGTGTAGCTGATACAGCTAAAGCAGAAGGGGATCTCAAGGCCTGTGAGTAGCTGCAGCATGAGTAGAGTACACCACACAACAATGATGGTAAGGAGTGTATTGACTGCACATCAAGATTTGTAAGGATTTCAGGACTTTTGTGAGTGCTCCAGCAAATTATTGCCAAAAACGTGAGTTTTTGGAAAGGCAAGAAATTAATGATGTTTTAGGGCGTGGGAGGTATATTTGAGAGAAAATGATTTTGTGATCTCCTCTAAGTGATCAAGAGCACCAGCAGAGGAGTAATCCTACTTATGCTTCAGAACAGATCGATATAATAGTAATTCAGGACAGAAGTGGCCACCTCCAATAGAAATGATGACATATCACTGCCCATAGATCACAAGAACTTTGGTAACCGAATGATCTACTGTCCAATTTGCCATAAAAGTGGAAATTATTCTAGAGGGGAGATTATAAATAGGTTAGTGAAATAAACTGAACCTTAGGTCTGGGAGATGAAACTAACTATAGCTGTATATTAATGCTGCTCCTGTGTTTATTTTTCAACCTGTTTGCATGCCACTACCATAATTTCTTAGCAATACAACATTTTTCTGTCAGTCATGCTGACTCAGGCATTGCAGGCTGGAAAATGTTGTGCCTGACTCATGTGAAAACAGTCAGTGATAGATTCCTTTGTGGTGCTAACAGAGGCTTTAAACCAACAAAGGCTTTGAAGTATTTGCAAATTCCTTCTCATTCCTTTTAACCTCATTTTCAGAGGTTGTTTCCAACACAGAACTCTTGATTTTGCAGCATTTCAGCAAACTGAGTAATGTCAGTCTGAGTCTTTATACTGGAATGATTCATCCTATTAGGGTCTCCAAATTGATGATGAACTCATTTGCTTAAGTTCCTTCATATGCTTAGAAATCAATGTCTTGAAATCTATTAACCATTTAAAAAAATTGTTTCAACCATTGAACATTTGGTTTTAAACTTAGTAATTTCAAATTAAAATATTACCAAATTTGATTAATTTTTTTTTAAACTAACTTCTTGACTGGGTGGAAGTGAAAAAATCAACAAAGTGTTTAAATACAATGTAACAAAGAAAATTAGACACAACCACATTCAGATATATAAAGTTACTTCTTGTGCAGTAATAGTATTAGCCAAATGCAAAATGAAAAAAAAATTGTTTCAGTGTAAGAAAACTGTGGTTAGAAAAAGGGGAGTTACTGTCTGGACACATAATATTCTTTAAAATTTTCATTACATTTTTTGATTTTTGATGGGATTTATTTTGAAAGATGTTGAATGTTAAAAAAAAAGTCAATTTTTTTCTATTGTGCTGTATCTCTTTTATTTCAGTAGCTTCTCTTCTATTTGTTCTATGAATCATACTAAAACTTTCTGAAATGTTTTAAAGCCATGTCTGAGGAATCCTCATGTATTAGTTTGAAATGCTTTTTCTGTTGAAAGTATATTTCCTGTTCTAGTGCCTAGAGATGACAAACTAATCTAGTACACTTAAAAAAAATTTAAATGAAATTTCATGAATAAAAAATAATAACTAACCTAATAAAATATACATGTTTTCAGTGAAAACTTGTTTCGCACAACAGAACACACTTTGCAACTCAAAATAGCCATTATTTTCATTTACAAGGCTTGTGTCACTGCAGTTCAGGAGTATTTCTGGTAGAGTTCAAGGTGTTACACTACTGTAAAAAATGAAAGACATCCCAAGTCAAGCATTCAAAGCACATCATATGGCAAAAAATATATAAATTTTAAAAATTATTGTTTTATTGTTTAAAAATGTTTGAACCTTTAAGTAGTTATGTAGAATATCCATATGTCCCATCACATACAGGGAAAATAGTGTTCTGATATCTCATTAAAAATTGCTTACTTTTTTTATATGGGTTTTTCATTAAGATATACTTTTTGTTCTAAATTTTACTTCTCAAGCTCTTGGTATCTGAGCATTGCAAGAGAATGGCAGGAAAGTTTCCCCTGCATATTTTTAATAAATCTTCTGAGCAGTAGTCTCTTTTACAAGTTTTTCTCATTTCGTAAATAGAACAAAGTCCTTCACTTACGTTAAATATTGCAGATTCAGCAAGTGCAGCACAGACAAAAGGAAGAGCTGTTGCACACTTAGAAAAAGCTTTTTTACTTCCTTTTAGTGGATGGTTGCAGAAAACAATTCTAGGACAGAGAAAATTCAACGTGGTACTCCAGGGCTAGCTGTATCTAGGTGAGTCAGAGCAGCCAATGCATGAGACAAACACTGAGGGGGCATCAGCATGTTCCTGGCTAGACCTTGCTGTGATACAAAATCAGCAAGATAGCAACTTTCTAGCACACTTTTGCATATTAGAAATTGAGCATTCTTTATTGCAACACTCTGGGGCTCCTTCCTCTAACTGAGTGCCCCAGCAGCAGGTGAATGGAGTTTTTGTCATGCACACTGATTACATATTCATTAGTCATCCCCCACCCTTACTTGATGTATATGTATTAATCTATTTTACATAGTCACACTCCTTGTGTGACTCTTCTGTGGTCTTTTGGGTTCTTCTCCAGTGATCTTCAGCATCCAGAGTCATAATGTTTGAGGTGTCCATTCATTCACTCCAGCTCTTGAGTAAGTACAATACTGTTGTTTTGCATGACTCCTGCTTTGTCAGCTTTGCAGAGCTGAGCTGGCATCCTGTTTGCTTAAGCAACATCCTTTATCTATTTCTCTGAGGCTGAACTGTTCTGTTCTACAGTCCTTATCCACTTGAGCATTTTCAGTCCCAGTCCTAAGAATCATTCAAAGACCAGCCTGTACTTATTCTTGATTAATCGAGTCCAATCTTCTTATAAAATAGGTATTTTAATCTTCATAATGAAGGAAGAAACATTCCTGGAAAGAATATAGTGAATGAAATATCATTCTTTCTTCATACAGGGAAGAACAGTTTGCCAGAGATTTGAGCCTGTAAAAGGCAAGGATTAGCTGTGGGAGAAGAAGCCAGAGGGCAGAATGCCTTGCTTGTGAGCCTAAGCTTTCCTAAGGAACATGTGGGTTATGTTTTAGGGGTTGGTTTGATAAATTATGTACTCTTTTGCACACAATTTTTATATAGTTTCACCAGATAGTGTTAGGGGCACAACAAGGGCCTGAATACACTGTTGTGCGAAGCAAGATACTCGCTGCAACGTTTGCAGTGCTTTAAAATTGGGATCTTCAATTTTGTCTGAATGCTTTAACTGCTGAGCTAGCGCATGGGACAGAGGGGAGTTTCTTGTCACGGGCAATTTAGTTTTTTCTTCTGTTTTGACTGATTTCTGCAAGTGACTTTTGCAGCCTGTGTGATACGCTAGGGCTGTGGTAAATAGGATTCCAACTGAAGATTTAGAAAAGGGAGGATTTCCTCCTGCATTTCAGCAGAATATGGATATGTTAGCACTGCTGCTGGCTTTCTACCTTACCTGAAAATTCTCCACAGGAAACGTACCCTGGTTAGTAAAGAAAACATATGGACAACTTCTCCTCTAAGAACCTGGCACAATCTTGGGTGGAAAAATACTCTTCAGAACATGTTTTCAATTGTGCCTAAATGAGGTCATGCATGGTATATAGGTGTCTGTGAGAAGTTTCAAGATTACTTTTTCTTCACTTCCCCTTTGGAGGATGTACTTTGTCTAGCAGGGATGGAGTTAGCTTTCTTCATAGCAACCCTTTGCAACCTGTGAGCAAAGCAGCACTGATGAACACAAATCTTCTGGCTACTGCTGAGCAGTTGAGGTTTTACTTTTCCTACTCTGCCACTCCGGGAGGAGGCTGGGGGTGCACAAGACATTGGGAGGAGACATAGACAGACCAGATTACCCCAGCTGGCCAAAGATATATATTCCATACCATATAGTGTCATGCTCAGCAATAAAGCTGGAGGGGAGGGTTTTTCTTGGGAGGCAGCCTTTGTGTGGAGACTTGCTGAGCCTTGGTCTCGGTGTAGGAGGAGGTGCTTAGTCCATCACTTGGCTTTGGTATACGTTTTTTCCACCCCTTTTCTCTTTCCTTCACTTTTTAAACTTTTACTTTGTTCCATGAGCTATCTGACTTTCACTCTGCCTATTCTGTCCCCCAACCCATCGGGGTGAGGAGTGAGCAATTGTCTGTGTGGTGCTCAGCTACCAACTGGGGCTCATCCACCACAGGGGCTCTGTCAAGTGCAGAAAAAAGGGCAGATTTCTGTATAGAGATAAAATAATATGCATGATGGAGCCTGGTCAGCTCAGAGACTTCTAGCAAAAGGGAGAGAACAATTATGGTTTGCAATATTTTTTCTGATCCATGTTATGCTGTTTTATTTAATTCTGCAATGCCTTAGTGCGAAGGCATGCATGGTTTTCAAATTACAGAACAGCAGCAGAGGCTGTTTCTAAGGAAATTGTTCTGCCTTACAGTTCTTTACAGATCATTTCAATGGGAAGAATGGTCCTGCTTAGGTTTTCCCACATACTTAAGTTTCCTCTGCTGCTGAGTATTTGAAATGGGAATCTCACTCTGCTCATGGCAACAGTTTTCTAGAGCAATTACCTAGAGGAATTGTCAAGTCAAGACATTGGATTCATAAAATGTGAGCCCTGGGAGGACATTCTCCTCTCCATAACCATCAAGAGAGAACTCAAGCAGTGCTGTCAGCTTGAGTAACAAAGCACTATCTTCCAGATAGACAGCAATTCAGAGAAATCCTTGTGCTCAGTATGTGTCCTTGAATATCTCTGGTCAGCAAATAGCTTCATTAAACTATTTTTCTGAATTTACTTACCACTCTCTTGACTACATGATACTAAGCATTTTCAGTCACATCATTTGGACCAAGCACAAAAACTAATGTCTGTGATATAAAAATTTAATTTAAATAAACAGAATTGCAGTTATAAAAATTAGTCCTAGAAAGAAAAATTCAGCACTTACCAATTGTGGGACAGCATTACTAGAAGCAATAATCATCCACTGGTGAGTTAAATTCATCAAATCTGAAAAAAAGATAAACTGAATTTCTGTTCTCAGATTTCTCCTTTTAGTAATTGAAGATTCATATCTTGCTTTATTGCATTTGAAACATTTGTATTTCATTTGCCATTGACAAATTCACCTTCATTTCATAGAATATATTTTTCTTAATTTAAGACTAAGAAACAAAACTGACCTAAGAGTTGTTCATTTGGTATTTATATATACAAAAGGATGCTCAATACAAATAGCAGGAATCAAAAGAGGACATAACTCCAGAGTCCTTCATCTCCTGCTCTTTATATCTCCTTCCCTTCCCAGAGAGCAGGTGTTTTACATACTGTGGTACAACAGGAGAACTATCTGTACAGGTTTTGATATTGCAGTTAGTTTTTCCTTTTTTATGTTCATTGTCTGATTTTTGCCTATGTCAGGTTGCAAAACATTAAGTTGATGTTTGTTCATTCTGAAACATCTTATGCAAACCCAAGCTACAAGTTCTGCACCTGTCCTCCTGTGTCGTATACTTTTTGGTTGGATGGTTCTACTGTGAAACTTCAGCTGCAATCATTTATGCAACAAGACCCACAACTGGGAATGTAATGAATACTCAGAAGGATAAAGATCAAACTTCAAAGTAACCCAAGCAGTAGGGGCTGAAGGCAATGGGAGCATTTGAATAATATTAAATGTATGCCCTGGCTTCACTTACTGCAGTGAGAAAATGAACTCCAAGGACAAAATTAAAAATATAAAATTAAAAATTTAACTATTTACTGCAGTCATGTGACCAAATAATATAAGACAAGTTTTTAAGGCATATTTATTTGTGATCCCTCTTAGTATGATTTGATTTCCTTCCCATACATCTTTTTGTGTATGCTTCTTGATTTGTCCTTTCTGACAGAGGCATACAGTAGAAAAACATGCATTTGAGTAGTAAATGCAGAATGTTCAACATTTGAAAACAATATATCACCTCTAACATTACAACACATAGCAGGAGAGCAGAAGCCTGCATTCTGGAATAGTGGACTAATACTGGCCCCTTTTTCAGTCAGTCACTTCATTCTCCCCTCTCTTTCTTCAGGTATTCTTGGAACACAGGGAAGTAACCAAGACAGCTAACAAAGTGAAACACATGCAAAAGATGACATGTACTGTAGAGCTTATCTTCTTTATGCAGTAATGAATTTTTTTTTCAAATATAGACTAAGCCAAACTATGTCATCAGCCCTAACAGCAATCAGTGTTAGTGTCCCTTTTGTTAAAGACAAAAGAGTGTTAGGTCTATATAAAGGTGTGCAGAATTTAAGGAAATATGGCAATTGCAATGGTTAAAATCTGAGGGAAATAATAAAGTATGCATGCATATATGCATGTGATATGCAATAAATAAGAAAAACTGGCTTTATCTACGCAATCTGGAAAATTAGAACTGACGGAATGCTGACATGAAGATCAAGTAAATTTACAATAAAATCATAATAAGGAAATAAGGTTAGTCAAACTTGTGTAGTAAACTTTTACAGCACTGGCAGAAGCTGAAATCCCCACAAAACACCTACAAACCAACCAGGTTATGTGACTTCCCAGATGCTAATCAAGCACTGTTCAAGAATACATTCAGCCAGATGTGATTCCTCTGTATTAAGCTACCCACAAGCTATTAGGTTTTCAGGATGCTGTCCAGCCTCTTTTTCAACCCGTATAAGCTCTGAGCCTCCATGACTATCTCAGCTAGTCATCACGTGAAGAACCACATCTGTTTTTTTAATTTCACCCCTACATCTACTAGTTTCATGTGATGCCCTTACTTCTTGTGCTGGAAATTACAGTAAATAATGTCTCCGTCTCCACCCTATCCACATTGTTAGTAACTGTATAGATTAGTACCCTATTCCTTCACTCCTACCTTACTAGAACAAGTCATAGTTACTATGGATGGAGCCTTGAGAAACCTGGTCTAGTGGGAGTCATCTTTAAGGATCCCTTCTAACACAAACCGTTGTGTGATTCTATGATTCTACTCTGCTTATGTAGTTAGATCCCTAATGCTATTGAGCTTATTAGAGCTGAGGAGTCTAAGTATGATTTTTTCCTAAGTCCTCATCCATCCTAAGAATGGATGAGGCTAGGAGATACCTCTGGAGATTATCTAGTCCAGCCTCCCTGCTTACAGCAGGGCCAGTTAGAGCAGGTTGCTCAGGAACAAATCTAGTTGGGTTTTGAAGGCTGGATACACCACAACTTCTCTGGGCAACATGACCCCCTGCTTGACAGCCTGACAGTAAAGAATATTTTTTGGCATTTTAATGCAATTTCGTGCATTTCAATTTAAGCCCATTTTTCTGTCACTGGGCACCACTGAGAAACATCTTGGTCCACCTTCTTTGCTTCCATCCATCAGGTATTTACACATATTAATAAGATTTCCCTGAGTCCTGGGAAACAATATGATTGGAAAGACAGCCATGAAAGCAAGATTTAAAAAAAAAATTACCTGGGGATTTTAGTTGCAAAGTAAAGTTGAATAAAATAAGTCTATGAATTAAATAAATAGGTTAAAAAAACCTCAAAGGCCCACCAAAAAACTCCAGGAACTTATCTTAGTTTTGTTCAAAATAGCAATGGTTGCTGGTGTCCTGACAACTTATCTGATTCTTGTTTTAAACAAGGACAGAAAAGGATTCAGGTTATTATAGATTTTCCATTACAAAAAGGTCGTGAATGAGTGTAATATAAACTTTGATTTTCATTCACACTTAAATGTCACCTCAGTAGGGTTGTTATTACTGGGGGTTATTTCATTATTTGCTTTCATGAAGTTTCTCAAAGCTCAAAGCTGTTTTTATACACACAAGATTTGAATGTCTATGCTAATAACAATAATAATAGTAATAAAAGTTATAACTGAAAAAAAAGTAGAACCCCAAATCTCAGCAAGTAAAATACAGTCATTAATGTTAAATGCCTTTAACCCCGTGAATTATTACCTTTCTTCCTGTGTTCATTCAGCAGATATCTGTTTTTCCATAGCAACACAGTCTTAATAACTCTCATATCAATAATGGAGATAAATCTAGTATGAATATAGCATCTGCAGAACCAAATTTTTAGCAGTATAAAGGATAGGTTGTGTTTATGTGGACATGGAAATCTTATTGTTAAGGCAAGAATATTTTGACGGTAAGAACAATATTATTAAATATTAATATAAATATTAATATAAATAAATATTAATAGTAAACTGTTGAGTCATTTATTGGTCTTTGCTTCATAATATACTCTGTTTCCAAAACCTAGAGCAAAACCTCAGTAACTGTGATTGTATTTTGAACACCAAAATTTAGCCAATTTATAAAATAAGTAAAAAATCATGAAAGCATAAAATATTCAACCATATCTTTATGCGGGAGACATAATCTACTGTCATTGCTTTCCAAATCCTTGCCTTTGACTCACTGTCATTTTTGCAGATCTATGTTACAAGACTAGCAGTAATTTGAGATTTGTGTGGCAGAGGTCTTAAATCCAAATATTAACAATCTTTTATATTCTGACTCCACAGAGAAATTGTAAGAACTTCCCTAAGTATTGACATTTTCAGTTTTCTTGAGAGGGCAGGGAAGACTTTTTCCTTCTTCCCTGAAATTCCTTTCAGGTGTTCTATTATACATTTGTCTTCAATTTTGTAAGTGTATGATGTAAGTTTAGTAGTTGACTTTCTTTAGATACTTCCACTCTTAGGTGAATGCTTTACACTTTTTATTTCAGCACGAATGGTGTATGTCATAAATATTTAACTTAAAAAGTGGAATTGTTTGTGGCAGTGAAGTATTTCAATTACTTCATGTGCAGAAAGTCTTTTACAGATTGTTATGATTTGCAGGGTCCGCACTGTTGGGGCATTCGAGATGATGCTAAATGTGTGTGCACTAATACCCTATTTTTGGAAATCTAAAAAAAAAGTTCTCTCAATTTTGTGCCTTTCATACATTCTCTTAGCTTCTTGACAGTCTGATAGTGTTTGAGGTTTTGGCAGAAAAAGAGACATCCACTAAAACATCTTGACTGTGCAAGGGTTTGTAGAGATTTTTCTAAGATATGGTATGTAAAACCAGAAGTTTTACTTTACACTGATACAATTTACACGTGCGCTGGGACTCCCTAATCCTAGTGACTTCGTGTCATCTCAGATGCCTTGACATATTTTAATTCTTGTAAATTTCATATTTCTCTAACTACCTTTTTAAAAATAAGGTGTTAAAAACCTGACAAGCATCTTCTAGAAAGGGAATGAAAGAACATGGAATTAAACATAAATTTCCTGGATCCCAGGTTACGCATAAATGAAAAACAATTCTTTTCCTTAGTTATACTGAGCTGTCTATAAAAAAAATACCACTATTAAGTTAAAATTGTTTGATCCCTCTTCAAAAATGGTCTTCAAATATTTTAATTATATATTTTTAGGGCAATTTTGTTAGTAATTACATATTATGGTTTTTTTCTAAAATCTTCCTGGAGTATTATTTATATGATAGTAATATCTCAGCTACAAACCTCTTAAATGTCAAAAATATACACTTGATATTGAATTTGGTATTAATTTAACATACAGCAACTCACTCTCACATACAAATTGTGTGTAGCAGCATGTTAAAGACCCTATTTGTTGTCTATCCATTTTGGAAGTCAGGCTCATACAGAGACTGTCCAGCTCAGAACAAATGACTATCTATTCAAGAGAACTAATGTTCAGCCAGTATCCACTACAAATACAGAGAATTTCCTCAGGTGCAAGCATACCTCATGATGTCAAAAATTCAAACAATGCTCCCACTTATGTTGACTTTACTAGAGAAATGCATATAAAGGATGAATACAGTTGCTAAGAGCAGAGTTTGCCCATGGGATTTCACATCTGAAAATGAGCAGTGTCAGCTGTTTGTTTTAGTTGTGGCAACAGGGTAGGAGGCATTGCCATGCATACGCTACATGAGGAAACTTTACTAATTACTTCCAGAAATGTGACTCTTGTATGAATCAAGTCTCGTAGAAAATCTAGTAGAAAATATAAATATTTCTTTTTTTTCCCAGTGTTCTGTTTTAGGTCCACTGTGCAGTATCAAGTTGCTTTTGATATACTCTCAGGATGTGTGAAAGTTTAAAGCATAATCTTCCACACAAAATTTTCTATGCTGCCAAATAGGCTCCATCAGTTCATCTGCTTCCCTGTCGTGTGAGGAGAGAGCTTTTATTGGTTTAGTCTGTCTTTCAGGGAACATAGGATACCTTTCCTGAAGACAATAAAACCACAAAACTTCCTTGTTTCTATATGCTGAATCTCTTCCTCAGCGCGCTGCTGGTAGAAGTTATGCCAGTTGTGCTTTTGATGCCACCCTGTCCAATTGTACTGGATGATCCAGATCTTATTTATAATATGCAACTTTCAAAGTCTCATTGGGAGATTAATTTGCATAATGCTGAAATATCTTTACATTTCCTCCAGACGGTAAAGGGAAACTTGTGCACATTGATATCAGACTTATGAGCTAAGTATATCTAATACTTAATAATTCTTTAGATACACAAAAAGTAAGCTACAGACCTGAGGCGAATAAGACTTCTGATTCAAGAAAGAGTCAGGTTGACCTTGGCAGTGCCATTAATCATGAGTAGAGCTCAAACAGATTGTATAGCACTGCAGAGGCTTTGGACGGAGAATATAAGGATATATGCACTTTGGGAGCTGTAAGCCATTGTCTTACAAAATGTCTGTGCCTTAGATCATCAGAAAAAGTCACATAAAACAGTTTTGCAAGAGATCTTCCAAGGCATAATGCCTTGTGCACGTCTGAACTTCTGTCATCTGCACAGCTACATTTAGGCTTGGGTATGTACATAAAGAGTGGACAAACGTGCTGGTTTATACGTTTATTCTGCCTCTGTTTAAATTTTGTCAAGAAAAAAATTAATAAAGTGTCCAACCTCAAAAGGTTTTCTAAAATGTTTCCTATGGGTGTGGCAGTGAAATACAGTGATATGCTGAACAGTAGCAGATGATCAATGGAAAAATAACTATATTTATAATATATATGCATATGGCCCCTACAGAATAACAATCTAATTGCAAAGAAAAGTGGTGTGGAGTTCTTTACATATACTTCTTTAGTGATACTTACAAGGGAAAAGGTGTCTTGGTACTAAAAATACAATAATAGTCTTTGAAAACCATTTCCACTTTTACGTTATAACAATAGTATCATTTCAAAAGAAGAAGGAGAGCCAAGGGAAATTTCCTTCACATAAAGGAATAGCTGCTTTCATATTTTTATTACTTTGGAAAAATGTAATATTTGTATGAACATTTTAAATATTCATTGATGTATGCTAAGATCTTTTCCTTTTTAATTTGGGCTTTACATCCTCAGAGTGAACAACAGCATTTCAAATTAAAATTTTCAGTGACATTTTCACTTCCACTCTCAGGAAGAGAAAATATGATGTCTTGACATACTGTTTTCTTTAAAAAAAGACAACAAACATAACCCCCAAACACAATGTACACTCCGCCCTCCTCCCCCACAGTTCCAGTCATTAGATACTCCAGGAAGTGATCTCCATTTTTTTCTAAAAGAAGTCAGCATGTTGCTATTGCTTCTTGTCTTAGAGTTCGTGTCTGATTTACCATTCAGTTTTGTAACACCATCACAGCAGACAGTTTACCACTTAAATGATAAAAGTTTCAATAGGCACTTTAGTGGAATTACGAAAAAGCTACCACTCTTCCACCTTGATGCCAGAAAGCTACCTTCTTTCTAAGTCAGGTCAGTAAACTGCACCTTGTAGGCCTGAGCTTGTCTCAGTGTAATTCCAGAGTAACAAAATAACAACAACAAAAACCTCTGTATGTTACAGGATTTATCATTCTTTCGCAAATCAAACCAAAACTGACAGTATGATAAATGTAGTAACTTGCTGGAAACAATTGCTGTCTTTTATAATCAAAGTAATTGTGTCCTATATAAAGCTTAGATTTATCTTTTAAATTTCTCGTTGGTTTGCTTTTCTTTTTATTTCACTGTTGTGGTTGTACTTAAGTGACTTTGTCAGGGTTATAACTTTCTTCTTCTCCAAACATGTCTGCCAAGATCTTAAAGCGAGGCCCCCAGTCACTCAGATAGTCATAATCCTGATCTGCTTCTGTAGTGAGGGAGTCTATAGAGCTGAGAGACTCTGCAACAGATCCATTTCCTTCATAAGCATAGGTTGCCAAGGAGTCATAAGGGGGTGCAGATGGATCTACATCATTTTCCTGCAGCCTTTGAATTATGAAATCTCTTATGTCTGTATTATCTTCCGCTGGTGGTCTGTGGCGCGGAAAACGCAAGGTGTCTGGTTTTATGTCCCTGCGTATTTTGTTATCTTCAATCACTTTGGGATTCCTCAGGGCACCTATGTCAAAAGCCTGGGTGTCCTCTTCTCCACCTCCTTCATCATCATAATGGATAACATTATCTCTGATGTCTTCTTTAGAGGTCATCAGGGTGTCCTTTTTCTTCTGCCTCCGTAATGCTACATACAGTACCACAATGACTGTAATGAGAGACAACTGAAGTTAAGACATGCACAGAAATAATTTAGTACTCTGATGACACATCATTATATCTTTCTTTGAAAACCACAAGCAATCAAAGGGACATTTGCCCTTAGAAAAGAGCAGTACTTAGCAGTGCTATAGCCAATGAAAAATCATTTGCTGTTTGTCATATGAGTCTAACTTTTCTAACTGCTTGCTGTACTGCTGGAGAAAGTACCAAATAATTTTCCTGCAGGCTTGGTTTGTAAACAAATAGATTTGAACAGGACTTCAGGTTTTTAGTTCAGAGAGACACAGATGTGATTTTTTTTTTTAAATATCTTCCATAGCAAAATAGAGGAAAGAACCCTACATTTACACTTTGAAGACAAGAATAAAACCAAAAACCAAACCCACAGAGTATTAAAGAAAATAAAAATAATTTTGAATAATAAATAATTTAAATAATTTTGAATTTGGAATTTTTGAAATACAGAAAAAATAATCCTACTTTAGCTTTTTATACAGTATACTTTGGCCTCCTCAGGGATCTGCTTCAAAAAATTACATAAGGTTCTGGAGAGAAGAGGGGACCAGGAGAGCTGGTTGATTTTCAAGTATCACCTCCTCAAAACTCAAGAGTGGTCCAACCTGAGGAGCAGGAAATCAAGGAAAGGCAGCAGGAGGCCTGCATTGATGAATAAGAAGCTCTTGACTGAACTCAGCTATAAAAAAAGAGGCATCTAAGAGTTGAAAACAGACAGGTGAGCCAGGAGGAGTATGCAGTGACAGTCTGAACACGCAGGAATGCGGTTAGGAAAGACAAAGCCTGTGTGGTGCTGTCTCATGAGGGACATGAAGGGCAGCAAGATGGGCTTATACAAGTAAGACAGAAAAAAAGGTAGAAAGGTAGAGTAAAGGTGTGCCCACTGCTGAACGGGGCAGAGAAACTTGCCAAATGACATGGAAGAGGCCAACCTAGTCAGCAGCTTCTTTGCCACTGTCTTTTTGGTAAAGTTGTCCTTCAGAATTCCCAGGTCTCTGAGAAAAGAGGGTAAGTCTGGAATAAGCAAGAGTTATCCTTGGTGGAAGAGGATCAGGTATGGGAATACTTAAACTGGACACACAAGTACATGGGATATGGTGAGATACACACATGAATGGTGAGGGAGGTGGCTGCTATCATTGTGAGGCTATTCGTGATAATTTTTGACAGGTCATGAGAACTGGGAGAGGTTTCTAAGGACTGGAGCAAGTGTTACTCGTATCTTCAAGCAGGGCAAGAAGAATGAGCTAGGGAACTACCGGCCAGTCAGTCTCACCTTGATTCTGAGGAAGGTGATGGAGAAAATAATTCTGGAAAATAAGAAGGGGCATAAGACTAGCAGGCATGGATTTATGAAGGTGAAATTGTGCTTAACTCACTTGATAGCCTTCTACAATGAGGTGACTGGTTAATGAGGGGAGAAAAGTGCATTATTTTATCCTAAAGTTAGCAAAGCTTCTGATGTTAACTTTTATAACGATCTTCTCAGAAAACTTGAGAAGGGGTGGACTACACAAGCAGATGGTGAGGTGGATTGCAAAGCTGCCAAACTGCCAGACTGTAAAGGTTGCAAGCAACATTTCAAAGACCAGATGGAAGCCAGTCACTAATAAAGTACCACAGGATTTGATACTGGCACTACTTTTTTTTAATATGTTCATAAATAGCCTGAATTGTAGGATTGAGTGCACCCTCAGCAAGTTTTCAGGCAATAAAGAAGAGCAGTTGTGCCACCATTGAAAGGGATCTCATCAGGCTGAGGGAGTGGGCCAAAAGGAACTCCATGATGTTCAACAAACAGAAATTCCAAGTCCCGCACATGGAGAGGAGTAACTGCATATTGTAGATGCCGTTGGCCAACTGACTAGAAAGCAGCTTGATAGATGAGGCCTTGTGATCCTGTTGGACAAGTTCACCATGAGCCATCAATGTGCCCTTGTGTCAAGGAAGATCAACAGCATTTGGGACTGCATTAGGAGGAACATTGTTAGCAGGTCTAGTGAGATGATCACTACCCTCTGCTCATCTCTGCTTATGCACACTTGAACTTCTGGGCCTAGTTCTGGGCTCCTCATTACAAGACATATATGGACTCCCCGGAGTGAGTCCAATGTAGAGCCACAAAGATGATTAAGGGATTGGAACATCTGCCACACGAGGAGAGGCTAAGAGGGCCAGGTCCGTTCATTCGGGAGAAGGGAAGGCTCAGAGGATCTTATCAATGAAAAGAAATACTCGATGGATGGAAGTAAAGATGGAGCCAGGCTTTTCTGAAGGGTGTCCTGTCATAGGACAAGAGGCAATGGCCACAAATTGAAATGCAGTAAATTCCATTAAAATGGAATTTAAGGTAAGGAAAAAAAGCTTCTTTATCCGCAGGATGTCAAGCAGTGGAATATATTGCCCAGAGAAGTTATGGAATATCCATCCTGCTGTAACTGGAATTGTGGCAAAGGAGACAGCATTCTTGCTTCAAAAAAAAAAAAAACACCTTATTTTGTTTAGTTGATTTTTTTGCTTTTGTTTTAAATTCTTCAGAATGAGTGCATTCATGTTCTTAACTGCTACTCCATGGCAAGTGTGACCATTTGCCATTCTTGTTCTGATTTGAAAAAAAACCCCATTTTTCTCACAACATAATTTTTTGACACAGAGTGGAAATCCTGACTTTTACTTACTCTTACTCAGAAGCTATTTATGTAACTCTGAGTTTTTAGCAATTTACTTAAGTGGCAACTTTATCATTCAAATGCAAAGAGGTATCTGTATGTTATATTCTGTGTCAGGAGCTATTTTTGGATATGAATTAGATCATCATGGGATCTTGGAAGCCCACTAGTATCAAAAAGAGGCATAGGCCAGCATCTGTAAGACTCAGTCTGATTTCTGCAGCCCATATTGTGTACGTGTAAACTATAAAGGTTTTTTTATTTCATTAGCGGTTGAATAAGGCTATATTACAAGTAAGATGCACGTGAGTTGCACATTGACTGCTTTGGATATGCTGAAATAAGGCAGTGTTTAAATATAAGGTAGAATAGATAACAATGCCACCTTATGAAATCCATGCCTGCCTGAAATAAAAAATCTTCCTGTGAAGCTTTATTTGGATATGGCCAGTAACAATATACATTACAAGTATTTTCTCCTGTTTCTTTTCTTCATTCTCCTCTGCTCAAGTGGTAATGAAGAATTAAATAAAGGCTCTTACTATATCCTCACTGCTGTTACTGTCAGTAGAACTTATTACCTTAGTAATAATCTAAAAATTTAATCTTGCAAGAAAGATATTTAAAACTATTTCAGAGAACAAAATTATTATTTGGGTTCCACTGGTTCTCTTCATGCAATAAGAGATATTGCATAGACTGGCAGATTCATGGTCATGGTCACTGCTTTGGAATATTCTTCTAGAAGTAAACTGCCACACATTTTCAATGGCGTTTGTTAAACACTAGGTGAAGCTAGTGAATAATCAGAGTAATGCGCTTTGCAGGGTTTCACGAGAACTAACCTAGGAGTATAACAATACACAACAAGATTGCAATCAGCGCTCCTGTGCTGAGGCCGACTGGTAAGAAGATTGCTTCCACATTGCAGGACTGGATGGTGCCATCAGAATCACATCTGCAAACACGGATAGTCAATGTGTTTGTGCTGCTCTGGACAGGGTAACTGCTGTCTTCTATTACTACTGGAAGAAAGTACAGCTCTTGCTGCCTTCTGCTGTAGCCATTTCTCCTGGTTTCAATCCCAGCTGTGTTGTCTGTAAAACACGAGAGTCATTAGCAGATTTTTATTGTGTACTTCATTTCATATTGTAGCTTGTATCACCTCTAGTAATAGGCTGGCATTTCGTGTTTGAAACTTGGTGAATGACATGCACTGGGTAATTGCCTTGCTTTGTCATTACAGAAGGTATTGTATTCTGACTGGTACGGTTATTTTTTGAAGAGCCTTAAACAATATTCTTTTTCTTGTAAACCTGTTAACAGCTGAAATTTCAAAGAAGATAATAATAATTAAAAAAACCCCAAACAAAATATTACAAGTATGATTCAGAAGGCTTTTCAGTTTTTCTTTTCTCCTTATCTCCTTACATTCCAAGCCTGTGGTCCAAAGGATTTGGATTGCATATGGATTTAGGATCATGTCTCTATCAACTAATTAATTTCCTTAAAAATTCAAAATAATATACCTGAATAATATGTAATCACTTTAGCTTTCCTTCCTTATTAAAAATAACTAGAGAAATGAACTGAGTACTTGAAAATCAGTACAGTCTCCATCAATTAGTCCACTTCTAGACTTTGTCATTTCTTTCCAGTTAGTTATTGCTGTTTTCCTGAATCAAACAAAGTAGCAAGGAAATGATGTAAAGATTAAAAGAATTACATTAAAAGAAAAACTAAAATTAATTTAGCAGGGAATTAATAAGATGACAGAACTCAATGAAGGCAACTTTCTGCCGTTACCATTTTTCCACCTCACCCATATTCTTTATTATATTTTTTAGGAGATGTCACATGATGGCTTTTATGCCTTAGAGTTCTGTTACTAGGTAGAATAATTAAGGGCTCTGAATTTCACACTCAAATACTGGTATGGAGTTCTGATTAAGGACTATAAGAAGGAATCCTAAATATCCAAAATTAGGTATGTTATGATGAGACGCCACTGAGAAGGCACATGACTAAAAAATGCTTCAGACAACTCCTTTTTATCAAACTCAAACATGGACAGGTCAAGTTCAGTTACACTTAGTTTTGAAAAGCAAAAATGTCTCAAAATAATTTGAATCAAACCAGCTTCCATCTTCAGCTTTTTCTTTCTCTCTATGATTAATTATCTGCACTGCATTAAAAGTCTAAGAACTAATTTGAAGACATTCAGTTTAATCATTTTTCTATTATTTTTCCATATTTCTATTAGAATTATTTATATTCTTTTACTTTTTTTCTTCTATTGCAACACTAAAGATCATGTTAATAGCTTACAATGCCACTAAATGACTTTCCATCCTCCTTTGAGAAGAATCAATCAGATCAACCTCTTAAATCCTTGATTTTGAACGTTTTGTTGCTCTTTTAGGACGTCTTTCAACTGTTCAAAGTTCTTTTGAGAATATGAACACAGGCAGGTGTTCAAACTCTACACAAAAGAGCCTGGAGAAGCTGAGATAGCTTTTGGTTCTTCAGTCTGATGGCAATAAATTAATTTATAGAATATGTGTGAGAAAAGGAAATTCTGTCTCTTAGGAATGAGGAATGGAATGTACTCCACATGGAAGCTGCCCTCTAGAGAGCAGAAAGAGGCCAACAAAGCAGAAAGAGGGAGATCTGCAGTCCCTTTGGAAGCACTACAGCTCTGCCAGGACATCACTTCTATTAAGATAGCAAATTGGTCTCAGGACTGCTGAAAGGCAACCTTGAGCTTCTTGCTTGCTCCTGTCCTCCTTAAGTTATATTCTGAAGTATGGGGCCTGGGTTCTCTTGGGTGCACCACAAAAATATTACACCTGCTGAAGTATCAGACCACCCATGATTTTTAGTTGTATAGAATAGCACGGGCATTAGGCATACTGATGTATTTTAAGATGTTAAATGCCACCTTTAATTGTAAAAGCATTAATTGTAGCACAGTAAACAACACTTTATCCTCAAAAAATAGAAGAATTCCTTTCACAAAGTACCTGCTTGTTACTACAGTAATTGCTAACTTAGAGAAAATGGTACTTGTTTTTAAAAGGTTTCTGTAGTGAAATAAGGTTGTGCTATTATGCCTCTAAATTGTGCACAGAGCAAACCTTCCTCTACCTTTTTGGCATACAAAAGGCAGAAGCTATTGAAAAACAGGTTTTTGTTTGGACAGATTTTTTTTTAATATCTCTGTGAATCAGTGATAATGAAAAAAGGTTTTTATGATTTTTTTTTCCTTACATTGTGAAAAATAGCATACACCTTTTTTTTTTCTAAGTGTTAAGAAATGTTTTCAAAATTGTGTCTCTTGGTGGTTTCCACTTTTTATCAGAATACTGCACTTGTTTTTATGCAGTCGTGAAGCTTCATTAACAGATTACTGAGATTCAAAGTCATCTCAGTGTCAACATTACTAGTTTAAACAGGGAAATTTAATTATCTAATAATATTTGAAGAATTTCCTCACCAAACTCATACACTAAGCACACTTTACAAAAGCTGTAATTACTGTGTAGACTTAATAAGTTTAGATTCCTTTGATTAATTAAATCTGTTAAAAATACCTGAGAAGACTTCTATTTAAAGCAAAAGTTTGTAATTATTTGAAAGAAAAAAATCTTGGTGAAGTTAAAGGACATTTTAGGAAACAGATGGGAAAAAAAAGACATTCAAACTCCTACTTTAAGGAAATCTTTATAAAAAAAAAAAAATCAAAGCTATTTAGAAATACGTGGTATTCATGTTCTAAGACTATATAATTGTGAAGATATTACCCTATGGGCCTTGAAATATGTTCCAGAGAGGAGTAATGCCCTAACCTTCCAAGAACAGAAGTAAGTGAACTTGAATCTGTTGTAAAGTTGTCCTTCAGATTCATTGAGCTGTCTGTCTCAAGAAAACTGTTTGAATTCCCTCTCATAAAATACCCTCTGATCTACATAGTTTTGTTTTTGAAGATAGTATTATTCATGTCTGCAATATTATGAATTGTCTCATTATATACTCTGTTTATGAATCCTTAAGTGGAATTCTTTTCTCATCTGTTCAATCTTTTTAGCTATCTATGACACACAAAGATAAAAGTCACCAGTAAGTTTGGGAATAAACCATTTTCATTGTATAAGCTTCACAGGAGAGCTATACAGAAAGAGAAAATAAGCACAGTTTATTTTTTCAAATTTATTTCTTCCTGAAGTTTCTTCAGGATTAATAGTTAGCTTATGTTGTTGACGTTTATTTTCTATTATGTAGCCATATCAATAGTGTCAATAATGCATGGTTTCAAAAATAATGTGGGCCATATACATAATTTTAAATATAATTTTTTAAAGGCTAAGTAAAAAGGCTTTTCCAATTTTATTTCAATTGGTGTATTATTACTTTCTAGCATTTTTAAGGGTCTGGATCACTTAATCCTCAAGAACGGAACCCTTACCTCACAATCAATGTAATCTCAAATTTAAATTGAAAACAGCAATTAAAAAATTAAGAATTATATACTTTTTTTAATAGTGATGCTTATAACCTACACAGATGAATGTTTTCGAACCTTGTTGGATGTTCTTAGGTGTTCTTTCTTTGAAGTGTAATGTAAATCCTTTTATATTAAAAGCTTATCACAGTTATTTAAAGATCATCTAATAGCTGAAATATTTATTTTTCTCGTATTTGATTACAGTAGTTAGTGGTGAAAAATTATAACAGTTAACAAACTCTTAGTTTAATGTCATTTTAAGTGTTTTAGCTGCATCTGTTCACAAGACTACATCCTTGAAGATGCTTACAGTAGAAAAAAATATTGATTTTTTTTGTCTTGGTTTGTTCTTTTCCATCTAACAAAAGAGTTCAATTCAATAAAGAAAAAAAAATTCAGTTATGACAAAAATTGGAAGAAAAATCAGGGATGTCAATTGTATAAATCTCCGAATTATTAGGGGTGTTGTACTTCAGCAGCACTGTTCATATTTAGAATTCACTCTTCTGCAGGACTATGCATCCTCAAGAAAGCACAATATCTGGGTACTTTGAAAATGGTTAGCAAAATCATAATATTTAAACAAGACAGCAATAGTGCCTTGTTTAAAGGTATACCTGCATTGGCATATGGATTCTTCCTGAGATACTGAATGATAAAAGGAAGAAAATAAAACAGGTAGCAGTGTTTTTGAAGGCCTGTAGGGAAATCTCAGCCTTTGGTGTTCTGACAATTCCTGCCCCTAAAAATAAGAAGAGGTGCAAGACCTGAATTTATATTAATATAGGTCCCAGAGAGTTTAGCAATTAGAAATGTCAAATAAAAAAGTTAGGTCTGTAGACACAACTGTAATTCAAAGTAAACATATGTGTCATTGTAACAACAGTCTGCTGCTCTGAAAGAGAGATACAGGTAACCAACTTACTTCTGTAGTCATGGACTGTGAAATTTGGTTTGTTGGAAGCCTCAGATGAGAGTTTGAAGGAAAACCTTTGCCCAGCTGGTGACAAATCTTTGTCTGCTGCAGTGATGATCTGTATCACCTGAAACCAGATTAATTCTGAAGTCAGTTCACTCTTCTAAAAGAAGCAGTTTTGTAGAAGTGCAAAGTGAACAACAAATGAAATTACTGAAAGTGAAATCCTGCTGGATTACTGTTGTTCCCTTAATATGCTGGACAGTGGAAGCAAGAAGTCTGAATTCTACAACCACCAGAGAAATCAGAAGGTCTTGATTTGACATATCGGATTAATATCAGAAAGATTTTCCCTATATTCATCGTATTTAATATTTATTGTTTGTATTAAAATGCTAGTGATTGCTTCCAGTTGAATGGTTATGCTTCACGTCATCTGTTACTACTTCTGTCACAGTTACAATCCTTTAAGAAAGGGATTCTTTCTCCTCTCATTGGTATTTATTCTCTCATAGCTATTAAATGCACAGTAAAGGGTGGCTCAGGCCCATATAATCATAGAAAATTTAAAAACAAAGAAATTAGATTGTAAATATCCAATAGCAGTCAACAAACAAAATTCCAATACGTATTTCCAACACAGACATTTTGTTTGTAGAAGAATACTGACCATGATGTCATTTTTAAACCCAGAAATTTCTACTGCTATAAATAATAAGGAAAGGAAAAGCAAAAGAGCAAACATTACAAATTTGAAATACCTGTCCTGGCTTGGCATTTTCACATACAGATGTCTCATATGGAACTGAAATTTCAGGAGGAAATTCGTTGACATCCAGAACATTTATTATAACATTGACTTTGCTGGTTAATAGTGGGTTACCTATAAATAATTTTAGAAGAAAAGTGTTATGTTTGTTGTCATCACCAGTCTCCATAAGCTGTCATAAACTTGTGATCTCAGTACTGTCACTCCCAAAAGCCCTTGACTTCCACTTATTTCTGATTTGAACTAAGAAGAAAACAGAAGCAAACTTCTTATCAATTTGTACCAGACTTTGATCCATTACTCTTCATGGGTTAAGGAAACAATCAGTGTGATTATGTTTATCAGAGCATAAATGGAAAAAAAGTGAAGTTATACCTGTTATTAAAGATGAAAACTTTCTCAGATCACTTTTCATTAAGCCTGTGGAAAACACTTCCAGTGATTGAAACTGAATTCTGTTTTCCACAACTAAATGCAGAAAATCAATATTTATTGCCTAACCATTATTTACATCTTCAAGATATTAAGGAGGAAAGCAGAGCATACCAATTTAGAAGACAGAGAAAGCAAGACAGAAAGATGAAAAAAAAAATCTTGCTGAAAGCCAGCCAGAGTGAGTGTTAAATGTAGCAGTGAAACATGCAGAGCTAGCATTCAAGTATTCAGTCATGTTGTAAAAGGTATTTCTTTAACTGCAAAAGTGTTTGCAGGCAGCAAATACAACAGCATATATAATGTTTCTTTCCACTGTCTGTCTTCTACAGATAATCTTCATCAGTCACTAGATGCATTTTAAAAACAAGTTTATTTGCAAACGCAATATCTGACAAAAACAGAGACACTATTTCAATACAAAGCGGACAATATTCTCTTTTACTTTATGCTGAAACCTCCTGCAAGATAGCAAATATATGAAAAATAATGTAGCTGGTGAGTAAAAAGTATAATTATTTAATCTTTTTTCACTTAAGATGAGTGGCAGAAACAGTTAACCGCTCAAGAAATCTATGCTATAAATCAGGGTGGCATAGGGGTGACAACATGGGGCCATATTTAACTACAAGAGGAGTTGTCTTGAATCTTCAGGAATAAATCATAGAATCATAGAATGGCTTGGGTGGGAAGAACTTTAAAGATCATCTAGTTCCAAGCCCCCTGCCACATGCAGAGACACCTTCCACTAGACCAGATTGCTCAAAGCCCCTTCCAACTTGGCCTTGAACACTTGCAGGGATAGGGCACACACAACTCCTCTGGGCAACCTGTTCTGGTACCTCAGCACCCTGACTGTAAAGAATTTATTCCTCATATGCAATCCAAATCTACTCTCTTTCAGTTTGAAGCCATCCCCCCTTGTCCTGTCACCACATGCTGCTGTCAAAAGCCCAGCTTTCTTCCTACTGGAAGGCCACAATTATGTCATCCCAGAGCGTTCTCTTCTCTGGGCTGTGCAAGCCTAATTCTCTCAGCCTGTCCTCATAGGAGATGTGCTCCAGCCCTCTGATCATCTTCATGGCCCTCAATGGACCCTTCAAATTATTTGCATTAGTCGCTTGCTTTGCAGTTTGTATAATCCTTGGCATTTCTTTTGTTTGCAACTAACACGGCAAGGGGCAAAGTATCTTCATGCTGTCACTGTAAAAAATTTGCATGATTTCTTCCTTATTCTTAGTAACTACTAAATGCAGTAGTAGTTTCAGGAGACCTCTCTCAAAACCAAAGGTATTCCCCAGTAATTTCCTAGTTACACAAGACTAGCTGCAAGATGAGCTTCGTTTTACCTATTTTGAAGTAGTAGATAAACTGACTATGCTATAAACACAGCTTGGAATTTAGAAGAAAACAAAAATTCACTACCCAAACCACACATTTGTAGTCCCTACCTATGAATATATTAATTTAATAAAGAACATATAGAATAACATCTCTGAATCCTCGTTCATGTCGAATTCAGCATTATCCCTACTTGCAGAATGTTTCTGTGGAGGAAGGCATTGTGCAGTAGAAATGAAGACACAGTTTGCTGTAGCAGCTAGGATTTAGGCACTGATTCTTTAGATGCTTGAAGAGGTGAAAGAAATCTAGATCACTTGTTCACAGTTGAATTGGTTCCTTTGTATAAAATGAAACAAAAAAATACAAAGATTTTATTCAGTAGAGGGCAGGACCTCTATAGAGAGACCAGAAAATCCCTGAAAAGGTCGAGTTCACACAGCTACTGGGAGAAATAATCTGACTTAAGAGTCAGATTGTTTCTCCTAGTAGAGATTCCCTCCTAGTAGTACTCAATGAAAAGGACACATCAACTCACATGGAGTAACTCAGGTTTTGCTTTAGTTTTTTTGTCTGTCTGTGTTTATTTTAAGGTACAACACTGAGCAGCAGGGATTCAGGAGACATTCTTCAAGCACATTAGTAGTTAGTGCATCACCACCAAAGTACAGGCATAGATGTTCATTTCCTTTCAGGAATATGTTCACTATGCCTTTCAATAAAACAATGAATGTATTCAAATCTTATGCATCATGTGCATGGAAATAGCTTAATTTGCTAATTTCTGTTTGACATGAGGGTTTCTTTAAGAAGTCTTTTAGATCATATTTTTGTGCAGTAGCTTATATAATGACTTTTTTCTGCTTTTTGAAACACTTTAGGCAGCATGTGACCTATATTTTTAAAATGAGCAAAAGGATTTGATATTTTGCCCCTCCTCAAAATCAAAACAGGATAGCATGCTCTGGAAATATACATTAATATGAGTTACTTTTTACATTTATTTCTCACAGATCGTCTGTGATTTTTTCTCTGTCGTTCTTTGAAAGATATATTAGAGGCCAAACCTTCTCTTCCTAAGTATTTCAGCCAAGTAGAATTTTACCTTGCATAAATGGTATGGAAAAGTCAAATATGAAAGTAAAGAGAATTACCAAAGCCTAAGATGGACCTAGTTCAGGTTTTCATTTCGTTTATATGATTTTCTTGCTGGTTTGCACTGATATCAGTTTAACTACTTGTGTATATAAATGAAGACTGCAAGAAGATTGTGTACAGTTTTGAATTGATATATAATAACAAAGACCTGTAATACTTGATGTGAACATGCATGAAGAACTGCATTTAAAATATTACTTTTCAGACTTGACCTCCATTTTCTCTGGTTTTGGTGCTGTTTGTCTTAAAATCAAGTCTTTTGGAACCCTGTGAACACAACAGTGACGTACATGCTGCTACCAGTGAGTCACTAAAAAACATCTGCTTATGCCTTTTAAACCCAGATTACACAGATCAGAAGACAAATTCATTAAATCATGAGCATAGGAATTAAGAAACTCATTTCATGTTTCAATTCTGCCTGTAAGATATAGGAAAGTTGATTAACTTCATTAACTTTATTTCATCAACTTAATTTATTAGTTGACTTCATCTTCCCTTGTTTTTCCTGTCTGTAAGACAGTGACCATCCTGCTTCCTTTTTCTGCTTGATTACCATCATTTATCAACATCTTAATGGTTCAAAGATATTACAGCAATAGAAAACATGTAACCTTCTTTGAATAATGAACTTGTGAAAATCCAAGATGTCTGAGAAAATAGATACTGACTATTGAGAAGAACTGGTGATTCCTTAATCCCAGTTATGGTATGCAGGAGAAGATTAACTCCATCTTGAGGTTTAAGGTGAGGTTTCTTTAACATTCTCAAAATTTGGGCCTAGACGTAGGTGAGTTGGGAAGATGGTTTGAAGAGGAAAGATTATTACTTTATTTTTACCCTTAATTTATGCTTTGAGGACAGGAAAGCAGAAATAAGATCATATGCATTTTATCTGTCTCATCTTTTGTGAAATGGAAAAACCACTTCATAGGTAATTAGGCAGTTCATGGAGGAACCTTTTGAACACTGGAGTGTGATTTATTATGCCATTATGACATTATGTTCTTATTTTATGCCATTACGCTCTTGGCATAGTTTTGGCCTGGGGCAACCAGTCATCTTGTGGACAATTCACGTGTATGTGCTAGGAATTAGTAAGGGCAAGGGACTACACTTTAAATGAATGCAAGCCGTGTTTAGTTTATTAGTTTGGATAGGTTCTGTGGCATCAAAAATGTTCAGAAACAGCAACCATGCAGGCTACTAGGGTGTCGATTTATTCTAAGAATTAAAAAGCAAAACAACAAACTACAATGAAATATAGTCAGGTAATGAAGAGAAGTACAAACTAGTTGGGAAGTGAAATGGGAGAAAACAGTCTGAAACATCCCCCACCTGTTCATGCATTTTGTTCCATATAAAACCCAAACTTTATTTCTATGAATGGGTTAGGGACGTTCTGCATTCAGCTGCCTTCAAATCTGTCTCATCAGCAGCATGTCTGCAGAACAGTCATCCACCTCCTGCTTAAAAACATCTCCATTTAGGGACAATTCAAGTAAAGGTAGTTTACAGAATGACCATTAGGATGGGCCTAAAAAGTGTGGAAGGGGTTGTTGTTGTTAGTCTCTCACACTGAGAAAACAAAATTTTAGCAATAAAGTTTTTAAATAACATAATCTGACTATTACTAGTTATGAGTCTACTTATTTATTCTTATCTTATA
>VZRQ01011067.1:175733-279217 GCA_013397975.1 Machaerirhynchus nigripectus | reverse complement strand
TATATATATATACCCTTATAGAGAGAAAAGGTCACCAGGAAGTGGAAATACTTCAATAGCAATATTGTCTGTCCTTTCTTGAAGAAAGTTTATGCAGCTAATTTCAATACTGGGCCACCTTCCTTACATAGTCATGTATATGTCAAGGCACTGCTCAGTGTGTTTTTTCCGTGATAAGGGATGTTTCAGTTTCTATGTCAGCAGTGGACAGCAATTTTTATACAAGTAATTCTTCAAACATAGTAACTTCCCCTCAGTCTTTTTCTTGAAATGTTTTTTTTCTTCTCTCTAACCATTATTTTTGCTTTTGTGCAGTGTGTCATCCCTCAATCCTCAGCCTTTTTTTCTATCCTCTTAGTAAGACAACTGCACATAATGTTTTGACAGTTACTACACCTCAAATCCTCCCAAATTTTGCCAGTTACTGGTATAATAAAGATATGGCAACTGTTGTTAATGCTATAGATAATGGTCAATGTATGAATATTTTAGGGTATGCTGCAATGAAGCACAGATATATTTTAGGTGCCGATTCTTAACATGGCAATTGATAAAATTGGGGATTTCAAAATATATACTACTTGCTACAGCTCTCTTAAATATGATACTATTATATATATGTGCACGGGCAAATAAACTTCGGGGTTTTAGACATCTTTAATTACTCAGGAGAGCAATAAACAGATTTAAATCAAGTTTACTAAAACTGCTTCCTTGCTGCAGGAAAAGAATTCGTAAATCTCAAATGTCCTTTTTCCACCACTGATTCTAAATATTTAAGCTTTACTGAAACATAGACCATGATGAGACCTTCTTTCTGCATCTACCTGCCTTTCATTTTCTCTGGAAAAAAAATTACAGTTCTGCTGGATTTTCTTTGAATATACACCTGCATATGTTTCTCCATGAACTCAATCACTTCTGACAGTTTAGGCTTCTCTGTTAGTGTACATCTTTTCCAATCTCTGAACTGTGTTCATTTGACTGGTGTTCTCTTTATATTTTCAGGTTCCAAGGAGTGAGTCTGTGGTTCTTTTTGAGATAACTACAACTGAGAATTTATTTTTTTATCTGAAATAATATATACCTTCTCTACTTCCCAAATATCCCTCTTCCTGTTAGTAGCATGTATTAACTTACAAAGACTCAGACAAGCAACACATTGAGGAAAACATGTTCTTTGCGTTTTCTGACATAAACAACATAGAATAAATAAGAAATACAGCAGGATCATCTTCTACAGCCTTTGACTTGTATTCCAAGTATATTCCCGACTTATGAGAGTTACAGTTTGACAAGACCATGAATGCAAGATGCCACACAGACAGATGGCAATAAAGAAAGTTGCAGGTACATAATACAGTGAAAGAAAGGACTTCTTATAAGAAAAAGGCTATGCAGAAGACATAAATACAAAAAATTAAATTATTCCACCACAAATCACATAGGAAAAGAAAAGACGGTGTTAGGCATAAAATTTTGGGCAGAGAGAAGAGACAAGAGCAAAGATGCAACATGCAGATTAGTTCATTTAGGGCATTAAATCCTGACTTAATTTTAGTGCATTTTTTATCTGAGTATCAAATGATCCTTTAAATTTTTCTGCCTTCAAAAAGCACATTGACACACCTGTTATTTGACTAACCTAATTTTTTATGAAGTGAATTACAAAATCAGAAATCAGAAGTGGAAGGCATCCATACAGCTCCTCATGCTCTCCATGCTGACAAAATGGTTTTCAGCTTCTGAGGGAACTGTGCTTACATGAGGTCTGCTCGCAAAACCTTGCTATACAAGGATGATTGAACATCACAGTTATCCTCCCAATGAGTCTGGGAAAATGATATTTATTGAACCTTCTTAAATAAACTCTTGGCAATTCAAGCAGTCTTCACATTATATTTATACCTGAGCATTACATTCTGAGAAAAACACCACATTAGCATATTAATTCAGTTTGTGTCATACTTACTAACTTTACTTGCAATTATGGAGAAATTGTATTGTGCTGTGCTTTCTCTGTCCAGTAATTGATTGGTAGCAATGGTTCCTTCAGTAGCATCTATTGTAAAGTAGCTGTCCACATCATTCTTCCAATCGATGAAGTATCTGTATGTGAAAAATATTAAAGAAAGTAGATGCAAATGTGCAAAGATTACTCATTTATCATAGCAGCAGTGTAGCCACCTCAAGTTTTGTTATTTTTCTCTTCACAGCTATTACCATCCTTGCAGGAAGAAGACAATAAAGAATGATTTGTTTATTTCTTTTTTTGCCGAGTTGGAATGCTCAAGGGGAAATGGGACATAATAAAAGATTTAGTACTTCTGGTGTTCAGTTTATTTGAAAATCTTGAAGTCCCAAGAAGTTGAGGCACTTCTTCTGTGACCCTGATTATTTATTCCAGCCACTTTGGAAAGCACTACATAGGCTTAGAGGGAAAAGGAGAAAAGGTATGTGAAATAGGGTATGTGATGTATGGATGGTGATGAAGAGTGTGCCAGATCCAGACTCTTTACATTCATTTGTAGCTGCAGTGGGCTGGACATAGCCTCACTGGCTCACAAAGAGGTGTCCTTAAGGGTTTTGGCAGGGTAACAGAAAGGGAGATGGAGAAGAGTATGCTTATTCCCACATATATATATAGGATCAATAAAGAGCACTTTGCCTTTGTGAAGAATAGGTACCTTTCACTGGACCTGTGAGGAACAAGGAAATACCTTTGTTTTGGTTTTTTCTTTGTTTTGTTTTCTTTTGTTTTCCTGAGCCTTTATTTGTCAAGAAGTATGAACATGGAACAAGCAATGTAAAACTAGCAATGTCTACTTATTTCTTATTTTTCTCTCATGAGGAATAGAGAGATGTTTACATAGCTGCTTAAAAGCAATATGATAGCTATCCCAAACCCATTTCCCTTAAATGCTAATTAATTTGAAAGTCTATTTTCACATTGGGTGCTACTGTTTGTAGTCACAGCAGAATAATTTTTTTTTTCTGATGCAATTGCCTCCAGCTACTAATTTCCTTTTCATTGTTAGTCTCTTCATACCTTGATAGTGTTTCTCAAAAACTAGGCAGGATGAAATTGAGAAAGCCATTTGTGAGCAGTAGGCAATAAGAACAAAATGGCACTCAACAACAAGTACATTTAGAAGATCATACAGCCTAGAGAACCACTCCTATGACACCTCATTTCATGTAAACTAGTGAGAATAAGAATAAAAGCTGTTATTTTTGTCTCTAATCAGAGTTATTTATGTATTTAATATATAGGGAATGGAATGATAAACACTGTGTTTGTTTACTTCTGTAGAAGGAAGCAATGTCAGAAAGGGGTATATGTCATATTCCCAAAGAAAATATTTCTGCTTGGTGTTAAGAATGCCAATACCTCTGGTAATGCTTGAAGAGTAAAAAAGCCACAAATAAGGTGATGTGCTTGTTTGGAGACATTTTGTTCCATCAAACTCACAAAAAAATTCCTATCTGTAGATGAAATAGGTTATTTCATCAATTGGCAGGCATCACTAACAGTTTACAGCTTTAACTGAAAAGCCTCAGAAATGGTTTGCTAAAGGCAGCATGTATCCTTTTACACAGTTGAGCAGGCACATTTTCTTGAATACGATATTATTGTCTACCCATATTTGTAATTTCAATCTCTTTGTTCAAAATTTGCTTGACATTAAAATTATGGAAAATATATAAGTCATTTATTAGAAATATCATTACCCTAAGATACTCTCTCTGGAGCAGCAAAATTACTCTGTCAGGCTTTGCATGTTTAATAAAATATAATTTCTTCCAAAATTAAATACGCAGCAACACACAAATAAATGAGCTTAAAGCATGGGAAAGTAACTTGGCTTTTACTTCCCCTTAGGAAGATTAACTTTGCCTGAGTACCCTGCACATCACAGTATGAGCCAGGGAAGAAAGTACAGGCCTTAATTCAAAGCACAGTGTAGGCCTTCACCGGGAGGCCTTGGAACTACAGAAAACATATTAAGTAGGACCATTGTTGTGTTTGAAGTGAAGTTCAAGCATGAATATTTCCAGGATCAGAATCTGATAGTCCATCTGGAAGTATTCACACAGGTGATTAACTTCATGCACAGGCCCAGTATGCCCATTCCTAAACATAAGCATCAACAGGATCAAGGTCCACAGTCAGCACTTCAAGACTGGCACTGCTCCTGCTGATACTTACGGCAGAATTCCTCGTGGCTTCTGTGGAAATGGGAATTGAACAGTTTGATAGAAACAGAACTGTAGCTGTTCTTCCAAATTCATTGCCTTCACCTTCACTGTGTTCACAGTGTGAAAACTATTATGTCATCACCGTTAGAACTGTTAGTATTTTTATTTACTTATTTTAATAATTGCATTATCTTTAAAGACATCCCTTCCTTCTCTCTCCATATGCTGCACATAAGCTTAAATTAGGCATGTAAGAGACTGTTGTTTCAGCTCCTCTCATTTTAAGAATCTACATATTCAATTAAACTACAGAAGGGAGAGGTATAGGAGGAATTATTTGAGATGTATTGCCTAAAACATATAAATTTACAGGAAAAGCTGGAAACAAGCATCCATTCTTCCTCCTTTCATTGGTTCTCCATGTATAGTACCTAAGGAAACATACCTAGAAGAAAATCCTCTTAACAGGCAGATCTACTGGACACAGAATTGCTCCCAGATACTTCAGTAAGTCTATAAAGCTTAAGAAAATAGTGAATGGGACCCCATCTATCTTGAAATGGAAATTTTTTGGGACACCCCAAGGGGAAGTCACTTTTGGCAAAGGCCTAGGAAAATGTAGTTTTCTTTTATAGGCAGAAAGCACTCTTTCACACACTCTGATGCTCAGTGTGAGATTTTTTTGTAAATAGGACAGCAACAGCTAATCTTTTTCTAAGGCCAACAGCATAGCCTGAGCTCTGTCCTTTACATGGAAAAAAAGGTTTTGAAGGAGAGAAGAAATGGGAAAAAGGTCTCCAACCAGAAAGATCAGTAACTTTCCAGAGATAAACCCAGAATTCTGGGACATAAATCCTGACATTTCTTCTTAGATTGGGATACACAGAGGAACACTGTTGAAATAGTGGTATTAGGACAGCTGTCTAAATCTTCCAGTCATGGTCTAGCAGTTTGAAGCAACTGAGGTTGGTTTATTTGACTTCTCAGAGTGCCTGTGAGACAGGCCATGGAGAAGTGCGCTAATCCTAAACAGCATTTCCCTCCTTGAAAATTTAGGGAGAATTTACTCGTTGACATAGGACAAAGCAGTATTATTTTTCAGAAGCCCCTGAATGGGCCTGCCTGGCAGCTCTCAGTACCAGACATCTATATAGTTCATATTCACTGCCAGGGAAGAAATTTTGACTTACATGTCTCCCTGAATATTCTTCCCAGCTGAGCGTAATCCAGATTATATCATTATTGAAGGCAGGGAGAGTGTGAAAGTATGGATCTTTGCTAACATTGTCTGAGTTTTCTCAAGAAAACTGCTTTTTAGCTGCATTTGGACATCATGTAGGAGAGAAGAGAGAGAATGGAAATATTAGGTTTATAAAATTACAAGATTCAAGTCTGGAGACTCCCTTAGAGTCCACACTGGCTTCTTAGGAGCTCCAAGAATTATGGGCATTCACCCTGGCTGGACAGTGAGGCTGTGTGTCCCTCATGAGCTCTCACAGAACACTCCCATGGGAGAGGGCTCATCTCCTTGCAAAGAAAGGAGGACAACAAGGAAGACTGAGTTGACTCTTGCTGTGGCACAGAAGACAGCAGAGTGCTTGATGGAGTGCTATTGAATACATGAGTGACAGCAGGTCATCCTTGTGAGGATAACAGGAACTCTGAGCCGTCGAGCAGACAACTGCAGTTGCTGCAGACTGTTATACCATGAATAAAAGAACTGGACAGCTGTCCTGTGCTGCTGGAGAAACCTGTGTGACAGCATGCTCAGAAGGGGTGGGAGGTGGCAGGATGCTAAAGAGGCTGTGAAGCTTAGGACTCGGGATGTATTTTTTGGTCTTAAAAATGTGGAGGGGAAGACTTCTCCTGTCTGTCACAGGAAACACTGTCTTGGCAACGGTGGGGGTTCATCCTCACCAAAAGTTAAAAACCTTGTCAGTCTTTCTTTGTTGTTCTGTCCTGATATTGACAGCAGCAGTGACACAATGTAAGAGAGGAATCATATTAGAGCATATAACAACTTACACTATAATAACCATCTTTTTTTTTTTGGTTGATGCTTAAACAGAACACAAAGTATGCATCTGCGAGCCAGTGCATCGGCCCTTAGTGGGGATTTCACCAGCTGTTCCCAGCACTCTCAGACCTTCTTCTGAAGAGGATGTCATAAACACAGAGAAAGTAAAACTTGTAGAGTATCAAGAGGTACCAGAAAAATTTCAGTTCTGCAATGTTGATATAGTGAAAGCTGAGTCATATAAAGCTCTAAGTGCTCTCTTGTGCGTTACTAGTCCAGAGGCAACCCCATTGTATTTATTCTTGGTTAATTGCTGACAGCTACATCCCTCTGTGTCTCAGACAAGCTACTTTGACATAATTTTAGGCAGAAAGGTCTGAGAGCCTAAAAAACTGGGCAGACTAACACCTTGCCCATAAACACCCATACCTCCTAAAAAGAAAGAATGCAAGCAGGAACAGTCTTGTGCAGCTCTGCCACCTCACTGCTGGTGAGAGACAGGAGGGGACTTATGAATCTGGAGAAAAAAAATATTTGTTTCCAGAAGTTTTCTTTCTGATACAGGACCTGAAGATGAAAAGACAGAACCCTTAGTAACATGGCTAAACTCTGAATATCTGAAATGGAGTATGCAGTTCTTAAAACTTGTTCTTGATATTATGATAGTGTAATTTAAGCCAGGAAATGAGCAAGGTAAGACATATAAAAGTGTGTGTGCTTTAGAGGAAGAGAAGACTGCTTTAAAGCTACACTGGGAGGATTAAGGCCAAATGCCAAAAAGGTAAAACTCAAGGATTGACCTTAAAGAGTGCTAAAACATAGACAATAGATAAGGCACAGTGATGGTTAGCATGAAAAGAGCTCTGACCTTCCCAAACTGCTGAAAGTAACAGCAAAGACACCAGTTTGTATAGCAAGCAGGGAAAGGAAGCATGGATCATGTTCCTAGAGATGCTGTTATGCTAAAGGTACTCAGTCCAAACTTACTCCTGCAGCAACAGAAAAACCTCTGAAGGAGTAAAGCACGTTACTGGATTGCAACTGGCACAAAAGTGAAAAAGAATAATACAATGCAGTGAGCATTAACACATTTAACATCTAATTACTGGCTTTCGCTATTGTTTTATTGTAAAATAAATAATGATCAGTAGTTGCAATTGGCCTCCTAAAAGAAGAAAACAAAGCAAACCAAAAATAATATAGGGGAGGACATTACTTCAATTGTTATATTTGATAGTTGTCCCATATCACCTGTTGCACACCAGCATAAATATTCTTGTCTTTATTTCAAATGCTGTTGTGAAATTGTACCTTAAGCAAAGCCAGATGGTGAATTAAAGAAAACAAAAATCATAAATTTTCTGTGTACATTCTGAATGATATGGCTGTCAATCCAAGTTTAGAAAGCACCTTATTACTTCGACTAAAATTTGTCAAACCCAAGAACTGGAATAAAGCATTTTTTATGTAAGAAAATTCTTGATGCAATGGGATAAAAAGAAGTATTATTTCTAAGAGAAAGTATGCTCTCAACTATGCTTTTCCACACATTATTTTTTCCAGCTTCAAGTATTTACTTAATACCTTTCCCTGTAACTGAATCAAATTGGAAAGAGGAAAAATACTTCCTTTCTGTATTTTCTTGAAGGGCTGGGCTCTTCTTAAGTTTGATTTTACTTCTGTTGTGTCATCAGTCCCTTCTGACCTTCCCTAAGAAATTTATGCTAGCCCAGTCACTGTGGAAAGCCCCTGTATCTGTTCAGCGGTGGGAGGAGGAGGTACCTGCAGCCCTCAGAGACTACATCTGTCACCCTGAAGACATTTGTGGCAATGGTTGCGATGCAGGTCTCAATTTCAGTTTCAGTCAACTGAGGTAAAGGCAACTTTCTCAGTCCAGGCTGAATTGTTGGTGTGTTTCGGCGTTTGAATTTGGTTTAATATTATTCACTTGAGAGGTTTCAGACTGACTGCTTTGAGAGAATTGCTACTGAAAATAGTTCTGTTGATAAGGAAAAAATGGAAATTATGTATTAAATGTAATATTTGCAAATTAGCTACTCTGGACTATGAACCTTAAAAAATTAAGGGAATAAAATAATTTACATAAACCAGACTGTTCTGCTTTGAAGGAGAATGAGCATGGAAAGAAAGGGGAACAATAAGGTAAAGTTAAAGCTGAAGTTCAAAGGATAAATGTCCTGGTAATTTTTCTCCTCTAAGTGAAGATCATAAGATCATGCAAAATATCAGATCTATTGGCCAAGATCCTCAGAGGTAGCTAAGAGACTGACTTCAGAATATATGGGCTTAAGTGATTTCTCTTTTTCTTTTAAAATTAATTACATGGGATCTCATGGAAAGGAGTAGCCTCAAGATAAAAAAGGCAGTAGCAATATAAGATCAGCACAACCAAAATTAGGCATTTGAAGGTTATGGCTTCTGATCATTTTGTCTTTGTGCTCAATAAACATTTCCACAAAAATTCCTATTGATTTATTTTAGTTTCAGAGGGAGAAATAACCTGGTGATAGAGGAGCTTTATAAAAATACCTCAGCTTGTCTCAACTCACACTGTGTTGATGTAAAGCACATTGCTTACTCTAGTATCTAGTGACTTAGAACACTTGCTTTTTAAAAGAAAAATATTGCAAAGAAAGGTGAGGGATGAAATAACAATTTTCTGTAATGTGACAGATCACTATTTGTGTATACGACCTTAAATTGTTTAAACTGTGTTCACTTTGGGTTTTATTTAAATATTAAACTGCAGGTAAATGAAATTTGGAGTCCATGACAGCCTGGGATATTTAAATACCACCCATGATATCAGAATTAATAAGCAGTAACCTAAAAACATTAGGAACATAAATGAAAACTAAGTGAATTCAATTGGGTATTGTGATCAGTTAGGATTTTTTTGTAATTCCAATACATATATAATTAAATAGATGAAAGAAGCATTAAAGCAGGAGTGGCAAAAGGGATGAGGGACTGGAAGAATACAAATGAGATTCTAGGTGTGATGAGACTACCTGAAAGCCCAAAGAAATTTTCATTAGTAGAATAATCATGTGGCTTGAAATTATTAGATCTCTGCGTATAACTGGATATTGAGAATATGACACCTCTACAATAGAATTTTGTCCTGGGCATCATGTAAATAGATACATATCAAAAAATTAGAGGACGCTTAGAGAAAAGCAAGAAAAACTGTCTTGGGTTTAGGAATTCCAAGGTATAAGGAAAGATTAAGAGAACTAACATACGCTTAGCTTGGATAAGAGATGAAAAAAGGGAGACATGATAATGGCCTAGAGATAAATGAAGAGTTTCAACAGCAAAAAGGGGAGGGTAGGATTTTTTCAACACAGAGAAGTGAAAGGGCAAAACTCAGAAGGGAAAATTAATGTTTTTGTAGCAAAATCTTTCTGTCAGTGATGTGCATTATGCTGCACACCAGAGGAATGACTCGAGTGCTGTTGCTTGGTACTAAAAAAGGCAAACTGGGTAGTGTAACAGAGACTGTGCAGTAAAGAAAACTTCTAGAAAGGTGGAATGGTAGTCCTTATAGTCTCTGTAAGGCTAAACTCTGTTAAATAGGAAACGGTATCATCATATCAATTGTACTCATCATAAGGTGCAGTTCCAAATATTTTAAAATACAACAGTGGGTGTCAGGTCTTTTTAAGATTGCCATTATTAAAATGTAGAAAAACAGAAAATTTACTCCTACACTGAAAAATAAGAAATGCAGACTTCAAGTCAAGCTTGAAAGAAATCAAAAAGTTAGAGCATGCAGTGTGCTGAAGGATACAAGCTACGTGTCCTCCAAATTCTCATCCTGCCACTAAAATTTCCTTCCTGCAATTCTAAGTCCATTCACTGGGTTATCATTGTGTAAAACTGCAACAAATCTTATCACCATATTTACATCCATACATATGAGAAACTCGAAGTCAGAACTTTATTGCTCTTCTCAAAGGTAAGTGCTAAACTCTTCTGCTGATTACTGGAAGTATCTTCCATTCCACTCAGTTAACACTGAGGAGCGATTTCCATGATTTTGCTAAAGGTGCAATCAAGAATTTTTGAAGTGAGTCCCCAGTCTAAAAATATTGAATCAAATACTTCAGCATAAGGCTTTCCAATTGCTGAGCAGTTCTTTTATTGCACAAAAAAAAGGGTACAAGCGTACATGGGTCCCTGCTCTCAGAGTCCCAGCCACCCATGGAACAAAGTGTTGCTGGAGGAGTCAGATGTTCTGCGTGAGCTGCTGCATCACAAGGGCACAGAGACTCATCAGCTGCAAGAATTCATCAGCACAGTCTGCCAGGCATTTGTCTGCTTCGGCAAGTTTCTCAACAATGACAGATTTCTGCTTGCCTCTGTAACCCATGCATGCCTAAAGAAGTCATTAAGCTCAAACAGGTATAAATAAATGTAACAAAACATTTTATTTTCCTGTGCTACACGACACAGTCATCTGAGTTATTTAGGACTAAATAGGATTGTTAAATTTCCAGTCTTTCTCAGGGCTACAGCACTTGAATCAGTATTATATTAATTTAGGTTCTTTTCCATACCTTCTTTTGACTTAAAGACTACCTTGGACTCTGTTTCTTGTGGTTTTTTATTAACGTGAAAATGTTGTCTCACACAGTTTTACAGGAGCAGAAATGCTAAAAAATCTTTTTTTTCCCTCTCTGCAGCATGGTAGCATGAAATGAAGTGTAACGTACCACTTGCTCAAGAGTAGCAGACAGGTTTTGCATATCATTCATGTTGTCCCGTGCTAATACAATCACAATATTTTTGAAGTGCCCTTTACACTTTTACTATAGAACCCAGCAGCTATTGTGCTGTATGCATACGCGCTATTATATGTGTGAAATATCAGATGTTTAAAAAAAAAGTATTTGTGATTGAATAAATGCTGTTAATATGAAATATTCTAAGAAATACATTTCTTAGTATAATGAAAATAGGACTTCTGTTGTGCAGAACTCCCAGTCTTAATACCCAAGGTTTAATATTGTGATATTCTGCTTGAAGGAAGTAAATGGAATCAAACTTACCTACTATCACATAAAAATATCACCTGATATATTCATATTAAGAGCTATTAGAAAAATCTAACAGTAATGACAGTAAAATAACATTAGAAGTTTTGTTGTAAAATTTGTCTGTCATTAACCAAAAATTGTAAAGGATTTCCTAGGTGCTGTTCTGCTAGGTTTCGGGGTGGTTTTTTTGTTCATATGTTTTAAATAATTAATTAAGCCATCTCCCTCAATGGCAGCAGAGGGAGCTGTACCTTTGCTGAATATCTTCAGAACACTGCTGAAGCATTAGAGGTCAAAGCAGAGGAAATTTGGACTGGTCTGCTGTCAGATCGTATCCCTTTGGTAATCTTGTGGATACCAGGTGGACCCCAGAAGAACCCTACCCATGTCAATACATAATCTCACACACGTTGATTTTGTTGGGGTTGTTTTTAGGGGGAATACTAGAAATGGAGGGTAAACAATAGCAAACAAATAAACAAATAATAAAAACCCCTCAATGGACAAAACCCAGTTCTATCTGAAGTGTGAAAAGGAACCAGCACTGCCATTCACTACTATCTAACTATTTCCATGAAATCTTAACATGACATTTCTCCAAAGGCCCCAGGCAGACACAGTCCCAGAAGGGCTCCTGCTGCTGTTCCAGGTTAAGTAGTTATCTCTTATCCTTACCTCCCTTCCTGCTTTGAATCAGCATTATCTTGTAGTTCTCCCAAATGCAATTTCCTTTCCAAATGAAAAGGGACAGTTTGTAAAAATGTAGTTTGGTTTCAGCTGCTATGTGATCTAACCAGTGTCACAAATGGGTCACTGCTCAGCTGTGCTTGCAGAACTGATGTCAAAAAAAACAAGTGTAATGCTAAGTTTGCATATTAAAATGCACCTAAAAATGAGCAGCCAAAGTGGTTGCTCTAACTTGCTCTAAGTGCCTTTACTGTCATGTAATAAAACAAACAGGGGGAGCATAGGTAGAAAGGTCTTATGGCATTGCTTTGTTCCAAGGTATCAAAAACTAGAGATGCCAGTGTGGGTGCTGCTATAGAAGTGGCAGAATTGCCTTTATGCCCCATCACACTTGACACACCTAAAAAAAATACACCCCCAAGTTTACTGACATTCCAAAATATTTGTCAGTTTTACTATGATTTTTCTTTCAGCATTTCACACAAAGAGACACATTTCTGCATGATTTTGTAGAGATTTTCAAATGCACTTAACACTGATGTAAAGCTTTTGTAGTAGTCCAGGCTGAGTGCTTTTGAAGATCCCACTGAGGTAACATATCTACTGTTTTAGGAAGGATAGTTTTGCATTAGTTAAAATATTTTGGCTCAAAGAGAAGAGAATTCTGGGATTATTTTGACAGAAGCCCAAACAAGTTTTTGTCTCTGTACCCTCCTCCAAAGGAGTTCAGCACTGCAGTTTCTCAGACTGCTATCCTGTGAGCTGTACTTCAGCCTTCCCACAATGAGTGTTGTCTTCACCGCCCATCAGGTAGTGATACTTAGGAGAAGGACAGAGGAATTGCTACACCTTGGGACAGGGTATGAATGCTTCTTATCAGTGTTCTATGCCTATCATTTTCATGCCTTTCATGTAACACTCGATCTCCCACAAGAAAAAAAACAGCTTGGGCCTTTGGCATACTGCTTGACTGGGTTCACAGTCCTTTGTACATGGCTCCTGAGTTCCGTGATTTTAATCAGGAAGGAGGCTGACGGTTTAGTGATATTATCAGTCAGTAGCTTATCTGGTCTGGAATGAGTAGTATCAGTACAAATAAATTATACTTTGCTCCTTTGGAGAAAATCAACCATTATGCCAAATTAATTGACAGGGAAGCAGTGGCTGCCAACAGCCAAACTAATGATGGGTCAGAGTCAAGTGAGGGAAGCTGTTAAACTTTTCATAAGCTTCATAAATCTTAGATAAGAATTTTAGTAAAACATGCTAGGTAATATGTGCTGCAGTTCAGTTATCAGCCCTTTCAAACTGCCAATTCTTCCTGTCTACAACTTCCTGTGATTTCTCCTCCCTCTGCCTTTAAAGGTTTTATTCATTTGCTTATCTGATCCTCCAGTCAGCTCTACTGTCTGCTCTGCATTTCTCATTACCAGCTGAGTATCTTATCAAAACCTGTTGTCATTTGGAAAATGCATTGTTTTTATTCAGTCTCAGCATCATTTTTCCTGCTTCACTGAGCAGGCAGAACTACGAGACAGCCAGGCAGAGGGAAAGCATTGTCCTGCAGTTTTATTAAGTCTCAGTTTTTGGACTGTGAGCATGAGTAGAAGGCATGTTGGACTTAACACCATCACTCCCGGCTTAGCAGTCAATACTGCTATGATGTGAAAGCAGTAGAGCACTTCCTCTACCAGCACCACATATTATAGGCCCTGAACACCATTTCACCCTGGTTTTTAAAGGCATACATTTGCCTTTGCCCTGCTGCCCCTTTGCCCTCTGCCCTGTCTGTTCTTTCCCCCTTCATCCAGCCCATAGCAGGAAGAACCCACCACCTGCATTCCCCAAGGCGCCCAGGCACCACAGGGCACATCTCACGCTTGGTGAAAAGACAGTAGGGCTCCTGCTCTGCTGGTTTTAGGTGGGAAAAGAGCATGCTGGGATGGGTGTCTGGATATCTATGAGTACCTCTACTAATGAGCAGAGTGAGAATAGAAAGATGGATTTACCAAGTAAATCTGAGTTGGTACCTCAGCCCTTAAGAAAGCTGAGAGGGAGGAAAGCAGATGCTGTGACTCCATCAGATAGTCAGCCTCAGTACAAGCCTAAACTTTATTTTGCTTTTGGGTGTATCTGACCTAAATCCCAAAGAGTAAGGCAGAGATACTTCCTGAGCTGCTGTTCCCGTGCCTGGCCTGGAATGTTTTGTCTTCTGATAAAGTGCTAAGGCATTAAATACCATGAATGCTATGAAGGAGAGCTTGGCCTACTGGCATATATTCAATAGGAATAATCTTTGATTGTTTTCTTTTGCACCGTGTAAATATGTAAATATTAGCTCTATTCTATATCTTTTAGAACCAAAATCTGAACAAATATCTTGTATTTTTAGCCATTTAAAAAGCTGAAGTAAAATGCTGATGCTGAGACAATCAAAGGAAAAGCAAATAAAGTAATCATGCTGACTCTAGAGAAAACTGCAGCACACAGTAAAAGATTTATTGCTTGCTTAGATCATCAGTTGGGACTCACTTGGATTGTCAGCTGGATCTGCAAGAGGAAACAGTGAAGTCAAGAACTGGAGGCTTCATTGTGCTGCTTTGAAGCTGATTTGGTGAAACACTTATAAAGAAAGAGATTATTCAGAACAGCTCTGATGCTGCAGATCTGCCGCATTTTCATCTTTTCTTTCTCCTCCCCAAGCCTCTGATGTATCAAGGAATGCAGGATCTGCAGAGGTCAGTGTAAGTATTGAGTCACCTTTTCAAAGGTTTTATGAATTTCATGAGGCCACCAGGCAAAAGTTGCTGGATAAGCATCTCCTTGCTCCCATTTGCATGCTGATAGTCTGACCTGAGCAACATCAGGTGCCATCATTTAATTCTAAAATTGGTTCCTCTCTCCTCCTATCTGAGCTGAATTTCTGTGCTGTGTTTCTTTCACACTATTTTCAGATTTATTTTCTAAAATAATCTGTTGTTATAGATCTGTATACCTACTATTTCAACTAATGTTGACAGTCATTTTTTAGCCATCATAGATGATTCCCTGCCTTTATTTTCCACAGATTCTATTCCAGCTTAATAAAGACATGTCACAGATGTCACAGAATCATAGAAAGGTGGAGGTTGCCAGGGACCTCTAGAGGTCATCTGGTCCAAACCCTCCGTGTAAACAGGGACAGTTAGCACTCACCCACTCACTCAGCCACTCGCCCAGGAACAACTCCAAATGTTTTTTTAAATATCTCCACAGAAAGACACTCCACCACCCCCCTGGGCAATCTGTACCAGTGCTTGGTCAACCTCACAGCAATAAGTGTTTCCTGTTCCTGATATTCAGAGGAAACCCATGCTTTCAGTTTGTGCCCACTGCCTCTTGTCCTCCCCCTGGACACCACTGAGAAGAAGCTGTCTCCATCCTCTTTGCACCCTCTCTTCAGGTGCTCCTATGTGCACTAAGTGCATTTATAACTCTTGAGCCTTCTCTGCCCTGGACTGAACATTTCCAACTCTCTCAGCCTTTCCTCACAGAAAGAATACTTCAGTTCCTTCATCAGCCCTTTGCTGAACTCCCTCCAGTATGTCCATATCTTTCCTGTACTGAGAAGCACAGAATTAGGACACAGTAAAAGTAGAAATATCTGAGATCCGTTTGCATCTACAGTCAGAATATGACTGAAACTTCCAAACACAGAGATCCCAAAAAGTGTAAAACTCTCAATATCCCTGTTGTTTAAAACAAGCCTGAAAACAAAAACCAACCAAACAAGCAAAGTGCAAAATATATCAGAAACTCTGTATACAATAACTTTTTAAACATAATAAGAAACTTGAGTATTTTAGGACAGGAAAGTATAGTCAATGCTTACAAACAGATCTAAAAGATAAATTCAGAATGAAAGGACTTGGAATCTGACTAGTTTGCAGTGGTAGTTATCCTTGTGAAAAGAGATGAAAGACCTTAAATGAAAAATATTTGGAAGCTTATTTACTATTCTATACTAGTGAGATAGCTTCAGGATCATCTTTGTGTGCCAAAGTGCAGATTACCAACTAACACCCTTCCCTGTAGCACATAGTTTTTTTCTTAAATATAGTTTTAAGTCCTGAGCCCTCATAATAATCTGTCAGGCCCTGAGAGGTTCACCGATTGAGGTGGTACGATAATGGCTGCAGCCATTAAAGCTCCGTTTTAATCTCACAATTGTTTTCTAGAATCCTTGAGAAATCCATTGCTGGAGAAATTTGGAATAAGTATTCTTGATGAAAAATCAGGAAGACTATTATTTGAGGTAAAAGTACAGTGTGTGCCTCCAGGATGAGAATGGGCTTTGTAAAATCACATCACCAGGTGGTACAAGTGCTGTGAAATAAACCAGAAACTATTATGAACTATTATGATCATATTGTTCCTTTGCCCTCACTTTGGCTACTTAGCTGTTCTCAATTAATTTAAAAGCTTTCCTTGCCAGGTTGTTCTTTTCTTTGGATCCGAATGCATACTTCTTGATTTTCAGCATCCACTTCCTTCACAAACAGGTCATTCACTGAGAGCCGAAGTCCATAAATTTCTTGGGTTTACACATCTATTTCAGTTCAATCTCCTGACTGACATTTTATAGCCTAATATGACTGCATATGCCAACTGAAGATCACTTGCTGTTTTTCACAAGCTTCAGTAAGTTGATGAATTACTGACTGTAAATAAAGGTTACTGGCCTCTCTCAGTTTTAGACTTTGCTTTCAGTTGCTTCTGACTTGCTGGACTTAGGAAATAATACTTCACGCTTCAAGTGCATCCAGGAGTTATCTAGGAAAATTTATGCATGTCAAATGAATCCTACCGGTCCTTTATGTGGGAAGGTCTGATTTTTCTCTAGCACAGTCTTTCTGACTTGTGCCAGAAAGTACTTACCTTTCTTCCATGTTCCTGCCAGTCTCGAGAAAACCCACACGGATCAAAATGTCAGTCTACATGTGCCCCGAAATTGCAAAGAAGGATTTTTAATGCACGACTCCATCTGTTTCCAGTGAACCTGCTGCAGCATCACAGAGGGCTAATGAGTGACTACATTTACCTTCGCCACTGATGATGTGTGATCGCTTCAGGCTTAAGTATATAGATTTAAGATTAAGGTTAAGACAAATTCACACCTTTTTTGTAGTTTCTCCTTGTAGTAGCTCCAAGCTGATTGCTGAATCAAGGTACCACAGACCCTGAAGTTATACAACTGAGCCACTTGCCAGCTGAGCTGTGATAACTGTCTGTGTGCATCTAATCCCTTCCAAGTGTAAAATAAAATGTATTAATTTAAACTACCATGAATACCATGAAGGGAACTAGCACAATAATTTGTTATTCACATCTTGTTTCATGGTAAAGGTAAAGCAGAGACTGTAGTTCTGCTGTGACTGCTAGAAAACAGCTCCTTTCAAAGGACAAATTATACACTGAAGAGAAAGCTTTTTCTGTGTTCTGTTTGAAGAGAAGTCAAGCTTCTCTCCAGTCCCTTAAAACCAACCAGTCACTGAGGAGGAAGACAAGTGATTCAAACCTAGAGAATGGCAGAGCAGTACATGGGATGATAGGGGAAAAGCTTACAGGAAAAGGGTGGTGGAATAGAGGATGTGATTTGCTTGAGGTCATGAAGACAAAGTTTAGGAGTCAGAAAACAGAGAACAGACAATGAGTCAAAAAGCAGGGAGAAGTGGGAGCAGAAAGTAGGAGTTCATTGCACTGTATCATATCCAGCATTGCTGCAAGGTAGGTAGATGGGGATCTTGTTGCATATATGGTAGCTTGGTGCGAACTGAGCCAAATGAGAATGGAAAGGAGAGGATGGTGAGGAAAGAGCAGATGTGTTTGCCAAATATACACCTTGGGATTGAGAGAAAATGTTGGATAAAACCCCAGTTTCTATAGTTGTTAAAAGAAGTTAAAGTAACTGGAATGAAGTGAAAAAACTACATCAAGACACTGAGATCACAAACCATGTCTGTCCTCAGTAGAAAAAAGGAAGAGGGTAGAGCAGGACACCAATGAAACTAATGGGAGATGGTTCTGGAGTAAAAATACAGAAACCAGCTGTGGGAGAAAGAAAGACTGTGGAATAGGAGACTACTATCTGAGAGAGCATAAGGGATATATGAAAACAGTGGGCTGGTAGGGGGACAGAAAAAGATGGCAAGGCATCTGCAGCAGAAACTGCAAAGTAGTTCTGCAGGGATTTGAATTGGATAGTTTGGGAAAATCAGAACTTGGAATAGAGGTTTTAAAAGTGGGGTGTGTGCTAGGGATCTCATAAAATGCAAGGGATGGAGCATAGCTAAAATTGCAACAGAAACCAACAGGAGGCAACAGAGCAAGAAGTGTGCAAAAACCACCAGAGCAGCTAAAAAGGAACCAAAATTCCTGAGTCTCAACATCTCTTATCTGTACAAAACTGATCTGTTTCTGTCCAGCATGATAACATACACAGAAAAATAGCTGTCAATCTGTTGTTAAGTGAAGAGGCTTGAGCTGCTGCAACTAGATGTCTCAGACTTTCTACGCATGTATGCAGCTGTAAGATATATTTTGATATCATAGGGTGGGACTTCTCTTTGTGAAAAATAAATAAATTCAAAAAACTTAGGCACAGAAAATCAGAACTACTATGGGACTGAAAAGTCAAACTCTTACACACTTTAATTCATCTTGCTGGTGCTTGTACAACAAGAAATGGTGTTCAAGGATTCAGGAAAAAACCTTTATTTTCTTGATCTTAACATGACAAAGTATTTTTCTGGGAAAACAGAACCTATTCGTAAAAGTTTATGGACCACTGTGAACTAGTTCAGAAAGCAAATAAGACTTTTCCTTTGGAAGCACATGCAGGGAATGCAGTCTTACCCCCAATATACTAAGGGCAAGAATGACATATGGCTAGTACACATGGCTTTTTACTTTAATATCACAGTTTTATGACTCTGGACTTGGTCAAGAAAATGCACGGTCCCCACAGCTTTCCTGCTTTGAGTGGTACTATCAGATCATAAGGCAAAACTCCTCAATCAAGCAGAGAAGATCTGAAGAACAGTGTTGTGGCACAGAATGTGAAACTCATTGTTAATTAGAGTTATGTCTGGGATTCACATCAGGGACAATAATCCTCTTATGCTTTATGCCAGAAGATCATCTCCATGGAAATCTGACAACTTCAGATATGTCAGTGCAAAGTTGTTGAACTTCTCACACACTGTTAGACAGAGCTCACTAGGAAGTAGCGCAGGTAATTCAGTCTTGCCCTCCATTTCTGCTTTCTTGTTATTTAGACACCTTTGTCTGCAACATCCATGCTGTATGGACACATAAAACAGTGATTTTAGGAAGTCCTAAAACCCCCTTGCACCAGAAGTACAACGATCTTTACCAAAACCTTGCATAGTTAGAAATTACATATATTGTAACAAACTACAAGACAGCTGCTTTTTTTTCTCCTCCCAGTCATCTTCAAGCTGTAGGAAACTAGAGGAGTCTGAGATGAAAATGAGATCAGAGCTGTTTTTACACGTGCTTTGGGATTTTGAATGGCCAAAAAGTACATAGGACTTCACCTTAACATGTAAGCTGAGCATTTCTTGAAGCACTATTGATAAAATGGGAATAGACAAAAGAGATCACCTGAGACACATAAGCTCCAGATTTAACACAGTTTGAAAATTGGGTGCACTGGGGTAATGTTCCAAAACAGCTGCAAAGCCAGTCACCCTTGCAGGTGTTGAATACCTGCAGGTCCTTTTCTCCTTGTGTTTAATTTCCTGTTCATTACCGAATGTATGCTCTGTGTCCTTTTGCTCCAACATTTCTAGCAAATACCTTCCTACAAAACAAACCTTTTAAGACTCCTGAATTCTCCAAAAAATTTGATACCAGTAACAGAAGAAAAGAGAAAAATAATATATACCCTTGCCATTTTCAATGTCGTCCAGCAAAATATTTTTCTTTAACAGCTGAATCCAGTTTTCGTTCTTAGCCGTTATCTCCTCCTTCCTGATGTGCCTAACATAAGAGACCTAAAATTTTTGTCTGATAACATGGATTTAGTTGCTGGAACTAATACTGTTTCCTTTCATGTGAGCTGTTCTAGCTAGCCTTGCTCTCTGGAGTTTTACCTTCTGTTGCATACAGTGCAGATTTTATCCCAGTCTTTATTGTTTGGCAAACTGTTGACTATTTTTTTTTTCTGTTATGGACTTCTTAATGGCCACACCATTCCAGGACAACTTTTCAGAGAAAATGAATAAATTTGTAGAGAAACTACAACCAGTAGTTGTAGTACTACCCAGTATTACCCACTAATTTGTATGGGCTGTGTCTTCAAAGAACATGACTTGCTTTTCCCCTTTTGTTTAGAGGGTATATTTACTCAGAAGTTGCTTGGACTCCTTTGCAATATGATGAAATTGATGAAGTAATTTTTTAGCTCTATGAGACAATCTAGATTTTAAACAGCTAACAGAGCATGACTGGTCAAGATACAATAAGAATTTTCAAACGCATTCAACTCCTTCAAACTAATTTACACTTTTCTAACTTATGGTCTTGTTTTGTTTGTTTTCTTTCTTTCTTTTCTTTAGAGGATATAAAACTTATGGAATATTGAATACTAACACATCAGTGTATTGGGTCTGGCTGAGATGGAATTAATTTTCTGATAGCAGACTTCACGGTGCTGTGCTCTGCATTGGTACCTAGAAAGGAGTTCATACCATGTCAGTGTTCTGGCTACTGCTGAACAGCTCTGGCACAGCATCAGCTCTGTGTCTCCAACATTCCCCCCATCAAGGGGTTGGGCGTGGGCAAGGTCTTGGGAGAGGACACAACTATGCCAGTTAAATTAACCAAAGGGATATTCCATACCATATGATGTCAGCCCAGATATAAAAGCCACGGAAAGGATGAGGAAGGAGGGGAATTGGACATTTACAGTATTCGTCTTCCAGAGAAACCACTATGTGTGTTGAGCCCCTGCTTCCTGGGAAGTGGCTAAACATCGCTTGTTGATAGGAAGTAAAGAATAAACCTTTTTTTCCTCTTCACTTCTGCATGCACAGAGTTTCTTTTTTGCTTTAGTAGACTGCTTTATCAAGTTGTTTTCCATCTTATTTTCTCTCCCCTATCCATCTGGGAAAGGGAGTGATAGAACGGCTTGGTGGGTACATGATGCCTATCCAAGGCCAACCCACCACTATCCTTTTTAGCGCCCGGGGGTGAGACAAAGGCAGTTCTGTATCTGTCTGTCTGTCTATCTATCTATACTGCATGCAATAGTAATAGCAGTTATCGAGTAGCAAGCTCCTACGCGGGACACGAGGTTTATCAGCTGCACTGCTTATCTCTTTGTTTTGCCAAGTTTGGGAGCACGTTAACACAAACAATGACTCCGTGCTCTGCCCTAACATGGCAGCCTTGTTATAAGGGAGAGCTATCTTCTGTGTGTGATGAGGGAATACACCTCCCTCTCCCTGCCCAAGATTGATGTGAATGGGTTTATAATGCAGGCTCCCATGGTCATTGCTCATCCTTATTTAAGCTGCTTAATACTGTTAATATCAACTAATACTAGCGGCACACTATGGGATTTGTGGAATCTGATGTCATCCTGGTGTAAGAGAAAACAAACTTTAAGTATGGAGATATTGAAATGTGCCCTGAGGCATCCAGTTCCTGGGTGGCAGGGTGTGTGGAAGGATTTGGGCAGGTTCTTAGGCTGTTATTTCCTCCAGTTTCCTGTGACTTTACGCTTCAACAGGTGACCAACCCTGGCAAACTGACCTGTCTACTGATGGAAGGATGCCTTGCCCACCCCGGTGGAAACCAGCAGCTTCACTCCCTGTGGTGAGGCCTGGTCTGTGCCTGCCGAGCCACTGTTCAGTACTCTCAGAGGACTAGAGTTGAGGCAGGAACCCAAACTGCATTTGAGAACACTATGGCTGAGACAGGGACTCAACCTACAGCAAGTACAGTACTTGCACGAGTAGTGAAAACAAAAAATTGATAAGGTGAGCTAGAGGTCCATATCATTGATAAGAAAGGGAGGAAGAAGATGAAGAAGATGAAGAAGAAGACGAAGAAGAAGATGAAGAAAAGAAGAGGAAAAGAAAAAGAAAAGAAGAAGAAGAAAAAAGAAAAAGAAGGAAAGAAGAAGAGGAAGCAGAAGAAGGAGGAAAATCAGGAGAGGAGAGGTGAGATGAAGAAGCTGGTCCTTTGACAAAGAAATTTGAAGAAGTGAGAAAAATCAAACAGGAACCTGAAGTTACCCATTCCTTGATCTCTTCAGAACTTTGAGGAAAGATTAAAGCCACCAGCCAGGTGATGCTGGGATAACAGGGCTGACAGTCAGCAATTAGAAGGTCATGAAGTTGCAACAGCTGAAATCCTTTGCTAGAGATGGGGAAATTGAAAGAGGATTGGAAAAGGAGAAGCAATTTGCAGTCTCTGGTGATGGTCTTTCTAAAGCGTGAGGGCACGATATCAATTTAAGGAAGATCTTGTGCATTCCCCAGGAAAGGGGATCACTGCAGATGAAGGTATACGGTACTTGAGAGAATTAGAAGTCCTGGAAGTAGTCTGTAGTAAACTAAAAAGCGATAATGTCCCTAATGATCCAGAGCATGCCCCTTGCACAGTGGCCATATAGAGGAAGGTGGCTCAAAGCGCCCAAGAAGCACCATCATATAACGTGTTGTCAGAAAACAAAAGCAGCCATGCTCTCTTTATTGATGGCTGTGTGGTAGGAAACCATCAGAGGTGGAAAGCTGCTGGGTGGAGTCCTACACAACAGCTGCTGAAGGAGAAGGAGAGTCAAGCCAGTTTGCACAAATGAAAGCCATCCAAGTAGCCCTACAGATTTCTGAATGAGAAAAGTGTACTCTGTCTCTACACCAACTCCTGGATGGTGGCTAATGCCCTGTGGTGGAGGCTGCAGCAATGGAAGAAGACCAACTGGCAACACAGGGGTAAAACCCTCTTGGCTGCTGCACTGGGTTAGGACATCACGGCACGGGTAGAAAACATGACTCTGAACATAAGTCATGTAGATGCACACGTGCCCAAAAGTCACGCCACGCCACTGAAGAACACCAGAACATTCTGGGACATAGTTTATGTTTTCCTGTGGGCATGAACCAGCTGAATCAGCTCATAGATGTGACCCTGGGAGCACTTACACAGTATATTGGTGTAAGGGGTCTGCAAGTAGGGCAGTGAGATTAAAATGTAGGGGTATTAACTGCAGATGGGCATTTGGACCCTCAAGTAGTGATTTCAGGTTTAAGAAACCTAGATGTGGACATTATAAAATGGCTCAGGATTCAATATTCCAGTGAACACAGTATATGGATAAACCATTGTGAGACAACTGTTTTTCTTGTGTAGTTGCAAATGCAGAATCAGTAAAAAGCACTTAAGTCTCCTAGGAGGGCTTGTGAAATAAAAAACTCACACTGAGGAGTGTTTATACATCCAAATGATTCCACCGTCACATGAAAAACTGCTCAACAACGTGATTAAAGGCTTTCTATCTAGTTGCAAGACAGTATGGTTTTCAACAGAATATTCACTTCACTGGGGCTGTTTTCATAGGCTACCACCAGGGAAAAGTTTCCCACATCAGTCTTTGTTAGTGAAGGTTTTGATCCTTTGTCAGGGAAGGAATGTGTCACAGACTCACGAACAAATAAATATCACTATTTAAAAAAAAAATGAAAATTCTATTTTTAAAAAAGTGAAACAAACAGCAATAGTAATAGTTTTAATAGTAATAGTGAGTTGACAAAACGGGAGCTAAAAAGTCGTTGTTGTATGTTAAATTTTTGCATATAATTAAAACTAGCATTTTTATTGTATATTACGAGAATATAATTACTGAGCCAAAACGCACATAATTAATAAGCATGGATTTGAAAAGTCAAAATTCAATTTGTAATCAAATATGCATGAACGTGCATGCACTTGGTAGACACTAGTGGCATTTTCCTGTTCTGTCATAGTCCCATTTGATAAACATTAATATTTAAAGATTGATGACATGCATTATGTCTGCAGTAGTTATTTTGAAAATATGGGGATAAAAATGTTTCCTGAAGTCAGTTAGGCCCAGCACAAATTGGCACTGGAAGAATGTGTTAACAACTGCCTATATCTTAGACCGTGTCTAAGCTTTAAGGAGCTTCCTTATTGTTACATGACTCTGGTTTACTTTAATCTTTCTAACAGCGCTGCAAATAGGTCATCAAAATCAATGTATTACATTTGTATACCAGATCCCCCCTCCTTTTTATTTCATGAAAATAAGCTATAGCAATAAACTGGCAGGAGTTTCCTTGTGCTGAACACAGCCAGATAGGTCAGCAATTACATCCCCACAGGCTCAGCCAAGACACATGTGATGATTTTTTATCAGAGCATTTGTTCTTTGCCAGATGTAGGGAGTAAGTGGTTCTTGTGAAAGGGACAGTGCTTGCCATCATCCATTGAGGTCTAACTCAGACAGACACAGCAGGTACAACCTCCTTTCTCACTACTGTACTTCAGAGATATTTTTGTGGAAGAACTGGTGTAGAGGATCAGACCTAAGCACATTTGTCTCAAACATTCCGAGCATTGGCACAGGAAAGGTGTGATCAGAAGAGAGGATCCTGCAGAGGTGGGGCTGGGCTGTTCTGAGCCATCTTCCTGCTCCACCTTGAGACTCATTCTCAGCTCCCCCCTGCCAACTAATTTCCTGGAGAAAGGCTGGCTGTGCATGTGCTAACAAAACAGTGTGAAAAATCTACATATAGTAGTGTGCACCAGGTTAACTATAAAAGGCATGGATTGGGCCCCGTCACTCTCTCTTTTCCTGTCTTTTGCTCTCATTGTTTGCCCCAGCTCTGGACCATCCCCAGTAGCAGGCCCAGTGAGGAATCTAAGGACTGGTGATATTCTGTGTTCTCGCTCCCTTTTCTGTCCTCTGATTTATTCACTTGCTTTGCCTGAGCAAAACATGGCCCCTACTCCATACTGAACTTTTTTACAGGAATGGGGAGTTTGTGGAGGTGTGTTGTGGCTTATGAGCTGGCACCTTTTGAGGAGCTTGCATGGGAGCTGGGAACTTTATTAAAGTGTGCCTTATAAAATCAAGGGCTACCACTCTTGTGGAAGTACACTGTAAGAATTTCAGGGCTAGTTAGCCAAGACCTTGTGAGTCAGAGTTATGGTGACTGTACAATAAAAGCCTGAGAGCTCCCTGACACCTGTCTTTGTTCAGCCTGGAGGAGAAGTTATAGCAAACATCACTTCCTCTCCCAGTGGGTTGTGACACCCAGACACCATGCTATTCTGTAATCTTAACACACCATCTCTGAAGTCATGTCAGTGTGTGGTAACTTACATGATCAATATGATAAGGAACTGTGAGCATTTAATGTATTTTTCCAGATAATTCACCCAAACTAGCATCTCTTTCCAATATTTTTCATAGCATCAGTTATCTGTTACAGTGACAGACTTGGTATATTTTATACCTTCATACCAAGTTCTTTGCCAGTGCATTCAACTGTCAGCAGCACTTTGGGTTGTCAGAGAGTTACTGAAGGAAGAAAAGCTCTCTTACCTAACTGAGCTGCTGCCAGCATCAAGGTCTTGTGCTGTCACTGCACCTATAATGGTCCCCACGGGTGTATCCTCATAGACTTCCATCGTGTACATGGGCTTGCTGAACACTGGAGGCTCATCCATGTCCAACACATTTATCTTCACAGTGGCAGTATCTTTGAATGGACCCACTGAGTGAAATCGATGGTCAAGATGGAGATTGGAGGCCTCCACCTTAAAGGTGTATGCCTTTTTCGTTTCGAAGTCTAATGGCTGTAGGAAGAACAAAAGCAAAACATCAGATTTGACTAAAAATTAGACATTGTGAAATCACTTTGGTTGGATTAATCTGAAAAAACTTAAGATGCCTTTAGTGTAAAACTCATCTCCTGAGCTAATCAATCATTTAAGTTTGTTTTGCAGTTCATCTTATGCTAAGGTGGTTTTTGAAATAGGCCAGATGAATCACAGTCAGGAAATTACTGCTTCTCCGCATCAAAAAAATCAGGATGACTGGCATGGATGTAAACAGTTACACTGTAAATGTCTGAAGTTAAATGAGTAAGATTCATCTCTTGCAAATGAGCTGAGCTCAGGTTAGCCAGAGATTTGCATTCGCAACTCCCATGCACAGGCAATCATCTGTCTCTAGCTGATCCAACTCCTTAAATAGAAGATTTCCTCTTTTTTTAGCAGGAAAAGCTTTCAGAAGACCATGACAGTGATGAAGATGAGCCCAAATGAAAACTCTGATATATATCAATGAGTCAAACCAAACCTCAGGTATGACTTGGAATGTGAATTCTAACTTGATCTGAACCAAGTTTTCCTGTAAAATGTAGACCTTAGCAGTGAACTGCTATTCATGCCATATGTTTGAGCTGTGTGCACTTTGCAAAATGCAGACTTTGGCTCTGTCTTATGATCTTAGGTGTAATTCATAGGGTCCTGAAGATGACACAGCAGCTTTTGCGTACTTATCTGAGGTTTTGATGGAATGTACCCTGCAATCAGGTTGTTTTGATGTGGGTTTCTGTCAATGCATATCAATTTAGTGCCTTTACTTCTAGAAAAGTAATAATCTCAAAACCCTTAATGCAGTCTTATTTAGTTGAAAAGATGCAGAAGCTTTATTTCCATTTAAAGAGTTTATCTGCATTGGCTTTCATGTTGTTTTTAATGTTTCTAACAAACCCTTTTCCTGATGTCTGGGTAACACTGGCACCTAGTGGTTTCTGCCTATAACTGTTAAGCTGGAAATTTTCTAACGGGAAAGAATATGCTATCTGGAAGAAAGACCAGGTTTACATGTGTATGAAGAAGAATATTTCAATGTCTGTTATTTTTTCCCCAGTGTTTTCAGTCAGTTTTCACAGCCAGGATAGATTTAAATTCTTCCGTTTGTGTCCTTAACACCACAGGACATAATTGACCAGGTAACTGACCGGTGTAAATTGAAATAGCTCCATTAAAATCAATTGAGTTATCTTGACTTGCATCAGCTGAAAAGCTACCACAATGATTATAAATCCTTATGAAAGACTTCATAATTTTAGTAGACTAGACGCTCAGTCTTTTTTTAAGCTGGGGACTTAAAAGTAGCCATATAAATCTAAATGCCATAGAAATAATCAGGCTTGAAAGTAATCCACTATCACACACAACCGTCCTCCTACAGACAAAATTACCAGAAAAGACAGTATGTGCTGCACCTCTGTGTCTGGACTGACAGAAAGAAGGAGAAACTAAGCCTGAGAAGAAACAGACAATATTAAGTCTGGTAGATCTCATGCCCCAGTGGTGAAACTCTATGATGTTGCCTTCACTAAAAATAGACACGCTGCTCCATTATCCAAATTGCTGCCACACTGTGTTTTCGTTTTCTATACTACTTGTGCGCACTGTTATGCATTGTCAAAACAATGTTACCCAAAAAAACAGCCCCCCAACTCTTCTCCAGATATTTATATAAATTGTTAACATGCTTTGAAAAAATATAATAAAAGGAGAAATCTGAAGTTTAGGGACTTACTCTGGAGAAGAAAAAGTCAGAGGTTAAGCTAGAGATAAATGGTTAAGACAGAGAAAGCAAGAAATCTAAGCTCCCGCATAGGTAGTAATTCTGGGTAATACCATGTATGTATCTTTCATACCACCAAAACTGCATTAAAACTGTTCAGACTGGCTCCTGTAATACATCAGTATATTTGCAGAGAGATGTATTAATGGAAAGAGCCATAATTCATGCAGTCCCTTCAGGCTGTCTTTCACCAAATTACTTTTCAAGGCATTTATACCAGGTCATGGTGCATGGCCAGTGCACAGTCACCACATTTCATGATGCAAGGGGAACAGAAGGCAATAAGATTTCAAACAATTCAGTCTATTGGTATGTTCAGACTGGCATACTTCACTGCACAGGTACCCAGGAAGCAGATAAAGTGGCTGCATTACTTCTCTACTCCCCAGAATGATGGGGAAATATAAAAGTATATTTTTGAAAAGACAGTGAGATCCCAAGAAGGGATTTTTCCACTTTTTTCCGCTGTAGCCTCAGAACCACTCATCTTCTCTTCCTGTCCTTGAATGGGTCTGATGATAAATATAGTTAGAGGTTAAACAATATGCGGCCAGCGCAAGAACAGATGGCAGCCAAAATAAGAAGAGACAGGCTGAAAGTGACGAGCCATCATGAGAGAAAGAAATCAGTGACAGACTCCCACAAAATAGCAGAAATTAGCCTTTAGCCTAAGTGAGGCTAAACCCCAACTGGAAGGTATGGAGAAATGGGAAATGCTGCAAGTGGTAAACCTAGGACTTAATTTCAAACAGAAAAAAATTTCGTACAACATGTATCTTGTAACGAGAGTATGGTTTTGTGTGTATGAGGAGCCCATGCTACAATCTCCTGATCAGTTCTGTTTTTTCCAGATTTGAACAGTTGAGCCATATAGATAGCATTGACAGTTTCAAATTTTGGCATTTGAATTGTCCAGTCTGCCTGAAAACAGTAGAATTGAATGTCTTCATAAGTCTTGGTTGCAACTTGGGTTTAAAACATGTTAAAAAAGCATTTTATTATATTTCCTTTTTTTAGTAGATATCACTAAAATCTGGCAAGGAACTGAGTGGTCCACACAATATTTTAGCTGTATTCAAACCAAAAAAATCCAACAAACAAAAAAACCCCACCACTTTGTTTTGCTGTTATATAATGAATATCTGAGAGTGCTCAGTCCCATTTTCATTTCTATTCTGGAATGCTGCTAAGGATACAAACACAGTAGAATGTTTGCCTAAACGATGATACGTTTGCCTAAATATTATATAAGTTTGAATCATACAAAAAACCACAAATCAACCCTATAATGTTCTTGAAATGTCTTTCAATTAATCAGATTTTAATGGAATGAGTTCACAGATTTTTTTTTTTTAAACAAGGAGAAATGTGTATTCCTTCTATAAATGTAATTACATGTTGGAAGGTAGGTTTGAATAAGGCTTTTATTTTGCTCAGTTTGGTTTGGTTTTTTTCTGCAGTAAACAGCATTTCTGGCAATATTAAGGCAATGCCTTATTAACTGTGAACTCTGCAATAACTGGAGTATTTCTAACTGATATTTTAAGTACCAGTGACAGAACAGATGTATTCTCCCCCTCAACTTGTCCTCATCTGCTTTTTCCTATGTTGAGGTTGCAAACTGCTCTATATAGTTGCCTAATAAAGTGCTATCAGCATATACACACCTGTGCACAGCAAAGCCATTCTACGCATCCCCAAATCAAATACATACTGACAAATCACTTTACCTCGCAACTCTGTAAGTACCATGAATGGACTTATTTAGTATGACCAGGAGAGCACAAAAACAGCTCTCTATTAGAAATAAACATATTTTTAAATATTACTGTTTTCCACATTCAAGAGAGAAGGTAAGAAATGCTGCTATATAGATGCATCTATATCTAGAATTGCATGTTAGATAGAGGGAAAGAGAGAGAGAGATTTAAAGAACTGAAAGAAAGAAAAGGTCTGAAAGATATAATGAATTCTGATGATAATCACGACAAAGGTGGAAAAAGAACCACCCTGTCAGTTTGTTCTGCTTCATAAAGAGGCAGGACTGAAAACTCCAGAAATTTCTCCTTTTTATCCACACACAATAAATAAGAGTATTGCTTCTGATAGAGGCTTTCACCCACAATGATGGAAGAGCCATTTTTTGGGATGAGATTTTAAGTCCCAGGACGTATGGATAGTTATGGATAGTAGGACTGGGTTGAGAGGAAGTGCATATTATCTTAGGTTTGACTTCATACTAGCATTGTGCAATTGCAGAATAACTCCGGGTCACATGTTCTGGTCTTAAAAGCTGCCAACACTTTCCCCTTCAAATGGGTTGATCATCTATGCATTTTGTGAAATTCTGACATAAGATAATTTGCTGTGCATTGACACAGTTTCTGTACATGCAGTTATGTTTCAGTAACTGAACTTCTGCACTGGATTCTAAATAGCATAAGGAAATAACTGGTACTACAGAGCAGGTTCACTAAAGTAAGCTCTAGATCAACCAGGAGCATTCATTAATTAGAGCTGAGAATGCAGAGTAATAAATGAGATTTGCAGTGAGTATTTCAAGATTTGGTGGGAAGTGGGAAAAATATATGTATGTTCTGTATCTGGAGAAGAGAAGATGACCAATGTCAGGGGTTCAGTTGTTTGTTGCTCTCAAGCACCTCACCTGTTTCTGAAGGTGCTTTTCCCTGTTCCACGTAAAAGCCAAACCAAACAGCTCTATCCCACAAAGACTGAACGTCTCCTCTTCCTTACTTTTCCTCTTGTTCTTTGTGATTGTATCTGCACACAGCTCACAACTTTCTGCCTGTACCGAAGGACTTAATAGGCATGCTCTTCCTCCTCAAAATGCTCAACCACTACTCCCACTCCCACAAGCTCATGAGTTATGATTACAGGCAGACAGTTGCAGAGGAAATTCCCTGCCTTTGGAGCCAGAAGGGGTGGGGTGGGGTGGGGTGTGACAAGCAGTCTGTACAGTTTTGGTAGTAAAGCAAGTACTAGCTTTAAAGCAGTTCTCACTGAAGGATGTTGAGAGTCTGCCTTGTGTGGTACAGGTGTTCTCAGACTGCTTGTACATTATAGCAATGTCCCAGAGCTACATACATGGGCTGTCCCACGGGCAAGACAACCGAGCTTAGCCAGCAATCAAAGCACTACTTGCTGACTGTGCCTAATGGTTTTTAAAAAGTTGCTCCTGAGGTTAAAAGGAAGCACACAGTCCTAAAACTTCCCTGCAGCTGCTGGTTCTTTTCACTGTCCCCCCATTTCTGCTATTTTATCATCACTAAAGTTACTGTTTCTAATTGTGGAATGCTATGACATGCTGGGATGTCATGGCCACAGCTTTGTCATCTGATCAGTTAGTTTTAGTAGTGGTGTACAGGGTACAAAAACCAAGATGTGGTTGTCCCCTGAGCTTCCTCTGAACCATGTGAAGATGTTCACCCAGTGCAGTGGAGCAGCGTAAGATCATACCAGGTGAAGCCTAGAAACAGTTGTTTTCCAAGGTTTCAGTGAAACACTGCACAAATTAGTAAAGTGATGTTGTCAAGCAGAACAAGTTCAGTGCTGGAACCCTACTCAGTTTCTGGATTAGCACATGCTGAGCCAATTAAAAGGCTTCTGCACAAAATGAGCTTATGGTATAAACTCATCCTTGGTTTAATAAACTTAGTGCCAGCTTTTCAGTGATGGTTGGAACCTTCTATCTTCCTTTACTGTTGTGCCTGGTCATTAAAGATTTCAAAATCAGTTGCTTGCCCAGGACTGACACATCTGAGGCCACTATGCTCTGGTGTGAAGGAGATGGCCCCTTCTGTCACCGCATTTCTTATTGCTTACACCCACTGTAGTTTCCTGAAGACTCAAGTAGGATAGAAGATACTATATAAATATCAAATGCACTAAACACTCTGTTAAACAGCACCAGACAAGGGAGGGAATGATAATTCTATTCCTAACGTAATACTATTTTTACTCTTACAGAGAACTGTATACAGCACTATCCTTACGCCACAATTTCCCCCCTTTTTTAGGGATACTGTTTTCTTTTATTTTCTATTTTGAGAGAAAAAAATTATTACAGTTCTAACCACACAGTGTTGCTAAATGGCATTTGGATGATTTATTTAGCAGAATATAAGAAAAGCTATTTCATTTTTAATATATGTAATTAGCACAAGAGTATTAGTAATCAGACGTATATTGGATTGTAGCACAAAAATAAATGATCAGACAAAACAGATGATTTAAGATCTGCAGCTTGTCCAGATGTAGCTGTTCTTACCATTTAGCATCCCAGAAGCAGAGAATGGCCTTTTGCATCCATCAACACACTTAGTGTGCTAAAAGGAATGGTTAAGCCTGTGCAATTTTTTTCTCATCAAATGTATTTTCCACCAAAAATAAAGGTAGTCCAGGAAGGCTTCATTTTTATCAATTTCGTTACAGAAATCCCTCAATGTTTTTCTGCATAGCAACAGACCAAAAAAGCATCTATATAGTCACAGTTAGTTCCTGGCTGCAAGAAATTTTTAAGTGAAAATAAAAGCAAATTTTAGAAATTATTTTGAAATGGCTCAGCACTGAATTACATCAGCACTTACAGCACCAGAATATGTTATAATAGAGAAGAAAGCACAAACCTGTTTTTAAAGCATATAGCACTTTTTATAAGTGGCTTTCACTGTTTATTATTTATAATTCTTAATTGAATGTGTTGGTCCTATTCATTCACCCGCTTTCATTTAACAAAAGATTTCAATACATACTTAAATATTTGCATAATCCCACAAGGATTAAATCAGCGTTTTGAACATCTTGCAATGTAAAATTGCTTCTCTGCAGGCAAATGAGTAGTTCTGCCGTAGGCTGGTACTGTGCAAGTAGCGTGCATTTTAATAGGTGTCTATAGAATTGTGAGTGTTCAGCACTTCTGTAAATCTGAAAACTACAACATGAAAACACATATACTACAAGTGTAGAAGATATAAAAAGACAACTGAATGAACAATGTCTTTAAGAATCTGGATTGCTCTTGTTTAACCCGGGATCTGGCAAACAACCTAAGTGGATGCATTTTGGATGATTCCAAAATGTCTTAAAACACTTGGATGGTTTAAAGTTTTGTGAGAGGGATCTTTTCCCTGAGGAAAGTTTTGTAAAAGACAAAGTGTAGGGTCAGTATAAAGGCACTCTTTGCTGGATGCCCTGTGTGTTTGGTTTATCTTCTTTCCACACTCCTGCATAGAACAAAGCTGGTATTTCCTGATCTTCACATCCTCTCACTGTCCCCTCTCACGATGATGAAGATTAAGAAGGGGTTAGGATTACGGTTTTTCCCCCATGTTCAGTGACAGAGGTCTATCATTTATATGAGGCAACACTGATCAAAGTTCTGCTGTTTTAAAAGTTCACTAGCTCAGATTATGGCCGGTCTTGCTGCTGGAAAGACTAAATACAATGACCAACTCTAAAGTATCTGGATATAGAAGTGCTTGTGTTAATTTTTTTTTCCACCTCTCTAATTTTCTTTCTGCATGCCCTAATGACATCCTCAACTATTTCCTGAGTTACCTGCTCATTTTTCCAAAGATGATACACCCTCTTTTTTCCCCTTAGCTCCTTCAAAAGCTCCCCTCCCACACAGGTTGGTTGTTTTTCCTGCTATCTCATCTTTAGGCACAGAGGGGCAGCCTGCTGCTGATTCTTCAAGATGTCTTTCTTGAGTTATGTCTATCTTTCCTGGACCCCTGTGTTTTTAAGGGCTGTTTCCCAAGGTATTCTCTGATCAGCTTCCTGAATAGGCTGAAGTTTGCCTTCCAGAAATCCAGTGTAGAAGTTTTGCTTATGTCCCTCCTTGTTTCACTGAACATTGAAAACTCTATTATTTCATGGTCACTGTACCCCACCTGGCCTCCAACCACCACATCTTCCACCAATCCTTCCCTGTTTGTAAACAGAAGGGCTAGCGGAGCCCCGCCCCTGGCTGGTGATCTGAAACATCCTCCAGCTGCTTATAGAGTAACATATCCACCTCTTCATCCTGCTTGGGCGGTGTATAACAGACTCCCACCAGGATGCCTGCCTTGTTGGCCTTCCCCCTGATCCTTACCCATAGGCACTCAACCTTATCACCACTGACCTCAAATTCTATTGTGTCAAGAGACTCCCTAATGTACAGAGCCACCCCACCTCCTCTCCTTCCTCACCTGTCCCTTCTGAAGAGCCTGTAGCCACCCATTGCAGCACTCCAGTCATGTGAGTCATCCCACCACATTTCTGTCACGGCGACTACGTCATAGCTTTGCTTCTGTACCATGGTTTCCAGCTCTTCTTGCTTGTCACCCATGCTGCTTGTATTAGTGTACATGCACTTCAGCTGGGCTGATTCCACCCCTGACTCTGGTTTTTACCACCCTTACGCTGATCTCTGGAGAGCCTGGTTTCATCCCCTTCCCCCTCTGAAATTAGTTTAAAGCCCTCTCAATCCACCCTGCCAAATCATGGGCTAGAATCCTTTTGCCCTTGTTAGATAGATGGAGCCTATTTTACTCTAGCAGGCCTGGTGCCGTAAAAGTTTCCCCACGATCACAAGAACCAAAATTGTGCTCCACCAACCCTTAAGCCACTTGCTGATAGCACGGGTTTTCCTGTTCCTTTTATCATTTGTCTCTGCTACTGAAGGAATTGAGCTGAACACCACCTGCACTCCTGTCCCATGAACCAACTGACCCAGAGCCTTGCAGTCCTTTTTAATTTCCCTGGCACCCTTCTTATCAACATCGTCACTGCCAGCCTGGACAACCAGTAGTGGGCAATATATACACTTAACCACACGTATGGAAAATTCAATTGTTGTGTACAAAAGCAAGCAGCAGAGATGAGGCTTAGGACTAATGCAAGAAGAAGTGAATTCTATCAAAAACCTGCTCTTGATGATCAAATATTAATTTTTTATTGGTTTCCACTCACTGCAATTTCCAGCTGGCAGTGCATATGGAGGGGTATGCAGCTGCTCAGCCTGACAGCTCCAGATGGAGCCATTTTTGAGTCATCTGCATAGAGGGAAAAAGGTGATCAGAAGGGTTTTTAAAAATGAAACAAAATCTGCAAATTCCCATTAGAAGGAAACATTACACTCAAACTTTTAGTTAAAAAAGAAGCAGGGTGTGAAGAGGTCAAAGATTATGTGTCTCACTGACAGATTACTTCCTGTGAGTATGGTGGCTTCTGTTTTATGTCATTAAAACTAGAGGAAGAGTCACTGACTTGACATCATCTTGTCCTTTAACGCACCCATGGATGATTTACTATTTCCCAGGTCAGAAGGTTGAAGCCAGGACTTCCATTATTAGAATTAATATAATGCAAATATAGATCTATGGTCAGAGCCAAGGGAAGTTAAGTACCTACATTCTAAATTTTGTTAGAATTAAAGCTTCCTAAAGCTTTTTTTAATATACATATCCAGAACTCTTTCCTTCCCAGACTCTTGCAAAGTGTTCAGCTAATTGTTTGTTTTTTTCACAAAATTTACACCTACAAGACTGAGCTGTCTATAAAACATAACTGTGCCTTCCAAAATGTGCTGGTGGTTCAGATTTCTTTCTACTAAACAAGTTGATCATTGGTGTATATGTAAATGCCTAGGCTCAAAAAATAACAACTGGTAAAAATGTGACACTCCCTTTTTTTGGATTTCTCCTACTGAGTGCTTTAATCACTAAATTCTAAATAAAATGCGTCCTTTCCATCTTTGAAACTCGTAAATTCAGTAATCTTCAATTCATTCTAGAGCACTGAAGCAACATGAACGGCTGAGATGCAGTGTGTTCCTCTGTTTAAGTATCTGATAACCAGCTATTTGGGACACTACCACATGACTGGAAGTAGGACATGGCTGTTTGCAACTATTTGGGACTCTTCTACCCTGAATAAAAACTGTCCACCACAGTACCGTACAAGAGATTCAATATTCAAATAGCAAACACAAAGTCAAAATTTTCAAAATAAAATGCTTATAAGTCAAAATGAAACACGTTATAACTAACATGAAATGTAACTTTTTCACTCCACGCTCTGAACTAAAATGTTTTTTTTTGTATGGTTTTAGGTAGGAAAACTTCCTATAAAAGATAAATTGTACTTTCTAGATGGGATAAGAATTACTTCTTTGCCATGACACTATTTATGAAACATCATACCTGATTGTATATGAAATGAAAGACCAAACTCCAATGCATTTAAAAAGAAGATCACAACTGTGGATTCAAATAGAGATATAAACTAGTTATGTAGCACTACTATTGTGTGCTGCTTTTGACGTGAAATGGTACAGTGTTTCACTCTCTTACCTAGTTTCTCACTTGAGTCATAGGTACATCCACCCATCGGTGCCACATACCTTTTTCAGTTTAATGACTCCTTCCTGGGTGTACTCATCTGTTGTGATGTCAAACAAGTTTCCTCCATCTCCTGGAACTATGTTGTACTCAATTTCTGCATTTTTCCCAAAATCAGGGTCCACAGCTCTGATCCGTCCAATAGCAGAACCAACGTGAGAGGTCTCAGGTACTTTTAAATGGAAGATACCTGTGACAAAGTGGTAGACAGTCATTCTTGGGATTTCTTGGTAACTAACAAAGGATTTCTGAATAAAATCCTGGAGTCTGTGCAAAATGAAAATATTTAAATAATCTTATTAAAATTAGGAGATGAAAACAACACAGGTTTTTAAAAATATATTCGTGTTTTACCTATTGATTTCCCATAGATTTTAGATTTTTCCATTGCAACTGTAAAGGCCTTAACATCTATATATCTTGAGATATCTATCTATATTTGTATCTTTAATTTTACACGTGTGATTGACTCTCTTTTGAATTAAATTGTACTTATAGGTAGTACATGTTTATAAGCACTTTCCTCCTCCTTCTGATTTTTTTAAGAAAATATATTTATGATTTTCATAGTAGTTGCAAGGAAAATTCAGTGGGAAAAGCATCCATGCGTTGCTTTATAATTCAGTATTATAAATATATGTACAACTCTTAACGGAAGATATAGAGTGCTGTTCATACATGAACCACCAGAGGGTGCTCTTACGAAAATTTCAGAGCTAAACAATTTTTAGCTTAGAACACTTTTACTTTCAGATTCTTTACTACAAGTTATAATAAAAAACTAAAAAAAAAACCAAAAAACCACCAAAAAGATTACACATTTTTAAAATAGGTATTGCTACTGAAATGTGAGGAGAAAATTGTTTCATTCAGGGGAACAGCTATGCACATAAATGCTAGACACAATAGTTAATAGATCTAAAAGAAAAGGTCCAAAGTACTTTGAGGCAGCCTTGATTTTAGCAGCAGCAGCAGCAGCAGGCCTGGGTTTGTAACGTGGTGCCCCGACTTATTTCACAGTCGCAGAGGTGCCCATATTCCCTGCTTAGCTGCACCTCTCGCTGGAGTTGTTACTTGGCACGGCTGTCAGCGAACACCACCATGGCCAGTATTTAGAACGGGCAGGCAGCGCTCGCCTTTCTTCACGTAGCACTCTTTGCTGTAAAAACCCCCAGCAACTTTTGGAGCTCACTTTGAGCCCAGGATGTTTGATTCACTTCATCCTGTCCCGCAGCAAAATTAGCCCCATCATTTTGTTTTCCTGGGTCCATTTTGTTTTCTTGGGTCAGTGTTGCACAGCTCTCACAGAGCAGCCCCTTCAGAAAACATCGGCAATGGCCTGCTCGGTTCTGCTACATGTGACGTGTAGGAGGAAATTCGCACCTCTTTTTCAATAGCGTAGCAGGACTGGCTACTGTGACTATTGGGAGGCACATTACAGGGATGTCTCAGAGATTTCCACCCGGCAGTGGTTCAGCCACACGTCACAAAATGAGGCTCTGAGAAGCTGCATATTATGTAACAGCAGGAGAGATGACTTTCACATTCAGCCGCTGAATTAAAGAGCAGATGCTGTTCCCTGTCGTTATCTCCTTACAATGCATGCTGTGTCAGCTTTTTCAGCTTTACAGTATTTTCAGGTGAGGAACAAAATGACATTATCACTGCTGGATTAGGAACAAGCTTACTCTTTTGTGAGATAGTCATTTGGGCTATGGTACCTACATAACTTTCTGTTTGATTGGCTCTGAAAAAATCTCTTCTGTTTGCTTCCCCCCTCTGCCCATCAGTATGCAAAGTACACCAGAAGGCAAAATTTGCCTTTTTTTTTTTAAAGAAAATCCCCATAAGTAAAGTTAGCTTGTGTCAGCATTCAGGTCTGGACATCACCATGTATAGCTTTGTATTACCCATTGCCTGAGCTACTAAAGATTGAGCAATCATTTCACTACTTTCTTTTCCAAGGGAACATACTAAAGGAAGCTGTACTTCTTAGTGTTGTTCTAACAGCAGGAAAGGATTATTATGACACAAAATGGTGTCATGACAAGATAGTCTCAGCTGTTTCTTAGCTGTACTTCAGTGACTCTAAGTAAAGAATGGAATTTTTACATGGTACTCATAATACAATCACAAATCCTCCCATTATTTAATGTCACTCACAAACATGTGTATTACTGGGTCTCTGCTATGCAAGTTATGCAGAAAAAAGACCAAAAAGGCCTTTGCCTACACCTGACTCTTATATTAAGTTTCCAAAACACAGTTCCAGTCCTGATGTCCAGCTCTTTTACAGGCACTTATATTGTACAACAGAAATTATTGCTGCAGCACTTGCTTTTTATATCCACAATTTTAGTGAACATGAAATGTAAGAGCATATGATAATAGACTTTTCCATCTTTGCCAAATTGATCTATTTTTAGTGATCTGAAGGTCCCCCAGATTCATTAAAACAAACATTTCCCTATAAAATATTGTACATGGCTGTAAACCATAAGGAACTTAGATGAAGTCAAGGAAAGACTACATTACACATTTCTGATTGTTTAGGCTTTTATCAGTTACTTTCAATGACTTGGCATTTCATCATTTCCAGAAATTCAACAGCAATATCGATGGGGTCATCCAGATTAATTTGAAACTCTGAAGCAATCTTCAACCCTGCAAGAGTCAGATTTCTGAAGATGTAGTGTGTAATTACAGTGCCACTGTCCTCCTGTAATATTATCTTCACAGCATATGGAAGCTGTTAATGGTTCTATTGTGACAACATAGTTTCAAAATAAAGTAAATGAAAACAAATAATGTATATTGCCTCCAGCTCACAGAAAGACTTCAAGAGAATATAATATATAGCATGAAATCCTCATTCCCTCCCTCCCCTCCCTCAAATAGAACATGCTGAGCTGAAAGTGACCCATCATGATCACTGACTGCAACCCCTGACCCTGCACAGGGCACCCTGAGAACCACACCATGTGCCTGAGAGTGTCATCCAAATGTTTCTTGAACTTAGGTAGGCTCAGTCTTTGTACAGAGGACATTTAAAATGATCAATATGTGCTGTACATGAAATGAGACAGAAAGACAACCTTTTGAAGATTTTTATTTTTCTTTTTCCAGCAGACATTACTTCTTGCTGTGGACTTGCTGTGACAGTTTAGCATTATTCATTTTTTATTGTCCATTTTGCCTGTATACACTACTACCTCCATTTGCTGTACAGGTATATTGAAACAGGCCTGAGTAATAGCTTTTTACTCCCAAAGGTCCTGAAAACCTTGTTCTCTTCAGCTTCCAGGAATGATGGAACAAGGAGCTCAGACAAACTTACGCAGCAGCTGGTTACGCTGCTCAAACAGTTCTGTCAAATTTTGTTTATATGACTTCTCTGCCAACAAAAATCTTTCTTCTACTTGCATAAATCTGTTTTAAATATGTTTTCTAAGTTTGCTCCTGTCTTTTGGAATGTACCAAAGGAGAAAGCCCTGACTTTCCTCAAACTGCAGTATGAAACTGGACTCTGCAACTTGCTCCCCCTTTGCTGATTTCAGTCACATATGTTGCATGCAAGTCGGGATACTTTCATATATAGGAAAGCTGGTAGCAATAAATATTGCTTGGTCAGGACTTTTTGTTTCAGGTTGAGCAGCATCAATGAGGACGATAAAAATAAATGAGTGATGATGCAGTTGAAGCTTTTAAGCTGAAATAACTGACAGGGCTAATTACTTAGCTCCCAAAAGTATTCAGGAAAATGAGGCAGAAGTGAGCTAACATTTCATACACGCTGCCTCTGAGCTTCTAAAACAAAGATGGTTCCAAAACGCACAGCAGGGAGAAATCAGAGCTGAGTAAGTGACAGGTAATCAGTCATATTGACTGAAATACAGCACACATTTACAGTTCCTCTGACGTGATTAGATTAGTTTTAGTTTTTAAGGCTCTAAAGCAGTTCTGGGGTTTGATTTTTACTCAAAAAGAGGTTAGGTGGTTTTTTGTTTGTTTTTTACTACAAAGAGAGCTTTTGTTGTTGTTGTTTCTCCACACTAGCAGTTTACACCACCATTTACCAAAAAGCTTTTCAGGTCTGATAGGAATAGCAAATAGCATCGTTACTTCTCATCAGCAAAATTACCATTAAGAAATAACCCAGGTTAGCATCAAAGAACTTAAATGCATAATGGCCTTCAATCAAACAATGCTATTCAAACTTATTTTTCTAATCTGTCACCATACTTGTACTGTGCAAAATTATCCTCTCCAGAGTTTTCTTTGTACTTTTTCAGCTTTCTGGCAGTTGCCAAGGTATTGCATTGCAGTGGATCATGATAGCGTGATTCTTAAAGGCAAAAATATTGAAATAAAAGAATTTATCTCTCTTTCATCTAAATCCTTAATGTTTCCTCAGGAGAAAAAAAAATAAAAAACACCAAAAAAAAATGAACAACAAAACCCAAACCCAACAGGTACTGTATTGTAATATTATTGTTTTCTTAAACTACCAAGGTATTTTAATTTTTATCCTGACCCAGGTTGTAAAGGCACTGATTTCTGTCTGTTTAGGAAGACACATAAGACATCAGTTCATACTTTCTCACTGGTGTTTTAACTAGAGTGTAATATGCAAAGGAAAGGATAATGTAAATATATAAGCATATACTCAGTATGTTAAACCTGCTACATCAGCTACAGATAATCAGCATAATAAATAGCGGCATCTGATACACATGCCCCTAAAACCAGGGAAATGTGATTTAGCACAGCAGTGAGATGAATTCATACCTCTCCTAGATGTGGCTCTGTGCCCTGCAGAGGGACTGGGACCTTGCGTGGGGAAAAAAAAAGCCAGGCTTTGTCACCGTGTCTCTGATGCAGGTCACGCATGACTTGGGATGGGCTTGGAAAACTTCAGTTATTGAAAGGCTCCTTCCAGTCTCTAATCCACTGCTCTGACTAAGGGTTCATGGCCTCATTAGACATAACATAACCATGCTTAAAAATTTCCGCTTCTCTTCTGTGGATTCCAAAGTCCACACCTAGAAAAATACATCTTGCAGATGTATCATCTTGCAGAGATGGTGGATGTCCAAGGGTCACCATTACTTCAAGGGAAAATGAGCAGAAACAGAACCTATTTTGAGTTTGGTCCTACCCTAGTTTAGGATAATCCACATGATGGAGCTTCCCCAGAGCTGGCAGTTCCTGAGTCAGAATTTTATCACCCCCTGAGGTGAGCTAGTAGACTATGTTTTTGGGGCCATCCCCCTTCCACCTCCCTAAAGGGAAAATGATGTTCATCACAGTGGTACATTTTTTGAATACTGAAATGTTCATATAAGCATTTTCTGGTTTTTTTTTCTACTGGTAAGGTGTTGTTGTCATATAGCTTTCTAAAAATAAATGAGCAAGTGTTCAGGAAATGGGAAATACCAGTTCATTTTCTAAGCTCAAGATAGTCAAGGCCACAGCTTTTGCCTCCAAAGAGTGCTGGTTGTTGCATAGAGAATACTTGTTGCAACAGAGAGTACTCTATTTAACAACATAATGTAGAAATATTTACAGAAGCAGTTGTTTGGAGCCACGCACACTCAGACCTGTGTCCTAATACTGAGGCAAGGATAATACTTAATCTTCTTTGAAGATCTTAAATCATCTCTTTGTATGGTAGTATAGTTTTACCAAGAGGGGAAGAAAATTCTCAGTTCTAGAAATTCCTCAAGTTTTTAAAGAAGAGTTTCTTCTAGACAATATGGAGTTCCCATATTCCAACAGGCTGAGGGGAACTGATCGAGTTCCTGAGTAACTGCTTTAATCCTGATGTTATTGTTGTATATGAAAGATCCCACCTTTATCGCTTCCCCTTTTTGTGAAAAATCTGACTTTGTCAATGCATTTGTGTGTTAGACAGCGTAGCTTTGTGTAACTCTGAGGGCTTATGTGGAAAACCAGCCCACAAGATCAGTTTCACTGGGTATCATAACCAATGAAGAATTGTTCTGCTAATATCCATTCTACTGATTAGAAATCATTCCAATTAAACCAAACAAAATAATACAACGAGAGAAATAATTTTTGGGGTGTATAGTCTAAAAGCTTGAATTAATTGTTTTTTATATAGTGGTTATAAAGAATTATCAAGGTGTAGCATGCCTTATGGATAGAAAAAAGTTTTCAGGAGAAGATGTCTTTCCTGTTTCAGAATCCCAGGCAGCATGTAATTGACATTTATCAGGTAGGTCGGTTGGTAATATTCTGGTGATCACACTGCCACCATGAAGTAAATCAATACACTTATTCCCTCTATAAAATTTAAATTGAAAGATACATGTGAAACATTAACATGATAAAAAGTATATTGTCAGGGATGGGACATAGAGTTTGTAATGCTCTGCTTAACAACCCTGCTTCTTAAATATCTTGCTGGAGCCTTTTCATATTTTCTTTATCACTCTGGCACAAGATATAATAACACAATTTTTACTACAATTCATTCACTCTTAAGAATATGGTCAAACCATTTACTTTAGGATCTAAGCCAGGTGCTCTAAATCATCTCTATTGGAAGAATAATTTTTCTCTCCATCGACTAAGGAAATTAGGTTCCTATCTTAAGTTCCCCAAGTCACACCTCAGTTGAGTCCCTAAAATCACCTAAACAAAGCATGCTCAACATTTGTATTACTCAAAAACTTGTGAAGACTTGATTTTTACATACTCATTGGGTATATTTTATGCAAATGTTTTTTCCCTAAACTCCATATTATTTTTCTTCACCATGCAGGCACAGACTGAGGCTGAAAATTTTTACTTTTAAAGATAAAATTGTGAAATCAAGTACAAGTTCATAATGGTTTACTATACTTTAGATTTTGGTTTACTCTATGCAGTTTCCTTAAATATTTGTGATTTAATGTGTGATATAGGTAAGAAAATAGTGATATAATAGGATAGCAATTGAGTACTTTGCATTTGTGTTCTCTTATATTTTATAGGAAGTATGCTCAACTTACCACAAGTGATGTTTATGTTTTTCAATTTAAGTGTCTAAAGTGACCTCCCTATATAAATACTGCTCATTTTGCAATGAAATGCAAAAGTAGTGAGTGCTTAATTACAGGTCCTTCTCTTGTGAGCACTGGCAATCACATTTACAAATTCAAAAAATTTTCCATAGAAGCCACTGACAATAAAATAATTGCCATGAATTCAAGACAAAACTTAAAATAGATACTCTAGAACATTTCTGTTATTTACTTTTTGTTTTTATTGCTTTCTTTATGCAAATACTCAACTAAAGACATATTTTGGACTCACAGAAGACAAACTGCTTGGTATCTTCAGCTTAGCTCCTACTGCTTTGATTAGGAACATCTGGATTGTTGCAAGCACTTGGGCATCCCATTTAATGCTTTTACAAGGAGTGGAGCACTCCTGAAAATCTGAATACAACTGTAGTTCTTAGATATTTCTGAAATTCATGAGCCTAAACTATTGTGATTATAATTAGATAATTATATATGGTCTGCTTCACTTTATGTCGCCCTGTAGTCTAAATTTTCAGAAAGTAAGCTCACCATGGTTAGAAGCAGAAAGGATATGTTGATTTCTTACATGGATGGAAGACCTCATGGAAAAAGGCAGATGCTGCCAGAACCGATAGTGACAGAGCAAGTGACACTGTTGTCAGTGAGTCACTTTGGAACCAATTTTCAAAGTATTGCAAGGCAACCCCATGCTGTTAAATCTGTAGCCTTAGCTACTTTTTAATATCAGAGTAGGCGGAGAGGCATGGGGCTTTTAAGACATACCAAGGTTACTGTGGGTAATTTCATGCATCCAATCTAAATACTCTCTGTGTTTTGAATGAATAATTTCATTGTCACTCCTACAGAAAACACACTGTAGTGGAATGAATGACATTATTCCTGCCAAAGGTTGTTGAATTTCTATGAACTGTATTTATTTGCACCTTCTCTACATAAGGTAGCAGATGTAAAATACAATTATTAATGATAATAATCTACTATGATGATAATTATGGTGTTTAAAAACAATTTACCTAATCTTTCTGTTAATGATCAATTACCACTTAGAGATGATGATAGGAAGGAAATTAATTAACAACAGAATGTTATGACAAATAGATAACATTTAACTTCTAACCACTATTGTGCTCATTTGTATTTCTTGAATTATTGTTTATAGTGCAATCAGAGCATTGCATTTTAGCCAGTGAGAAATTACCTATATTTTTCACTGGCTATGGAGTAGTATAAAGAAACAGCTGTATTTGGGTTTATGCTCTGCATTGCAGCTAAGGGTTCACACTCTCTTAGTTTAGACCTTTAAACAGGTTTTTTTGTTTCATTCAATCAGTACTCCAAACAGTCCTCAGACAACCTCTGCTACTTATGCATTCTTGAGAGAGTTAAAAAACAATATAAGTGCAGCAGACAAAGAATTTACCAAACATTTAGTGTTTTGAGAATTTGTGGTAATTTAATATCTCCCCCTCCAGTTTATTTCTCAGTTTTCTTCTAATTAGTATGCTTTTGTTGGGAATTTAGTTATTCAGTCTGAATAAAATGATTCACTGTTCAAGATGCTTTATGATTAAGAGCATGCAACAGTAACAGCTACCAAAAAAAAAAAAAAGAAGTTTCTAGGGAAACTTTGCGGGCAAATCAGTTCTTATTAAAAGTGCGTGAAGAATTCTGATATGAAAAGGAAAAAGGAAAAAGGAAAAAGTAAGAGGAAGTTGGCATAAGTGTAAATAGAAATTTTTATAGAGGTTAACTTTTGTTTTAACTCCTTTTGGTTGCACATGCACAAATAATGACAGAAGGCTTGTTAACTGTAGGGTACGTGACCCAAAGAGGGCTGCATGGCCTGGACTGCAAAGCAGAGGCTCAAATAAGCTACAAATGCACAAAGAAATTTCATGTACCAGCCGTACTTTGTGGCCCAGAAGCCAGCCAATATAGAACGGCCTAATTCCATGTTATTAAATTCCTTCACCCACACCAAAATAGGTCAATTTCATGGAAAGTGACTGCAGAAAATAGTTCCTTATCTGCACTAATGTCTCCAAATGCCCTGAATTTCTCTGAGAAAGCTTTACTTGGTGTTGGTCAAAACAGTGCCCTGGACTGTTCTAAGACTAACAGTACAGAAAACATAAATCTTCAGGAGCTTTCCCAGATACTCTCATGTCCTTCTTTTGCTTTGAAAAGTGAAATGTAATAAGCCATTGTATACCTTCTTTTAGTCCACATAAAAATGTCCGTAATTGCACGGATTAAATGGTCATGCAGGGAAAAGAAAACTACAGAGGGCTTTTTTATGAGTACCTGTCAAATGTGTAACTCAAGGGAGTGAAATAGAAACAGCAGGCAAGGGTCACTTAGCTGTGTGACAGGGTAGTGGCCAAAACAAGTAAGATGAAGGTGTAAAGAGCTTTTCTGGGATGGTGAAGACTCATGACTTCCGTATAGCAAAATATGGAGAGACTCAGAGCTGGAAGTTACTCAGCAAAGTATAAATTCTTTTATCAATGCTACCATTGGGAAAGAAGAAAAACCACCTGTGGAGTTGAAGGAGGAGATGGCCACACAAGTTATAAGATGAAAATGAGATCAAGGATAGATTTGTGTCTCTCACAGGAGAGGGGAGGAAAGAGTGTATGTTGAAAATAAGGATATTCAGTATGAGGAAGAAAGAGAGGCCAAAGAAGGGTGAGACAGGCGAGACAATGCAAACAGTAAAGACATGTGAGACTTGAAAGGAAACCAGAATAATGAGGAGCTACCCTTGGTTCTCCTCTGATCCCTGTAAGAGCCGTGTGCAAATACTGGTCAGCTGGTATTAATTGTTGTACTGCTTTGATTGTGGTTTTACTGATGTTGAAGCTGTAGTGAGTCAAAGGTATTACGAACCAAAATTATAATGACCTCTGCGTGGGTGCTGTTGTCATGATTGGCTTTGCAATTGCATGAGCCCATTTCAGGAGTCTTTGCATTCCTATCTTCCATCGCTGTTTGAAATGGTTGGTTAAAGTATATATTCAACTCAAAAACGTGGTTTTAAATTTGCCCAAAACTCACAGGTAAATGAAAATCAGACTCACATAAGATTTTATGACATTAAACAATATAATATAACTAGTGCTTTTTTCCTTTTATGTCTGACTGCATAGATGTTAGAAAATTAACAAAGATGGAGGAAATCAGGATTTGACCTTCCTGTCCCTTTTGATTCAAAGAAAGCTCTGGCTCAGTCTCACAACTAATCTCTGCCTGCAGGCTAGTCTGTGATGAATCTGTCCACCTGTCCTGTGCAGGTATCTCCCAATTGGTATAAAATAAGTAATTAGTTGCTGGAACTGAATTAGGGCATCTTGTCTGCCAGGCAAATTCTTTAATCAATGAATGATGGACTCATTTTCATTCTGAGAGCGAGTGAAGATGCAAGTCCTGTATATAAAACACAACAACTTTTAACAGAAATACTGAGAGAAGCCATACTTTCATATCTAAATTACAGGGAGTAGAATAACTTCCCAGAACTTGTGCAGACTTGTTAAAATGGTTGATTAGGCAGATCTGAACCTTAATCCTGAGTAAGTTTTCTAGCAAATTGTCCAAGTAAGGAGGGAATAAATCTTCATCGCTTATTTTTAAATCAAACCACTGCTTTCATTATTTAAGTCTTTTAGATTAGTGAACAGAATAATTTATTAATCACACAGTCTTTTTCTGTAGATTTCTAATGCAGTACTGGGTGGCATTTGCATTGCATTCTTCTGAAATCTTTAAAAGTAGATACCATTATCTGAGGAACTTCTCTCCCATAAACCACTCATCCAAAGCAATGGATTAAAAGATTTTCCTTTCTATTTCATGTGGACTAGAAGACCTCTTGCTTACACTCTGCTTCTCAACCAATTTTGCAATACAATCTTAGCTAGACTTGTTCAAAGCCACTTGAATGGAATCAGCCACATTTAGTTTACTGAATTAAAAACTGACCAGCTTTAATGTAGTAAAATCTAGGATAATTAATGCATGTGCAATTTCTGAGATGTACTAAGCTTCCAATAATATAGAAATAAATATCTATAATAAGAATTTTCAATCTATAAAGTGTGTATGCATAAGTATATATAGACAGGATATTCCAGGTTCAGCACTTGGTTGTTCTTTCTTTTTTCTTGGTTCTTTTTTTTCTTGGTTGTTCTTTCTCTCTTTTACTACAGATTGTAGTACTTGACAGTACACCTATTAAAATAATCTGCAAACCAAAAAATAATCACTGAAAATAGATGCAGTAGAAAGGGTAATAATATGCAAAGCCTATTCTTAATATATATTATATAATATATAATATATCTACATAATAGATCATCCAGTTAATAGATCTTTCAAGTGCCATGCCAAGGTTATATAACTAAGAGAGTAAAGGGCTAGTTTGTGTTTACATGTTCTTACTTACACTGAAATTCCTGATATTGCATAAATGAAAGATTTTTTTTGCTTGTTTCTGAACTATTTTGTGAACTTTTCTCTCTAAGATTATGATTTCCTCTGCTTTTTTTAATGGAGGATTTAATATATTCTGTGGAATGTGTCCACTGTACTATGGGCCACTGTACTGGCCACTCGTGAAATCCAAATCCAATTACCTGCGAACTCCTACAGTATGGACTGATGTGCAAGGTTGTAGGAACAATCCTTCAACCTTGCTTTATTTAAGGTGTCACTACCAGAAAGATGAATAGTTGTGTTTCTGTTTCCAAACATGTTAGCATTTCTGGAAATTTGCCATGCTCCTTTATGCAAACTATCTTGATGGATTTCACTGAGATGCTTTTGGAAAGACCAATGACAGCAAAAATAAATGGCCCTTGTGATGTCTAGGCATTGCTCTACAGCTGTCTGAATACTTTAAATGTGGTTGCACAGCAGCCCTGAGATAATGGTTTCTGACCATCAGAGATGCATTTTTTTTAAAGTTAAAACATGCACAATTAGGCAAAATTCAAATATTGGGGTCAAATCTTAATTAATTTCTCTTCTATTAGAAAAAGCTTTTAATCATTCTCTCACAAAATTGTCTTCTGTTAGCTGGAAATGATGTGATAAAACATAGCTTTATCCAAATAGTTCTTTTGAGTTAAAAAAAACAAATTCAGGGAGTGACACCTTAAAAAATACACACCTTAAAAATAAACCAAACTTACTGCTGACTTCATAAGACACCTGAAATGGTCTTTTATTTGCTAATATTACAATAAAAACTGTAAAAATTTAAAAATTTAGTTGCATTTCTTCTGTGTCAGGGCCTTATTCTCTAAAAGCATATTTATGTCATATTAAAATAAAAAGACATACTATTCCTTTGACTAAAATGATTCACATGTGCTTTTACTGCTCAGCATATAAGGGTTTATTTCTCTAAATTGCTTTCACACTCACTCTGTCAGCAGTGAACAAAAGAAAGCGACAGGGAAACTGAAGCATAATAAACTTACAAAATATGAGTCCACCACTTCACTTAATTGGTTTGATTCCATAAATCGTAATTTAGACCAGCTAACTACAGAATTTTTCTCATTTAAATCTTGAAATAAATATAGCCCATCCATTTTTCCTTGAAGCTTATTTTAAGAATTGGAAACAAGCCACTGCTGTCCTGGCAACTTGCTCAGACTGGTCCACTGCTTGATGAGTCATGGGGTTAGCCCATTAGCTTTCAGGAAGGATGTGCTGAACTACCTTTTTTACTTAGCCAGCTATCATGTATGTAAGTAGCTGAGAGAGAAAGGCCATCAGTTCCCTTCTAGACCAGGGTGCATGCCTACATGTGTGCAGCTTTTGTCCACTCTTCTCTCTTCAAAGGCAATGTTGCATTATAACGAATTTTTGTTCAATTGATTGAACGATGTTGTTATGATAGGAAAAGTACTTACCTTTTCATTCTTTGCCTTACTTTTTTTCTCTGGTTTCAGTAAAAATCAAACTTTGGCATGAAATATTTATTTTAATATTTACAAAAATGTTCTGTCTTTAACAATGAAACGTGCACAGCAATGCAGAAAACAGCTGTACTAATGAATAGCCAGGGAAGACAGAAAACACTTCTGGAAATAATTTTTAATAGTAAAATAAGTCAGATTATTTTTTTCCTACTAGTTTTAAAGAAAGTATCCATTTTCTGAAGTGTCAGTTTTCTGAAATGTGGGCCAATAGATACCTGCAGGTCAAACAACTCTGACAGAAATATATGTTTAGAGGTTTCCTCTCTGTTACACTCCTCATTACTAGGAGACATGCAAGGTGGGAGTTCCCCACTGAATATGTTCAAAAGCACAGGTTCTAAATAAAAAATTCTGTGTTCAGCAGGAGAGTCAGTGGTTTTTCATCACTGAATGCTGATAACCCATCCAAACCTGCCTGTTTCCTTAAAGGACCCACAATGAGATGCAGGTGTTCTGTGTTACTTTTTTTTTTGCAAGTTTGTAATGTATTATTTATCAATGTAGCTTCTTCCAAATATTAATAATATATGTTCTCCTACTTCTGCTGTGAAATCTTTTTTTTTCAGCTTTACTAAGTTTAGAAAATAAATTTAAACTTTATCCTGTGAATTTTAATATTGCTTTATTTGATTAGGTAATCCATATCATGGTTTCTTTGGCATAAGCCCTTTGCAAAACTGTGGTCCTGATTATGTGATGCAAAAACATTAACCCTGCAGCAGCTGGTGTTAAAGGACCTTTAGTCCTTTTTTTCAGTCTTCACTTCCTGGCTTTGTTGACCAACGATGAGTAATGGGATACTGGAGGTCTCAATCCCAGCAACAGTTAAGGGTTCCTGATCCCTTGCCAGGCCTGAACTTGGCACCTATGCAGACCTGATTTTATAGACTTATTTTTCACATAAATTAAAATGCTGCACAATTATCCTTTTAGCTATGGTAGTCAAGTAAATGGCAAACTCCATTTCCTGGCAGGTAATTATTCGTAATCATTGCAACATTTTCAGGGAAAAAAAAATGAAAAATACAGTTGCTACTTTAGAAATATAATTAATATTCTACTTTTTCTCACTTAGTTCTTTTGTTTAGCTGTAATTAGCTTTGTGTCTCTGTGAATTTCAGGCACACTACACATCATCTCACATAGTGTTCAACCAAACGGGCTCACTAAGTAAATCCCCATTGATCGAGACTGTTGCCTGTAACACATGGAAAAAAAAAAATAAGGCCTGACCAATGTACTGGAGTTCCCATACTGACATTTTAGCTTGCAACTCATGTTAAGTGTTTGTCATTTTCAATACCAACACGAACCTCCAGTCTTATTCTCTTCTGTTCTGTTGAGAGTCACTGCTGTAATTTGTCTTTTGTGACTTTTGATATAGTAGAAAGGTTTTCAACCTTACTAGCATGCAAAGTACAGAACAAGCTTGGTCTCTTGTGTGTGATTTTTTTTTGCTCCTTCATAGCAACAATTGGGCTAAGATGTCGTAACTGCAGTTCATGCATTAAATGAGACCTCGAGGCTATCTTCTTCAAAGAGGATGATATATTCCATGATTTCTCTCTGTCACGAAAACTCTCTGACATTATGTGAAACTTGTGCATTTTTGCACCACCACAGTAGAAGAAAGGATACAATAAAATATAAAACACTAAGGCCCCTGAAAACAAAGGAAGTAAAACATACAACTGAAAAGCAGAATGGGAATGAGCACTGGGCACATGAAGCTTGTCAATGTACTGAGTTTTTCGGTCTCCAGACAGTTACATTATTTCCTCCTGTAGCCATGGTACCCTTCCAACAGCAGGGGTTCCAGCTGAAAGGAACGAGCAGACTGGAATGATGGGCAGTTTCACACGCACTGAGGATGAAGACAGTAGGAATGCCGGTACAAAGAGGTCCTCTGGGATGATTTTTTTATTGATCAGGTTTGGAGCATCCCACAAGTGCTTTGGCAGCATGTCTTGAAACTAAAGGAGATACCGCATAAGGTCTGACAAAACAAAGAAGTCTTAGGATTGAAATTTAGGCTAGCAAATGAAACCTGAAGTTAAGGACATTCATAGTAGCATAGTCTGAAGCAGTCTCACCATGCATAATCAAGAGAAAAAGATTGAAAGGTGGAGCTTTAAATGCCTGGCTGAGAAAAAGCGGTGAGGAGAAGTGAGTCACAATATTAGAATGTTGGGGCACTTGTTAAAGAATAGGAAAAATGCAAAATTCATTTTGGCCATAAGAAGAATGGGCTTCTGGAAGTTTTATACAACCAACTTTTCTATAACCATTGTGATACCTATTGAAAAGTTCAGGAGAATTTTCAAGTATTGGAAAACACACAATTAAAAGAAAAATGCAAAGGTATGCTGTTCAGACAAAGGGTGCAGTGATGCGGATTCTGCATTCTTCACTGGAGAATGCTACAAAAGGAGATGATAGCCCAGTAGGAAATGCATAAGTGGTAGTTCATACAGAATCAAACTAGGGACCAGTAAAGAGGAGAAAGAAAGAAAACCAAAATACAAAGCCAAGGGTTAAAATGGGAACTAGTATAGGTAACTTTAATGCCTAATGCAAAACAAGAATATCAGCATAATACCTGTGTTCAGTATCTGTGGGAAAGAAGAAAATCAGTCAGGCAGTATCAAGGAGCCAAATGCACAGGAAAGTTAGAGCAGACTTTATCAGTGGAGGAATAGTGATGGTTGTGAAAGGAATCTCTGCCAACTAAGACTTAAAAAAGAGAACAGCATTACCATTAGCTAGTCAGGAAAAGTTCCCTAGTTATTCTAAATTTTACAGCAACTATAATTAGTTTAAATGCAATATTTGTGCAGGAGCAATAAAAGCCAGAATTACAAGATGGTTGTGTTCAGTTAGATAAATAATAATAACAAGAAAGTGGAAATTAATAAAAGTGAGGCATATTACTATAGAAATTCTGAATGAGATAGCTGAGACTGTTAAATCACTTTGGCTGGTGTGGATGCTATCTAGGGATATCATTTAGAAGACCCACAGCAAATGCTCATATCCATTAAAAGGCAAATCTGTAAGGGCAAACAACATACCTAATAAAAGCAAGAGGGCATCTTTCAAAAAAATGAAGTTGTGTCTCAGGGAGGACAATAGAAAGAACCATAAAATCTGTTTTATCTATAAAACCACAACAAAGAAGACAAAAAATGAGTTTAAATAAATCTCTGCAAACAAGCTAATAATAATTGTTTTTTATGACATCTGGAGGCAAAAGCCTGAGAGGAACTGTGTAAAACCAGTCCAAAACTGAAATACAGAAATGATCAGAGAAGATAAGATCACAAAAGTAAAACTTAATATATTTTTTTTCTTTTTTGTTAGTATAGAAAAACTGGGGATTTTTTCTATCCCAGAACTTTATAGGGGACTCAGGAGAAGGTTAAATTAGCTATAGAAGCAGTTGTGGAACAAGCAGACACAACAGCAACAAATCATTTGGATTAGCTGTTACATGCCCAAGAGCCTGAAGAATGAAATAAGGGAACTATTATGATGTGCAATATTTTGCTTCAAACCACTGTGGCACAAGAAGGCTTGGAGGTATAATATAACACTGATTTTTTTTTTTCCCAAAAGTTCTCCAGGGAGTCTAGGGGAGCTAAGGATGGATATGACTGACATGTACAGGCAAAACAGTAGGAGCAGATTTACTGAACTCAGAGGGAATTTCCCATATTGAACAAAGAGAAATCAACACAGCTTCTCTAAATAAAGCTGATATTTTGCAGTGCTGTCTGAATTCTTTGAAGAGGTTAACATGCAGGCAAATTATGTAAGGATGGATTCAAAACAAATGAGGGGAAGCTGTTGTATGTGATTAATTTGTGTACCTCTGACAGAGGATGGGGACTCTGAAATTTTACGTATGTTTCAAAGAAAAAGGGGAACTTGCTGCAAGAAAAATACATTGAGGGTTGTTAAATACAAAGACACCATTAGAACTAAATATAATTAGAAATTAAGGACGTTCTATGAAGTAGTGTTTGGCCTGTTTTGTAGATACCATCTAGATGTGAGTGTAAGAGACAGAAGGAAGGACCAGATGGATCCTTCTCGTAACATGATCTTTCTTACACGCCTGCAAAAACCCAATACATTTTCAGGCTGAGTAAAAGAAGAAGAATTTTTATACAAGAGAAAACTTCAGAGTTGCAGATGTGGTTTTGTACATATGGAGCATTCATAATACATATAGCAGGATTTCAATTCATGGGCAAGGAAAGAGATGCAAAGTAAAAAGCTGCCATGATCTTACTGCAGATTCATGCAATATATTCTAATATGAATTTGCCTTACTAAAGAATTTTAGCAGCTAATTATTTTGGCATAGTTATCAAGATTTATGCTTGATTAGTTTCTGCGTTTTGAAGGTATGGAATATACAAAACTTCAGTAAATTTATGGAGACAAGTAAGTGACAATCCTCCTAATCATACACAGACTATGAAACTCTTTAAATTAGCATACTTCTGAAAAGCTTCATTTAAACTAACTGATGTGAAACATAATAAATTATCAGGATGATCACTGTTTTTAGACTGTGTTTTCAAGGACAGATATAATCTTCTGGGCCAAGACACATAAAAATCTGTTCCTGAATAAAATAACAATAATGCTTAGCATTAGCTAGCTCTGCCTTTGGTACCTGGAAGCCTCAGGTGATAACCTTTTGTAATTTGAAGGGATTCATGCAGTTTTCCTTGATAAAATAGTATTTCCCAGATAATTTTTAAAGTGCAAATGAAATGAACTCTTAGGCTCAGGCTGGTCTTGTGGAATGACGGTATATTTCCTCTTAAACATTCAACTCATACTTTCAAATTGAGCTTTATATTATTTAAAAAAACAGGATATCTGATTTTTTTTCATCATATACTCTTCTTTTTCCAGGGTTTCAGTTTCTTATCTAAAGGACTTTTCCAAATGAATACTTTCAGTCATGCTTATTTGAAAATCAGTGCTTTGGAATACTACATACTCTTAGGAAATCTGGGTGGGTTGTCGTTGACATCTGTGAGAGTAATGTTTACAGTGGTAGTACCAGCTAGTCCTCCCAGCTGTCCTCCCATGTCCTTGGCTTGGATTAGAACTTGATATTGTTCTTTCACTTCTCTGTCCATATTTGGCAAAGCTGTTCTTATTACACCTATGAGAAGAAATGGGAAAGAGAAGGAGCAAATAAACAAAGGGCTGTGATTGTCTACTCTTACAGTTTAATACTGGATATTTTGAACCAGGAATAGAATTCTTCTGAATGGGTTGATGAGGCGAGGTCACACGGAAACAGGCAAATCACTCAGGCTTTTCAAAAGTGTGCTTGTCAGCAATTCAACAACTCAAAATGACTGTTTTGTCTTTTCAATCAGTATATGAATGGATGAAAGAGAATGATGCATTTTCACTAGGGATATGAATGTTGTGATCATAGTTTTGCCACATCTGGGATGAGGAACACTGCCTTGTACAGAGTGAGGCAACATAGGAAGAGGTGGCATTGCATTGCAGAGCCTGCATCTTCAGTTGTTTCCAACCATTCACTTGCCAATAAATTCAACTTACTGTAGGACAAGGCAATGTTCCTCTGTACAAAAGGAGGTCTTTATTAGAAGACTCTTCTTTTATTTGAGAAAGTGTTCTTGATATAGCACAAAGATGCATGGAATATTTGAGGCATTTCCTTAAAAAAGAAAGTAATTTAAATATCACACTAAGACATTACCCCAATGACATTTAGTCTTCAGTGATTTTGGACAGCTGATATCTAAGTAGATATGCCATAATCCCCCTTCTGATATAAATATAAGATAAAAGGAAGACGTAGAGAGAGAAAGAGGGAGAGAGAAAGGGAGAGGTGCTAATGAACACACAAATTAGCTGATGAGGTTGTATAAAATTATAAGGTTTGGGGCACTAAAGGCTTTTTCTTGAATTCAAATATGTAGGAGAAAATACATGTCTGTCAAAATTTTACAGATGTGAATAGCATTGCAAAATGCTGTATGTGCAACAACAGTTATCAGAAAATGCCTAGGTGCGTATTGGTGTAGATAACATGCAAAATTGAAAAATAAACCAACTGGAAGTATGATTTTTCCCTGTTATTATTGGTTTAGAAAGTATTATTTTCTAGTATTAAATAATTTGATGTTAAAAGCAGGTTTTTTACCTGGTGTTAAGATGGGTCTGGAATGGCAAGAAGCAAACCTTAAGGATCATTCTTATCTTTATAGCAACTTTATAGAAACTAACCAACTGCACGCAGTTTGCTCCAAACCAAAATCTTGAATTATAAAACTGCAAAAAATTTGTTCATGCTCATGTGATATTCAGAAAAAAATATTTTTGCAAATAGGATGAACTTTACTAGGTTTCCTCTTGAATCTCTTAATCTTAATTAATGCTTAATTTGACATTGTGGAAACTATATGTTCCACAGTATTTTACAACATCCGTGGTATTTTCATTCTAAGGAGAAAAGACCTATGGGAATGAAAGACCTCCTGTGTTATACTAACAAAATGAAATAACAAAGAATTACAGAATCATGGAATATGTTGTTGGAAGGCACCCGTCAGGATCATCAAGTGCAACTCCTGGCTCGGCGCAGGACACAGAGTCACACCATGTGCCTGAGAGTGTTTGTCCAAATGCTTCTTGAACTCTGTCACACTGGAGCTGTGACCACTTCCCTCAGGAGCCTTTTCCAGTGCCCAACCACTCTCTGAGTGAAAAACCTTTCTCTGATATCCAAACTAAACTTCCCCTAACTCAGCTTCATGCCATTTCCTTGAATCTTGTCACTGGTCACCACAGAGAGATCAGTCCCTGCTCCTCCTCTTCCCCTCATGAGGATGTTGAAGACCACAATGAGGTCTCCCCTCAGTCTCCTCCAGGCTGAACAGACCAAGTGACCTCAGCCACTCCTCATGCATCTTCTCCTCCAGAACCTTCACCATCTTTGTCACCCTCCTTTGATGCTCTCTAATAGTTTAACATCCTTTTTATATCATGGCACCCAAAACCTCCCCCAGCACTCAAGATGGGTGTGCCCCAGTGCAGAGCAGAGCAGGACAATCCCCTCCCTTGCCCAGCTGGTGATGCTGTGCCTGATGCCCCCAGGACATGCTTGGCCCTCCTGGCTGCCAGGGCTCTGCTGACTCAACTTGCCATCCATCAGGACATCCAGATGCCTTTCCTCAGCACTGCTTTCCAGCCCCTCATTCCCCAGTCTGTACACAACCAGGGTTGCCCCATTCCAACTGCAGAATCTGGTACTTGTCCTTGTTAAGCTTCATATGTTTGGTGATTGCCCAGCTCTCTATTTTGTCAAAAAACTGTAGGGCCTCCCTGCCTTCAAGGGAGTCAACAGCTCCTCCCAATTTAGTGTCATCAGCAAACATACATAGTGTTCCTTGCACTCCTGCATCCAAGTAATTTATGAAAATGTTGAAGAACACTGTTGAGGATGGAGCCCTGCAGAACCCCACTAGTCTGATGTCACCCCTTGCACTATAACCCTTTGTGGCTGACCCATGAGCCAGTTGCTCACCCATCACATGATGTGTTGTTTATCCAGCTATGTGCTGGACATTTTGTCCAGAAGGATCCTGTGAGAGACAGTACCAAAAGTTTTGCTGAAGTCCAAAAATATTACAGAAAAAACTGAGCATGGGTACACAGCGGGTTGTGAGGAGAAAATGCAGTTTATCTGGTTGATATAGGTGTTCGGGGTACAACTAAGTGGCTTTCTCAGAAATGTTCCAGGGGTTTCTCAGAAAATGAAGAATGGGCTATCAGCCCAGCAGTAAAGTTCCGAATCACCCACTGTTTATTAGTGTCTGAAACTGTAAGGTCATTCTATATATTTTTCTGGAAAAAAACCCCTTTATCTTCCAGAAAAAAATTCAATGAGAATAATTTTCATGTCTAGCAATTCATGGGCAATTTTCCTTTTTCTGCCTACTCTATTTTAATGGCTTAGATGAAACACCAAGAAATATTATTACTTCCAAAATCAGTTCATATGGACAGGACAAATGTGAATTAGAGTTATCTTACCAGAAAACAGAAGAATAAAATATAGGTAAGAATCCATGGGTAGGAAAGGGCTACAAATGTTGGTATTTCAACTTCAGCATCACAAGGAATAACTAAATTTAAATCAAAGAGTTATTAGAATGTAGAGGCCTTATGTGCATGTAATGGTGTTCTGAGTTTTTGTAAATCTTTCTGCCTTAAGATTTTACAATAAGGATTGTTCAACTGCAGAACTGAATAACTTTGATTTTCTTTTTTGTCTTTTCAGATGTCATCAATATCAAATGTGCAGAAAAGTATGGTCTCTGTGAGATCACTGAAAACTGAAAATAGTATGCATGGCCAGAAGATTTGCTTTCGAAAGTTATTGACCCATAATTCAGCAGGAGATCACTCAATTTTTTGGAAGAGAAAACCCAGGTTCCACTAAAAACCTCCTGAATAAATATTAACATCAACACTCCTGCTGATACCAATTTGGATTTCAATAATGTAACTGAAGTCAGAAGATGGACTAGAATACTGAGTCTAACAAAATCTGGAGATATCTAGCCATAAATAATAATATTGACCTCAAGAACACATCAGAAAATTGGGTGGAAAGGACATTTTAATGGTAGAAATGGACATTTTCATAAGAAAAGAATATACAGAGGAAAAATATGAGAGGTTATTTAAGAGAAGTTCTTATGTTAATAAAAACCCTCAGGAAAATCAGAAGAGAAACTTTGTAGCATTTAAAAGTACCCCCCCACATATAAGATTTGAGGCCTTAGAATGTGCCAGTCAAACAGTTGCTCTCCAGAACGTACTGTATTGCATTTAACTCTCCCTCTTCCACATGGTTAGCTTATCTCCAACAAGATGGAAAAAGATTAGAAAATCAATATAGACAAGGGGTAAAAGGGGCAGCTATGACATCCAGACACACAGACGTTAAAAACTATTTAAGTGTACTAGTTTCATATCAGAGTAAGTGTGTAACAACTAGTAGGAGTGATTTGAGAAAGGAGTATGTGTAAAGTCGAGTGCTTGACAAACACAATCCTTATTTCACACATAAAGTTACGGTCACTGGTTTCACTGTTACTACTTTGCAATGAGATCTTGAGGTAGCAACAGAAAATTCCACAAACATATCAACAATTGTGCAATAGAAGCTAAAGAAACAAGCAATGTTTGGAACTGTTTGGAAAGGAATAAACAACAGAAGTGTTATTAAACAGCTGTATATGTCCATATCAGCTGCCTTCCTGAATACTGTGTGCACTTTCTCACCCTGAGGAGGAGAAGGATGATTACTGTTATGGAATGGTTTCTGTTTAAAGAAGTTTTCAATTTAGAAAATAGTCAATTCAGGGAGATTAAAAATAGAAGTTAACTGTTCACTGTCTTATGCAATGTCTAAGATATGAAACAAGTTAAGAGACACCCTTCTTTCAAAAAAGAGCAAGAGGAGCTGGTTCTTAACCAAAAAAACTTTTGCTGTGGAATTTCTAGTCAGGGTTTATGCAGATACTGTACTCCCAGACAAGTCAAATCTACTGGGAAGTGGAAAAGTGGAGGAGAAATACTTTCAGACTTCTAGTAACTTTGACACTGCTAGTCACCCAGGAACTTCCTTAGGACAAGTTCTTTGAAGACTAGAAGAGTATTCCAGGCATGCATCACTAAACACTTACTCTTCATCCTTCACTAGAGCTAAGCAGGCCATTGCTTTTGGAAACACAATACAGGGCAGAAACTTAGTACAGATGTTCTTAGGTTCTTTAAATAACTACAAGATTATGTCTCAAAATTGTTACTGGAATCCAAGAGATGGCAAAACAAGCCAGGAACAACACAGAAAATGCTTATTCATCTGCTGGCAGTTCTGAGTTTGTCATTGTACTGAAATGGCTTTCTTCCCCTTTCCTGTCAAAAGCACTCAGGGCAGATTTCTGGCAGTAAAACTCTGCAGTGAAAAACTACTGTATAAACTGCTCAGTTATAAAATAAAGAATTGGAAAGACCACATCTGTAGTATTGCTCCAGACTTCTGAATTTTAGAGTGAATCATTAAGCACCATCTTATGCAGTGTTATTCACATACTGTTTACCTCTACAGTCATTGTTAGACCCACGAGTAACTCTCATAATGTGAGTTTTCTAACGTTAAGACAGGTTACAGCATATTATTGCTGCTTGTAGAAGCGTGAATCTCGACATTTGTTTTCTGTTATAGGATTTTAAGCTATGCTGGGCTACTGTTCCATTAATCTTCCTCTACAGCTGTGTCCATTCTTTTAACACATGAGTAATTCATTACAGGTAACAGCCAGGTTTGTATCATGTTCCAGGCATAGTAGGGTGCAGGCCACCACCTGTGGTTGACTCACTACTGAGTAACAGATGAGAACATATGACATAGCCATTCAAAGTGCCATGGGAAAAATAGTTCTTCTTCCAAGTACTACTAACTACTTTATTTTTCTTGTGAAACTTGTACTAAAACTCCAAATTTGGCTCCAGTTAAGTGGTTTTTTGCCATTGAATTCATACCCGTTCGTTACAAAACTTTAAAGAAAAAGTAAGAATAAAGGCAACTACTTTTTTTCCCCAGACACCTGAAGAAGTCCCTCTTCAGTTTGGAAAGTAAAATTGCTCACTGCAAATTGCAGTATGATCTCCTGCTAAATGGAGCATGGAACAAAGGGATGTGTCCACTGGAAATGGTGCACTAACAGCCTTACAAGGCTCCACCATCAGGGCTAAAGGCCCTGAATCTGACATTCAAGTACAGCTTCATTGGAAGGCAAAACAATTTGCTGAATGGGGCATAGGGACAGCTTTCCCTGTAATACACTCAGGGTGCCACAATGTATGTCATTCACCATATAGGTTATCCCTTCCTTAACTGAATTACTAAATATAGAATCAAGAATGACATTTAGAAATATAGGACAAGATACCCAATTAACATGTCTACCAACCTCCCAAATCAACTTCAACCTCCCTCCAACTTCAGTCTCTCTAAACATAGTATCTTTTTCTGCTCACACATCCAGTAACCCCAGACAAAGATAGTATGCCCCAGTAAAAGAGAAGGAAAGGACATGATTTCCAGTCTCAAATTAGCTCAATATAGCAAAACAATAATTGCTGGAGAGTTTCTGACTGCAAGTTCAACAAGTAAAAATGCTGAGAAGACCCAAGTTACAAAACTCAATCATCAGAAAAAAAAAAAAAATGCATGTAAAAGATAAAGCTTTATCTACAGAGAAATGGTAAAGCATTGGAAAAATAATCATTCAATGTAGACATATTTTAGATATTCCAGGACTGATTGGAGGAGCATGTTTCTTTTGTTTCTACAACACTTTGTAATTCATAAAGAACAGGCCAATACTCAAAACTGAATCACGTGGAAAATTGCTGTCCTGGATTTTGGCCATATTAATCAGGTCCATATTTATTCATTAAAACTGTCTACATGAATCAAAAAAACAAAGCTTAAATCTTCCACTGTTGCTGATAAACTATTTACCTGTCTTGGGATCAATGGAGAAATATGGTTGCCCCTGAAGAATGCTGTAAACCACTCTAGCACTGTTTCCATAAGTGGGATCATCGGCATCTGTCGCCTTTACTTGAAGCACATATGCTCCTGCAAAGAAACACAGGTAATCACATTTTTGGCATAGAGCAGTGATCAGAGATATTTCAGACACAGTAGTCCAGTTGCTCTGTTGCAATCCTTGTTCCACTGGAAAAAAGGTGAGAACAAAACAGTTAATTCTTCATCTCCATGCTAGCAGTCATCTAGGTAATAACTGAGGCATAATGGGGAAGAAAGGGAAAGGAATCCACCATCAGAAGATACTTATAAAGAGTTTATGATGCGTGCATTATTTGTAAAAACATTTTATGTAACACATAGAGGATGGAGGTTTGGGAAAACTCAATAGTAGATTTTGAAAAAGGGATTATACCCCAGAACTTTGTGAAAAAGTATAAAACCATGAAAGTAAAATATGGGAGTAGGCTTTAAAACAAGTGTTTGGTCAATCAACTCCCGAATCTTGAGTAAGATCAACTGAATCATGCTCTTGGTACATTAAAAAGCTGCACTGCAGTCTCCTAAAGGTGGAATTCAAATTCTCATTATAGAATGAAATTAGGTATTTAGTTCAGGTAGTTGTCCTAAAAATCCAGACTTGAGTACCCTTGCTGTTCCAATACAGCTCAGTAAGAAATGGAAGTACTGTGGAGGAAGTACTCCTTGTCACTCTGTTTTCAGCCATAACTATAGACCAGACCTAGTGCAGTTTCCTTTACATTCCAACTTAAAAGGGACAAATGGAGCAAAAGAAATGCACATGAAAGCAGAAAACTCATTGTAAATGGCAACAGTCTGCAGAAATACTTTTTTCCTCCCGCTGGTTGCTAATCTATTTCCTTGCATTTCCTCACTGCCCCACAATTAAAATAGTTTTCAAACTATAGTCTTCAGCAAAACAAACTGCGACATTGTTAGGCTTTCCCATCAGCTTTGAACAATTGCTTTCTATGACCTTCTGTACAATTTAAACCTTGGAATTTGCAGTGCTGATTTGGAGAGAGGGTTGCCTCCATGAGAAACAGCACGGTGATGTGGGTTATCTCCACCATTCCTGTTTTAAGAAACGTTGTCTATTTGGAGGTCATTTGACACTTTTTCAAGAATATCCACAGAATACTTCAAGAGCTTTAAGACTGCTGCTTTTTTGCAATGAAAACTGGCAAGTTTTAAAGAATGTTCACAATCTGAAATGAAACTTAATGGACTTGTCAGAGTTTAGTTCTGGGAGTGCCTCACTGAGAGATGTTCCACGTCAAAGGTCCTATGACTTAGGCAGGAAATTAACAGCAAAGGTTAACTGTTTGGAGGATGATTTTTTCAGTGCCCGGCCCCTGTAGTCTCATCACATGAGGACTGACAGTGGTGCTGAAGGATTTGGTACTAACATTGTAAAAATACTTGTTGCACGATGGCAGCATCAGACTTCTGTTATGGTTTATTGAGCAATAGAGAATGAAAAGGTATTCCAAGAGATATTCTTTTTATCTCCTGAAGAAAATACAGAAATGTAAGTGTTATTTGATTAGCAATCACTTTTTACAGTTGATGGGCTGATCATGTTCTTAAGCTGAGGGCAAGTTTCATTAAAATCAACTTCTAAAAGAAAGAAAATATTTGCAAATAATAAGTGAATGAATGAAAATAAACACTAGAGCTGAATCCATATCTATAATTCCTCACTCAAAAATGTGATGCTGCAACATGAAGGAAGCAGACAGCGGCCATCAAAGTGCCTGAAAATTCTGTCACTGGCCAAGGTGCTTGATGATCACTGTACATAGAGATTGTTAATGTAGATATTCCTAGGTACGTGCTCCAGGTAGTCCAACCTTATTACACAAAAGAAGGAAGAAATATTGATTTAAAAACTAAGTTTTACTAAAGGAGATATACAAAGTCATATTTTAGCCTGATAAATAGCAGGCACTGAATATGAAAAATAATCCTTTTCATATTAACAGCATTTTCAACTGTATTAACTCATCTGTCAGATCTTTTTCAGCAAAGAGATAATATGTAAGGCTTATATTTTTAAGAGAGGCATGGCGTGTTCTTTTTTTTTTTATATGCCTCTAGTAATTTACTTATTTAAATACATAATTAATGTTCTAAATGGGTTTCCTGAAATTGGTTTCTCATCCTTTCAGTATTATCAAGCATTGCTCTTTGTATCTAACAAGCTTTCTGTTTTATTGCAAAGCAAGAAATGAAAGGATTTTTAAAAGTAGACTCTAAAATCTAATTATTTTTTTCCAGGCAATAATGCAGGACACTACAGCTGTAAATCTTTAATGCACAAGAGTAGTGATGAGGGATCACATTAACTATAGTTCATGACATTTTATTAAAATATATACTTACATTACTACATGGAGTAATGACATGAACAAAAAAAGATACAATAGTTCTTTTTTTTTAAATACATGATAGTCAACATTAAAATATATTTTTAATTTTTTATGTGCAATCAACACATATTTGATGTAAGGCATTATAAAACGCAGAAAAATTGAATGATGTGCTTTAGATATTTTTGTTTTGGAAACAAAAAAAATAATGTTAAATCATTCACATAGCTCAAGAAATAGTATGGAATTTTAAAGATTTTGTTTTCTTTGAAACTATTCAGGTGATATTGAGGACTAACTTACTGTAAATCACAGCAAGCATACTCACCTGAATTTTACTCTGGCTAAAACTAAAAAGATTCATCAATAAGTGCAAATAGAATGGAGCCCAAGATCTATAACTTGTTGGTGAAAATGACAGAAATAGCACTAATAAAAGCCTTGTAGTTTATATAAAAATATCTGGAAGGAACTGTAGGATGTCTGAGTTTATACCATAACAGAAAGGTTTATGAAATATTGATTAGACTTCTAGAATGATTATCATTTTTTCTCTGGCAGTCTCTCATTGGTAAAAATGATATTTTGCCAAAAAAAAGAATCTTTGAAAGAACAGCAATATTGATGAAATCTCTTCCTATCCAAGGAGTACTAGAAAGAAATTTCAAAATATTCTAACACCCAGTTTGAGATTTTCAAACAGCTTATGAATGACTAGTCAAAATTTGTTTAGAAAATTAAAGTTTAGACCAAAATTCAAAACAGAATATTTAATTAATTGATTTTCTTTCCTGTTTTTTTTTTTTCTGATAAAAGACTAGAATATTGACCCTTTTTACTATTTCAACCTGGAAACAAATTTTACCTTCACGTAAGTGTAGCTGGGGTGGGTTTCTTGCTCTCTGTGGAGCTATTGTTGTCTGTCAAAGTAATCAAGCAGGAAATCTGAGTTTTTATGTTTAGTTTGTTGGCCTGAAGAGCATGACAAAGAATACACAAAACTCAACTGGGACTAGATAAAATGGTTATTTCTTTTTAAACGAAAATTATATGATTCAAGGCTATGAAATAATAGACCAGACTTATTTAGATGCAATTCCTGAAAAAAAAATAATGCAGAGTTAATAGAATTGCAAAGACAAACTAGAAAGGAGATAGTGATATGTCATCTTTTCTCATTAAGAACAGCTTTCACTACACCTGCAAATCCTATTAAGTTTAGTTATAAATGCCAAAATTCATTTAAGTGGTAGCAGTGCACTGTTTCACACAGAAAGTGAGGGTGGCCCGATTTGGGGCTTTGAAGAGGCAAGAGAAGGATGGATGGGAGCAGTAAGTTTTAAAGGTTAATTGAGAAAGGAAGGGATGCTGAAATGTTAGCAGGACTTCAAGTATTCCATGGGCTCTGGCTGGAGCCTCTCTCCACTCCACAGAGATCAGAGGTTCGGTCAGAGCAGGTGACTCAGGCCCACATCCTGCCAAATTTTGAATTTCTCCAGTAACAAAGATACCACTTCTTTGGATGCTCCCAAGGGCTTCCTGTAAAGCAGTTTCCTTCTTCAAGTCTTCTCTTTTGAAATTCAGGGCTCTGACTTTGCCATTTTTCTTGTTCACCTTTTTCCTGTCTTTTTTAAGTAAGAAATGAGCATGTGACATTGTATGTGAATTTTCATGGAATTACTTTTTGAAATGGACTACCGAGGTAGTTTAATCTACTTCATGGTCAGTTAAGACATGATTTTCTTGTAGAGTCAGAAGAACTATCATCATCTTGCTGCACAATGTCTCCCCTTCTACAAGTATGATTTAGTACTTTTGAAAGAAATTAGACGATTTTGAAAATTTTTTTTTATGGGCTGGGGAAAGGAAGAGCACAGCTGCTGGCATAGTAACTAAATATTTTGGACAATATTCTTTCTAAACAATTCCAAAAATAGCACCATGGCAACCCAAACAGCATTCATATTCTTATCAGAATTCAAGTAAAAATCTAATCAACACATTTCATAGTAGTGGGTTTGGGGTTTTTTTAAGGCGAAGGAAAAAAGAAAGAATTTATGGCTCACTGCAGCACTACATTGCAATTCAGATCAGGAGATTCTGTGTCTCAATAAATATCCCCCTGACCTGCCACTAGTGGTTTTAGCAAAACTCCAGTACTAGGAAAACATGTGCATTTGTAAAGAGAGATGCTGACACTGCCCTTTTGGGGCTTATCTTTTATAGAAAAATTACCGATAATAAGTTTTGAATATATACTCTGGACTCTGACTCCCACAAAAGTAATGTGAGAAAGGCATATTTTACTTGGAAAAGCCAGTTTCCAGTTTAGGTATTCATGGCTGTGCAGCCCTGATAATAACACCAGCTTGCTGGCTCCATCAATATCTTGAATACTAGACACAATCAGGGAAGCACATTTTTCTCCTGTTTTGCATTCCAGACATCACCCTGAACATATATATTTCTCTCAGCTGTCAGAAGCAACTGTGGCCACAAAAGCAATACTGCCATTCCCTTTTGTAATTGATGAAGAATGGCAGCCTTTTGCTAATAGTTTTGCTGTGCTGGTAGCTAAAAGCAGCTGTTGCAAGTCTCAGCATTTAGTGCATAATCAAGCATATTTCTAGTACGTCTAGATTAACATTTGACTTACAGTGGCAACAACCCAGGGAGTATGGAAGCTGGCTTTTTTTTTCCTATCGGTCATCCCTTTTTCCCTCATGGATGATGAGGGTAAACAGGGGAAACCTACTGCCATGGGGTTTTAGCTAATTATTTAGCTTAGAAATCAGCAAAGCAATTATTTTCTTTTCCCTTTTTTTTTTTTTTTTGGTACCATCATCTGTTGGGGTCAGGCAGAGTTAAACCACTCAATCTGGCTAAGCTAATAATGCCTGTTATTCACTGAATATTTATTTAATTTATTTATTTTTTATTAATTTAGGCTATTCATTTATTTATAAAGACATTCAGCTGCTTACACAGTCTCAAGGCTGTGATAATGTTTACAAAGGTTACACTTCTGAAGAAAGTGAGGAGCTTGAAATAGCAGCTAATAGTCTATACCCAATATGCACATAAAGGAGTGGCCTGGTAAAATAACTGCTGGAAATGATGCATAAGGAGAATGGCAGAGGAAGCAATTAGCAAATACAAAGCTTAATATCTATCTGAGAAATATACCTCTGGAGAGTGATTTTTCCTTTCTGTTTTCAAGATTGTTTTCCCCTTACCAGCATGACAGAATTTCCTCTCAAATATATGAAATTTAGCAAATAGAAAAATTTAGCTTCGACTTCTGCTTTTATCATCTTGACAAATTCATTAGTTTTCAGGCTGTGACTCAACAGGGACTTGAGTTTGCCACTATACCTTCATGGCTAGGATAGGTGAGATAAAAATAACCAGTACACTCTCCAATCATCATAGCTGTGCTGGCAAATCTACTGCTGTAGATGCTTCTGTGCTGATAAAAGCATGCTCTTGCTGCCTTAGTTTATGTTTTGCAGGGAGGTGGTTTAAGTTGTATTAGAAGATCCTTTATGATATCAAATGCTATGTCTGAACCAGACAACTTTTCCAAAAGCACTGTAGGAAACTGGATGTGTCCTGGGAAATACCCTCTTCAATGGAATTACAAAATAATAAATTTTAGCCCTACTCAATGCACTGAAATCTTAAAGGCTTGCGAAAAAATGAGTCAACCATAGAATAACAGCACGAAGAGGTGCTATTCGGTTATTAATCTGTAAAGTTGTTTCAGTGTGATCAAAATATTTTTTAGATGCAAATGTTCAAAGAAAAGACTAAGTATTAAGTTCAATTTGAGCAAGGAAAGTGATACACAGGAACAGATTCCAAGCTGATGCAACCTGATGGTTGTCATGATATTTACCTGCACTGGACTTGTTAGTATCAGCTGCATGCCCTTTCAACAACATAGATCCTTCTCAGGCCAGATGAAAGAGCACTAGGAAAAGAATTTTTAAGCATTCACTTTTGTCATGGAAGAGCTCCTGCAGATTCTTAAGGTGTGGTAAAGAACTTGAAATTTTGACACTCTTCCTGACAACCCCCAAGCCCCCTTGCCCCCAGAATAAAAGAAAGTATGTCAAAAATGGTGGCCATCACATAAAAAACTCAGGAGAAAGCAAGTCAGTGTTTCTTCCATTATTTTGCTGTTTGAAGTTTTCATGAGCTGGAGTTTCACGCATCAATTCTTCAAATGTCAAGTGATTTATTCAGAACCTAGTAATAAGAAAACTTGAGCTTTACAGAGGATACAAGAAAAAAATTAGTGTGAAATAAATGTCATTCTTAGTGAATGTTAGCTAAAGGGACCTGGTTTTGAATCTCAGTAGATGTTCTAATGTTATATGGAGGCTGGTTTGTTTCACTATTTTCTACCAGATATTGGACCTGTTTAGAAATAATTTAATTCTATGTTTACCCAGGTATCTTTAGCTAAGAAAAGTTAATTTCTACACCAGAATTTGGTGAAAAAAATCTTTTAGGTTTTGAATGAAAGAAGTTTATCAAGACCTTTTTCCCAATTATATTTAGAGTCATGCACTTAGGATCAAGTTACTGTTGGTAACCGACATTACTATTGGTAGCCAAATTACACACTCATGTGGTAACATTTCGTGGAACAGACATTTGGAGATGTTGATGACTGAGCACTTCCAAAGTGTGCGTTGCCTGTATCCCATCCCTTCGTACCTCGTTAAAATGTGGTGGTTCTCAAGAAGGACGTGCATCTCAAGAAGGATGCAGAGCAGTCTTCATGAACATTTTCTCCTTCATATTTTATTTGAATTTACCTCTCTTTTCCTACTCAAAATCTACAAATATCCCGAAGGCAAACTTGGATTAGGCAGAGTCATGATAACATGCAAAAAGAACTTCAGAACACATCAGTGACTTCGACACAATCAAATATGCAATGAGATTCTCTGTGAAAGTTTCTGACTTTAATTACTTAATTAGAATATTGCTTTGAAGACTTTCCTGCTACTTGTAGATCAAAATACCAAAGAATCCATAGAATTTTACTCTATGCATTTGCATTAAAATTTAAAATGTAATCTAATCCATTCAGTGACTTAATTAATAAAGTCAGTACTATTTTACACAGCTCTCTACATCAATATCCAACTACACTGGCCTTCTGTGGTGAGAGGAGAGAGCAACCTCATGTACCCACGATAGGGGTATGACTATAGGGGCTTCATAACATGAAACAACACGGATATCCTCAGACTTGACTAGAGGTTACCCTCATGCAAACTCATTTGAAAGAATAAGAAAAATGGCAAAAGAGGGATTGTTACTTTAAGTGACATCAGGCACATTCTCCAACACAAATGGTATTCCAGAAAAAAAGTGGAAAGAAATCCAGCCTGTGAGAACACTCAGGATAACATGCCCCTGTGTAACTCCTGGTCTGATTCCTACCAGTGACCATGAAACATACCCTTTCCAAATACCTCTTACCTTTCACCACAATAACTGGGCAAATTATTCCTAAAACAAAGCTAATGAACTAATTTCTCTTTCTACAAGAACAGTGCAAGGAACTGAAGAGAGTCAGAGGTTTGTTATGGATGAACAGCAACAGCTTGCAGGGCTGACTGTGGTGACCCTTCTCCTCATCTGAGCTTTGTGTTCCCTCTCAGAAATCCTGTCCCTGTTGTAGGAATGACCCAGTGACTTGTAAAGGTACAAACTGAGGTCAGTTTCAGATTTCCTTAATAATTCACAGCAGCTGGTGGACTTTGAACATGCAACTGAATCATCCTTGCAGCAGAGACTCTTGAGAGAGAGTGGGAACCAACAACTGGCAACAGAAAACCATGCAGGCATTAAGGTTACTAGTGGGCAGACTCTAAACAGAGCCCTCAGGATAATGGTAAGCACATAATTCCACTTTGTTCTTTTACTAGAGGGATTGTAGCATCACTATCTTTGGAAGTTCTTGAAAACAGATTAGACATCCGTTAGGATGACGTGTGGTGATCCTCACAGAAATGCATTAAGTGAATCTGAGATCCCTTCTGACCCCAGCTTTGTGATGACATGCACTGCATAAACAGACTTCCCTCCCTTCAGAGAACTACTGTGTCCTTGCTCTTACGGCTATGATAGAAGTGCTTTTATTTGGTTCAGGAGTGCACTATTGAAGCAGATCTTTCCCTTGCCCTCATTCTTTCAGTGTGCAAACTGGATTATTTTGGGTTAAAGGTAAGCTCGAAGGTAGGTGTGCACTTGATGAAATGCTGCTGTTAATAGGTAGTTGATAAGAAAGAGCTTATTTGAAACCATGAGGGCTTCAAATACTTTGGATGCCAAGTTCTGATCATGCACTATTTCATCACACAGCTCTGCTTCTATTGCATCACGCTACTGCCTAGCATGACACCAGACTATTTTCAGATCCTTTAGATACTTTAGCATTACATAAGTATCATTATTATTTCACATCAGGAACAACTGATGTTTTAAGTTTCCCAATTTATTTAGCAAAAATCTATAAAGTTTTAACTGAAGATGGAAAATGCTGCGGTAGTACAACTACACATATTTGGCCAATTTCATGGCACTGAAAAGAGAACAGTTTTGTGATTAGGAGAGAGAAGAAATTCAAGCCACAAGGTCATATCACACATATGTGAATTTTAAATATATACACTTAAAACTAGCTGTGAGCATGACTCTCCTCTCTCACATGTATCAGTGTGACAACTCCCTCCTTTTCATGTGCTTGAATTAGTTTTTCATATTTTTTCATAAGACCATATTAAAATCTTCTAGTGTACCAGTCTGATTTTTTGTTGATCTAAACAGTAAATACAATTTTGTATTTCCTTCATAATTTGGATTAATATGACGCTTTGATAATACAGTCTTAGTAAACAAAACCTCAAGCATCCTTCTCAGCAGGCAAATTTCTGGACTGTGTGCTGCCAGAGTAGGGACTTACATCCAGTTTTGTTAGGAAAAGTCCAGTGAGCCAAAGAAAATGTCAGTGTTTCACTGGAAGAATGCACTTCCCAGGCATAACTGGGAAGATGTTCTTTGCCAAAAGGTCACAGAAACATGCTTTTCATTTTTTTTCTGCCTTACTAAGCACAACTCAGTTTCAAGATACTGCATGCAGAATTTTTCTCAGCATGAGGAAAGACTGAAGCAGAAGATGGCAACACAGAGATCTGGTCCTGTTCTTAATTCAATACCAGACTGTTGCTCATAAAAAAATTTTACTATTTCTTAGGTTCTCCATGATCAAATGAAAACAGGAACCTTCAAAATTACAGTGGTAGATACTGTTCTAAGACAGTTTAATGTGCAGTGATTTTTGGTGCTCTCTAGTGTGATGGTAATAAAGATGTCTTCTGTTACATCACTGGTCATGACATAATAATATACATAATCTGGAAATGTAGCATTAGGCATAACACCAGACCATCCCAAAGTAAGACATAAAGCAGCATATACTATTCTTCAAATTCCTTAAATTCATATCTTTAAAAGAATTATGGACTACAGTCAAGAAGCAGTCAACAATCTCAAGAGCTGAAAGAATTACTGTTTATTTTGAAAAATATTTTATGATAGAAGGTATTTTGTGATAGAAGAAGGCATCTTGCAACCCGTGGCTGTGCAAATACCCAATATTCTTTTTGTTTGGTTGGTTTGTTATAAAATGAAAGACAGTGTGGCTTTTGGAACAAACAAAAAACCTGAAGCAAAAATGTGATTTTAAGTTAACATAAAGCATACCAATCAATTAATAACATTTCAGTTTTGAGCACGGTAAGCAGGTAAGAGCAAGAAAGCTTTTGTTTTCAGGGTTGCATTAGGAGTGGAAGACACTCAGGTATGCTGTGGGAGTTCTCAGTTCAGATGCTTTTTTTGCCTGAGAAAGTTCAAATTTGTACTGCCCATCTTTCTGGAAAATTTTGTACATGTGACTGCTTATACACTTTTATATTTCATTTCATCATTCACAAGGGTATATGCCTGTTTTTTAAAACAGCTTCCTGACTCTCATGCAATGTTACTCTTTCTTTCATTTTGTTCCTTCTCAGTTTCTTCTGAATGAACACTCCTGATCAATGGAAATCTGTGTTTTCAGAAACATGAAACAATATTATTGTGTGAGCCTGAAAGACATACATTTATCTATGATACGTGGAATAAGACCACTGCCAGTATAGGAAAAAAAAGAAGGCGAGTCTTTTACTTCAATTGGACTGCTGTATTAAAAAATTTCCCTAACACATTTTTATATATGCATAATTGGCTAACTGGCTGTGGTGGTTTGAACCTGAGTTGATGGACAGTCGTTTAGACCAATAACGCTTCTTGAAATTTACATATTTAAACCGTGTGGAGGCACAGGCACTTCCTCTTGGTGTTCGAGTGGGGAGGGGGAAATGGGCCCCCGCGGGCTCCATCTCTTGGAGCAGCCCCAGGCCTCCCCAGCCCTGGGGCACGGCCCCGGTTAGCTGCGGGGGAACGCCCTCAGAGCCGCGGGCACTAAGAAACAACCATTAAGCTGCTGCACAGCCGATACCACCCGGCAGAGCTTTGAAGGACTGGACAGCCTCCCTCCCCCCTCACGCAGCCCCGCACAGACCTGGCAGGAGCTGACAGAGCTTTCTGCAACCAATGCACCTAGAGTCAACCTGAGCAGCCAGCAGCATAAAGGGAAAGAGGCATATTTTCTCCAACATAAAGCCTGAAGAAAATCACGGCAACTTCATGAGGGAAAGAGAAAGTAAGTCATGAGAGACGGAGCTGAAGATGGCGACAGGAAAAGAGGGCGGAGTCGCGCCCAGTGCAAAGCTTAAAAATACTTTTTGCAGGCCGTGGTAAAAACTGTAATATCACAAACTGTTCTTTTCTCTTTAATCCACTTAAAGACATGGGGGGGGATGAGAATTTTGTGTGCAGCCTGTGGGAAAAAGAAACATGACCATGCCACCTTGGAGCTATAAGAGACTTTTAGAGATTTTGTGAAGAAGAGAGCAGTTGCTTTTAAGCTAGAATTTGCTTATCCTTAAAAAAGATACACCCCATGTGTGGCCCATGCTGGCAGTTGTGGGAAGACTGCAAGATTCATGAGAGAGATGCTTTTCATGGCAGCAGAATTTCTGGGCAGGTCTGTTGCCCTTTGCGCAGTTTGGAAACCACGTGAAGCAAAAGAAAACCTTTTTTCCTTAAATAGTGGAGAGATTTTTAAGACGGATAATACTGACCAAAATCATAGTTTGTTATCATTTGTGCGAGTTGGGTAAAAAAGGGGAGGTGCTGGAGGAAAAGGGGGTTTTGCTTTAATTCCTTATTATTTCTTTTTACTTTTAATTCTGTTAGTAGTAAACTTCTTCATATTCTTTAAAGTTTGGAACTTGCTTTGCATTCCTCCTAATTCTTGTCTTTCAGAAAGTAAAAGATGCAGACAAAACCACTACACTGGTAAAAAGATTCAAGACATCTTGAACTGAACTTTTAAGTGACTGAATTCTTCACTGACACAAAATTGACTTCAGTAGTATTCTTGCCTTTTGTGACTCAGTTTTAACCTCTTAAGAGAGATTCAAAGCAGTGCTGTGGCAAGTAAAAATATGATGGAGAATGGGGAGGAAGGAGGTTTGAAGTATGGGACAAAACCCCCTCTTCCTCTGTTTAGGAAGACTATAACTCTAAGATTGCTCTTTTAAAATTAATATTGTTTTCATCAGTGTGTCCTAATTGTGGGTACTGAAGTTTTACTGTTTAACTTCAGGCACTTGAGACTTCAATCTCAGCACTCTAAAAGTTAACGTACCTACCCATCCCACAATACAGGCAGTGTTCATTTGTCAATTAAAATTTCATTCATCTGTTATCTAAAAATAAGCCTGAACGCTCATGGGATAGTCTGTGTTATACTGTCTGAGTGGGTTGTGGCCGCTAAGCTTCTAACTGGAATGATGCCAGATCAGATGAAGAGCCACCCAGTGGCCTTGGGGTTATTCCAGGTGAAATTAAAGGCTATATTCATGTATGTGCCACTCTTCCCTGTGTGCCAGAGGTAAGCCCAGACCTCCACTCTCAATAGTTCTTGTTTAGCGGTGGCTGACAAAATAAACTGTTCTCTTAGCTAGTCAAGAAGTCTATCTTCTGGCAGTGTAATTATTATGCTTATCTTTCAGCCACTTAAGACTATTTCACTTCATGCTATGCTGCACTTCCCATTTTAAAGTCCTGTTTGGGAAAGCTGACATCCTGTTCATCCTAAAATTAACAATAAAGTTGTCATTACCTTGGATAGCAAAGGACCATATATTTAGATACTCCCGTTGTTTTGAAATTTGAAATCTATCTGGCTTTATCATTCTAGATAAAACCAGATATTTTCCATCAGGCTGATAATTATCCAGAGAAAATGGATAAAAATTAAAATTTTCATATTTGATTTTGTGAGCTATCAGTTGGTTTTGATCAGCCTTTCTGTTGGAAATATTGACTCAAAACATTGCCTGAATGATTCTTCAAGCATTCCTTTCTTCAAGTCACTAACTTACAATGCATTCTGTGTCCACAATACGTGATTGAACTCAGTGGAGACTCTTAAAATACAAAACCTCATGTCACCTATCTCAGATACATACAAGAAATCCAAAATTTCTTGGTCCCCTTTGCAAAGAGACATTTAGCGTCTTCAAAAAAAAGGTCTGTTTGGATTCCAAATAATTTAAGACCTTATGTGTGTTTTCTTATTACAGGAACCATTTGTCTAACTTATTAGATCACTTTGAAGATTTTTTTGAAGAAAAAACATGGTAGTCAAGGTCCTTTTACCTAATTCACTTGAAACTGGCTCAGAAAATTGTCAGAAGTTTCTGGAAATGTACTTCAACCTGTGTGTCACAGATTCTAGAGCAGACAAAAACCCCCAACCTTTAATAAATTATCATTTATTTCCCAAATCTAAACGTTTTTGACATAATTTTCTTCCCAAGAGCCACAATCACATTTGTCAACTTAACTGATCCCTGAAATGAGATCCAAATTATTCAACAGGGATAAAATTAGTAACAAGCCTCCGGCATAAGACAGCAGTTGTTTTTAGCATTCATTTTTGGTTTATTAACTACTAGAGATCTATGGCAAATGAGATCACAGGATGATACTGCAGTCCAATTTAATAGTCTCTTATTCCTGCAGTGCAATATTTTTTTGTTTGTTTGTTTGCTGCTTTTTGGTGATTTTGTTGGGGTTTTTTATTTCATTGGTTGGTTTAGTTTGGTTTGTTGGGGAGTTTTGTTTTGTTTAATTTGGGTGGTTGGTCAGTTTTGGTTTTTTAATTTTTCTACAGCTCTGGAACCCATGAGATGAAGTGGAGCACATGTATCTCCAAAGTCACACTGAGATGCTCAAACTTCCAGCATCTAAAAGCAGTAAGTTCTCAATTTTCCTCTCAAATTTATTGACTTCTAGTCATAGGACAAGTTACCATCTAGTGGCAAAATCAATCCAAAACAATACCAATGCCAAGTCATCCACTGAGCTGCTATAAGTAATCTCTCTTTAGAGAACAGTCATACTTTACCTCGATTGACTTCAGCTCTTCCCCTTGGCTGCTGAGAACTCATGCCTTTTGCAATTTCAAGCCATATTCCTATTCCCATTCCCAAAGCCTCCATCTAGTGAGCCACACAGAGGAAATTCATCCAGTCTAATCTGCAGTTTCCCATAGTTACTTACTACATTTGCTTACCCTCCCTATTTCTCCTGACATGTACCCTACTGTGCCTGTTATGCAACCGTCTCCCTTGAGCCTGTTTCTTTCTCCTCTGGGTCTTCCACTCTCCAATCTTGCCCAGGCCTAGCTTGACAAAATGTTCCTGAGGCAGCTCCTGTTTTCTCTAGATTTCTCTCTACAGAAAAAAAAACAACAAACTCCCCCCGCCCCCCCTTTTATAGTGCCTCCTTCTCAAAAGGAATGCTTCTGGATGCAGCATATTCAGTCGCTCAGTCATTTTTCATTCTTCAACACTACCCAGCCTACTTCTCTTGTTTTCATATTCTTTTCCATTTTATTTTATAAAATAAAATTATATTCAAAATAACTGGTTTTGACACATTTCAGTCTTTTTAATCAATTATGGGATGAATAAATGTGAGGTTGTATTTTCTGGAAATGTATTGCAAATGAAATAATTCACACTGCATCACAGAAAGGTTTTTCCTGACCCCATTTCACCTAGTGCCAAAAACAGGCTTCATGTCTAGATATTGCCAAAACTGTACCAACTAAAAAATATGGACATCATAATGAGAAATTTAATAAGAAATCTAAGCAGTGTCAGACCACTTATGATTTTCTGGTTTTTAATTTATTCATGTCCTTACTCTGAAGGCCTCTGTGCTTTTTTTTTTAATCACAAAAAGTTTAAAAAAAAGGAAATTAATAGTAATTCATGATGGAGACTAGTTGAGGAGAGATGTATAGGAAGACAGTGGAGAAAACAGGCTCATTCATTTCTTTGTTATTGCAGCTAAATATAATGCAGAATACAGTCTAATTTTCTTAAAATTCAGTAGGCATGTGAAGGCCACACTGAATGAGGGAATGGGTTCTGTGACCATTTTGTAAAAATGTCTAATTAATTTTCCTTTGTCACTTTCAATATGTTTCTATTACATGCTTGGGACTGCTGGGGTTCCCAACGGTGACTGAATTTTGCAGCTCAAAATTACTGTCCTTAAGTAATTCTAAGAATTTCTCACAGAAAACTCTTAAGCACACATCTGTTGCTGGTTGTGGTCACACAAAGAAAGACTCTACTTGGTTATACTTATTATTTTACATTACCTTGAATATTATCTGTTTATTTTGGATAATCACAAATTTTTTGAAAAGTCATCTGCAATATTTTCCTCTACACTATAAATGAAGATTATATAGTTCTGAAATATTCTTCTCATGAACCACCATGCAGGAGCAAGGGATTCTATAGACTGCATGCTCTTTGTCAGAAATGAGATCTGGGAGTGTATTCAGTTCATCCAGTTACCTGATCAGTTACAAGTAGCGGAATTTAGCAGGACAAATTCAATGGGCAGAAGGTGCCAGATTATGCTGCTGTCAAAGATTCCCATGGATAAAGGTCACCTGTGTTACCTGCATGGGAACAACTGTCTGGATAACTGAGACTTCCAATGCTACTGGTAACCAACAGAATGCATTTACCAATGACTGTCGTTGTATTGGAAAAGCAAGAATTACTGCTACAGAAGTCCTCAAATCAACTGAGTTTCAATGTAATGAAAGAGTAAATGAAGGCATTTGTATTCCCCCAAAACCTCCCCGAATCTATATATTATTTGAGTTTCCTGTACTCCATGTTCAGAAAACTTTATTTCACAGAATTAGAGAATAGATTCTTTAATAGATGCTCATAGCTCTGAACAGATATTTCAAGTAAACAATAAATTGTTTCTGATGAATTTTCTTTGTGCTCTTAATTATTCACATGGCATTTATTGTGCAAAAAATAACAGTAATTTTCCAAAAGGAACAATGATGAAATTTATGTTGTTAGTAACTGTTAGCTTTATTTGCATCTTATTTAACTTTTAGCACTTCTTGCAAAGTATTCAGTTTTATGGTAGAGGAACGGCCGCTAAATTATGACTTCATTTTCCAGGAAAAATTTTCCAAAGAATGGATCCACCAGATGGTGCCATTCACCTAGCCAGATGAGGAATTTCGTCCATGAAAGCTTTCAATTTCTTATTCATAGGTAATCTCTAATAATCAACATATCCTTGTTCACCACTTTATCGAAGTCCTATGCATTTATGAATGTTATGCTAATTTTTATTTAAAGACCTAAACTTGTCAGAGCATCTGTTTCTCAAGGAAGGGTAGGTGGGCAGAGATGACCCAACATGTTATTCAGAAGCAGAGTTTTCAGTTTTGGTTTTACATTTCTTTTTTTTACTGAGAAGAATGAAACACAAAGCTGGGAGGAGTGGCCAATACCCCGGAGGGCTCTGCAGCCCTTCAGAAGGACACTGACAGGCTGGAGAGACAGGCAGAAAAGAACTGTCTGAAATTCAGCAAAGACAATTGCAGGGTCCTGCACCTGGGAAGGAATAGGCCCATGGACCAGGACAGGCTGGGGGCTGTAAAGCAGCTCTGCAGAGAAGGACATGAGCGTCCTGATGGACAGCAAGCTGTCCATGAGCCAGCAGTGTGTCCTTGTGGCCAAGAAGGCCAAAGGTATCCTGGGGTGCATTAGGAAGAGCATTGCCAGCAGGTCAAGGGAGGTGATCCTGCCCCTCTACTCAGCCCTGGTGAGGCCACATCTGGAGTGCTGTGTCCAGTTCTGGACTCCTCAGTACAAGAGACACATGGAGCTCCCAGAGCGGGTTCTGCAGAGGGTGACAAAAAATGATTTGGGGACTAGAGCACCTCTCTTAAGAGGAAAAGCTGAGAGAGGTGGACCTGTTTAGTCTGGAGAAAGATGACTAAGAGGGGACCTAATTAATATCTAATTGATATCTATAAGTATCTGGAGAAAGGGTGTCTACAGGATGGAGCCAGGCTCCATAGGACAAGAGGAAACAGGCAGAAACAGACAGACGGGAAGTTCCACCAGAACATGAGGTGACCATGCACTGGAGCAGATTGTCCAGAGAGGTTGTGGAGTCTCCCTTACTGGAGATATTCCAGAACCATCTGAAGGCGATGCTGTGCAATGTGCTGATGACCCTACTTGAGCAGGGAGGTTGGACCAGGTGACCCACTGTGGTCCCTTCCAACCTTACCCACTCTTGTGATTCTGTGAGTGGTGTAAAACTTGCATGCAATCACAGAAAATAAGAAGGTTAAAAGAGAAGGAAAACTTTCTACCTCAGTCCCCTGCATTTTCCCTCAGTAGGAAGCAACTCATGTTTGTTTTTAACTGCTCAGAATGTTTTATCATTGGCTAATATATTTAATCTACCTTTTTAAAAAAAAATTAACTCTAGATTTGACAAAAGCTGGAACTGAGTCTATCCATTAAATAAATGCACAGGCTTTTGTAATTTACTTTAAATGGCCACGTCAAATTATTAATACTTCTTCTCTGACAAGAAATATTTTTACATATATTGTTCTATTATCAATCCTAGCCCTTAAATAGCAAATACAAGTCCAAATTCTCATTTTAGCAAGAACCTTACCCTCTTTCTATCTTCATACCGTAATCTGAAGTAGTATTCAATTTTGCCTTGTCCTTTGTTTGAATATAACAGATCATTACACATGGTCCTACATCCTTACCTAGTCTAGCCTTAATGAAAATACATGATTTTCTTTCATCTGGCTTAATGTAGCATTTGTCAGAGAGGGAGTCTTCATCTGCCTCCATTCCCCAGAAGTGACTCCCACAACCCACTCCACAGGCTGCCTGTCCTTACTGTTCCCGTCACAGAAATGACAGTAGACCAAACGTATCTGGAACAGTCAGCAAGAAAGTTGGAGATGCCTGAGAAACAAGGCACTTATCTAGATGCAAACACTGTACTTACTGATAAAGCACAGGCCTAAAACAGATTAAACACAGACTAAATGGTTTGGTGCTAATTCTGGACACTTTCCTACACGTCTGTGTGCCAACACAGGGCTAAAAGCCACACAGGCGTAGCAATGCTCATCCATCCACCTGAGGTACAGGACATGTCAGTCTCTGCACAGACACATGCTAATGAGCACAGGCAGCCCTGGGAGCAAAGCTGCCTCTCACAGAGCATGCCCAGGGATTTTGCACCAATGCATACAAACTCTGAGTGAATCCAACCCAAATGTTTCTCTATTTAACGCAGTAAATTTATACATTGAGCCAAAAAAAGAGCAACTATAATGTCTGGTGTCAGTTTCATCACAATCTCTGGAAAGCCCTGAAAGCAGACTCCTCTGAGGAATCAAAGAGCCTCCTTGCTCAAAATGACTTTCCCATTTAAACTTGGAGACTCTGAAACTTTTCTCAGGACAATTCTAATGGATTTTGGCAGAACTCTTAGCGTCATAAGTTTGTTCTCTGCCTGATGTATTCATAGAACATCTTAGCTTCTACTTTCTTTTGACTAGTTCCCAGTTTATTTTTTTTTCTATGTATTTTTCCTTAAACTAAATGTAGTTAAAGCTGTCTCCAGACTTTGGCATCCTAATTTTGCATATATAAATGCTTACAAATTGGTCTTGTGGCCTAAATATATCATAAGATTTGCTTGTGTGTGTATATATATATATATATGTATTTGTTACTGGCCTGAGAAAGTTAAACTTTGTCACATTTATAATTAGCAAGATTTCATACTCTATCAAGCCCCCTTTTCTTGGGGTTTGGGTTTGCTTGGTTGTTTTAAACTGGTGGTAGTAATAACAGGTTTGCATATAAAAACTACACAAGGTCAAGACTGTTATGAATCACACGACTGCTAGAAAAACACTCTGTAACAGTTTCTTAGCCTTTTAGGGTTATAATTCCCTAGTCAGAAAAAGGAAGATTGAGAATCACTTCAAATTTTAGTTTTAAAAAAATATATTTAATGAGAAAGGTTAGTCATGCTAGTTTCTAGGTATCTGGGGATCCAGCCAAATCTGCTGACCCTGACTAATTTTTTTAAGCCCAGTGCTGGTTTCTACAGTGGATTGCATTAGTACACTTCTAGAACAACCCATCTCCTGAAATCGACCTAAAATGACAGGAGCCACAATGGTGTTAAAAAATTGATAGAGGTGTTATGGCACTAATCCAAAATTTGACAGAATCTGACTTCTACCTCCAGCATACTTGTTCTTATTGACTGTGGTTCTTATCCATATCTTAGAGTGTAAGAATGCATTCAAAGAAATTTTTCTTTTTACCTTTTTTTTTTTAATTTTCATTTACCTTCACTGAAATTAGTTGCTGCCCCTAGACCATGTTGCAAAGCCTGACTTATGCTTTCATTAATCCTCTTTTTTACTGGGGGAATGCATCTAACTAAAGAACAGTGGCAGTGAAAGAAAGGTTAAGCAGAAGCACCCTTGCAGTAAGTCCTTTGTCAATGCAGAAGAAATGAAAGATATCAGATAGCTTAAGACTTTAACTTCAGTGTGGTATTCTGAGCCAGACTGTAACTTTGGGACATACTTCGTTTCATGTGCACCGGTGCCCTTGTGTCAAGATAAGCAGATCTTCATCCAGAGCTCCTTAAATGCACAAAAATTCGGTGGTTTAGACCAAAATAAGGCAATTAAAGTTAACTATTTCTGCTCTTTTTATACTTCCTGACTATTGTTGGTTATGACCAATGAATGATGTTTATAGTGACTGTTGCAAAAATCACCAAGGAGTATTTGTGACAGAAAACCACACAGACTAAGGACTCCATACACCCTTTACTGATGATGTGGGGCAGGACTCACTTAAACAGATAAATCTTTCAATATCACTGCAAGTAAATATCCAAAATTATATGTTTATTTAAACTCTTTTCTTTCCAGTATTTGTACACTTCATGTTCTTACTTGGGTTTAACAATATGTGACCATTAAAAAGACATAATCCTAATGGTATCTCATATTTCATCCCTTTCACTTCCTGGTTATAATGGACTAAAAGATGCATTTATATTCCTATCATTACAAGGAAATATTGAAAAAAGTATAACAATTTATCCTTTTTTATTCCCTCATCCCCTGCTAATAAGAAATTTGTGTCCTTCTGTATAAGAAACTATGTAATAGATTATATTATCCTTTTTCTTTAAGCTATGTCACCGTAGGACAGATTTCCTTATAGAATGATAGTATGGTTTGAGTTGGAAGGGACCTTAAAGATCATCTAGTACCAACACCCCTGTTGTGGGCAGAGACACCTTTCACTAGTCCATGTTGCTCAAAGTCCCATCAAACCCTGAACACTTCCAGGGATGGGGCATCCACAGCTTCTCTGGGCAACCTGTTACAGTGTCTCATCACCCTCAAGTAAGGAATTTCTTCTGAATTTCTGCCTGATATCCAATCTAAATCTACCCTCTTTCAGTCTGAAGCCATTACCCCTTGTCCTGTGACTTAATTCCCTTTTCAAAAGTCCCTCTCCAGGTTTCTTGCAGGCTTTTAGATACTGGAAGGTGCTCTAAGGCCTCCCCAGAGCCTTCTCTTCTTTGGGCTGAACAACCTCAACTCTCTCAGCCTGTCTCGATAGGGGAGGTGCTCCAGCCCTCTGATCATCTTCATGGCCTTCCCCTGGACTTGCTCCGACAGGTCCATGTCCTTCCTGTGCTGGGGACCCCAGAGCTGGATGCAGCACTGCAGGTGGGGTCTCACCAGAGCAGAGCAGAGATGCAGAATCCCCTGCCTTGTCCTGCTGGCCATCCACGATGCTTTGGATGCAGCCCAGGACGCGTTTGGCTTTCTGGGTTGGAAGTGCGCATTGCTGGGTCATGTGCAAACTCGTGAAAGGAAAGAACTGAAGTGACAGGTGTGTTCTAATAATTAGTATGTTAAGTCATACAGTATGTGGAAAAACACTTCTAATCAGAACTGAACCTTAGCTAGAACCAGAAGCATGAAAATGATGAGCTTTCAAATCCTTGTACCCTTACATATGAAACACAGGAACTGAACACCCTTTACTAAACCACACAGGGCCTTTAACCATGATTTTTTTGCAAGATAAAAATTACAAGTACCACTGCTCAGAGGCAGCAGCACTAACGAGATCAGCTCTTGCTCCAACAAATTTTGTAAAGTACACTCCCACCTTTGTGAATGCAGTGCACTTTGTCTATATTTGCACAAAACTAATTTAATTGACTGGTGATGATATAACAAGCAACTTAAAGATTTTTTTTCTTTTTGATAATCTTTTGGTGTTTTCTACAGAAGGAATACCTCTTCACCAAACATGAGGTCAGAAGTTCTGCTCTACGTAATTTATTGTAGTTTCTCTGGACTCGTGGTTTGGTAAAGCCAAAGCTCATCCAGTTATCTCCACAACTGACTGCTGGCACGTTTGTTATATTTTTCTTGGTGTAAAGCAGAGAAAGCTAGTGATTTATCTTTGGCAATCTACTGCTGTGTCACCATCTGGCATATGAGAAAGGCTTACCAAATCACACCTTCATGTGAGTCTATTTAATGACAAACTTCCATCCTTTTTCACCCTAAGAAAAGCCTCTATAAGAGATACCAAGACTGCAGAAAGGCTGGGAAAAACTTTGTCCCTCCTTTTCAGTATGTATCTACCTAGATGCAATTTCCCATTACTTCCATTCACTTAATAGGGATAAAGCTCTGGGACTGCTGACAGGTAGTTATCAGCACCTTATTACAGAGCCACTCTGGGACAGAAAACCAGGCAGCTGGTCAGGGCCACAGAGCATGAGGAGTGCTGCAGCCATGGCTGTAACCTGGTGCACTCGCTGCCCACTCCAGTTTCTGTCCTCTGCTCTTTTTCTGGGGGCTTTATCAGTTGACACGTGCACTGGCCTCCCAAGAAACACAGGAATTCAACTTGCAGGCATCTGGCTACCTGTCAAACAGCTAAGTAAGTTGTCTTTTCAGAACGCAGGAAGGTTGTGTCTCTTTTCCCAGCCCTCTGCAGTCACTTAAAACAATAAGAATCATGCTACTTAAATATTGCACTAAAAACAATTATATGATGAATGTGCTGTAAGGTTTAATTGAAAAAGAGCAAAGCAGTTATAGGAGTATGAGCTTAAGTTTTACATTAAATTTAAAGATGTACTCCTGCACTTGACTTTATTTTTACTTTCTCTTTAATCTGTGCACATCTGATTTTTATCAAATTAAAAGTAAATATGAAAGGAGAACCTACCAAACAAGATACATGCTGTGCCCTTTCCTCCCCAAAGGATTTTTTTTCCAGAAAGCTCGCTTTCAATTACTTGGATTTTTAGGTCATCATATTAAAAACCATACACCACTTCAGTTTCCTTTAATTATTACACATTTGATTTTAAAAATTCTTTAGGCAAAATTTTCTTCTCAGTTACACACATACAGCCCCACTGAAGTCACTAATTACCGTTTAATCAGATATATAGCTTACTCTCAGGGAAAGCAGATAAGAATGAGAGGAAAGGCAGGAAGAGAAAGGACTCAGAGCACAGAATAATAGGCTGACTAGCAAAGATAATTTAATAACATAGACATAACTAAGGCTTCTTGTGAATATTCTTTTCTTCCTCTGATTTTGTGGGTTAACAGTCATTAAAGATCAATGACTATGCACGTTTCATCAGTTCCATTTAAAAGACAAAGGGAAAATTATGTTTAGTTGTAATTACATTTATAAAGACCATGCTGGCTTTTAAGTTTTCACTATTGCTATTTTTGGAAGGTACTAAATACTCAAAGAGCAGAAAGACAGCTAAAACAAAAAAAGGAGCACAATCACACCAACAGTTGAAACAAGAGGAGAAGCAGTGATGCAGAGAGATTACATGCATTGCACCACAATCTCCTCGACCCCTGAACTAAGCTATCTAAAATTACGTAGTTAGGTCTTTTTATTTAATATCTTGCTGCATTGAGATGGACAACAGCTTGGTTAGGTTGAAAGAGCAAAAAAGTCCCAATACTAACATAAACTACCCCAGGAAGATAGCACACTGTTTTGGTTCAATTACTTTTAATGTCTATACTAGTTTCTTAAGGTTGTCTTATACCACAGCCAAGCAACCAGTGCACCAAGCTACTGCCCCTTGCTGGCAAGGTTAACAGCAGGTACAACGTGAATGGTCCAGGCTGCAGAGCTGGGTGTCTGCTCTTGTGCCCTGTAATCAGGAGATGTAGCATCCTTAGTTTCTCATTGCCATGTACTGCCACACCTGCATTTATAATCTTCTCTAGGTCAGATTTTGTGCAGCCAAGTTGCCAGAACACTGGCTGTGAGCTCTCTGCACCTGAACCCAGTGCAATGTTCTCCAGCCTGGCTTGAGCAGCCTTTGGTAATTGTTCAAGCCAAGACAGATGTTTTGCCCCTAAAACAGATAAGGACTTAATATGCCATTACTTCTGCTTGCTTGAATGTGGGGATGATACTTTTGAGACACAGCAATATTTTCAGTCCACAGAATTATTTTTGCAACAATTGCCTGATTATGGCCTTTAACGCACATTTCAAAAAATGCTATCAGAAGCACAATTGCATTGGCTGTCCAGAATATATTGAACCACTGCCAGTTTTCTATGTTTATTAATTTCACTAAACTGTATTTTCAGTGGTTAGCATTACTAACCTGGCTTCAGTGGATGTCAAGATTAAAAATATTACAAGCTTTTTGGTGTATATATTTTAACTGTATATAATAATAAATTTTCACTAGTTATGGGTGCATTTCAAGGATTTCAGATTTCTAATTTCGATTGGGTAAAGGCTTGGGAGTCTGAAAGTTATTCCTATCTTTTTTCTGTATCTGTTGAGTCTGTAAAATTGAATTTGAAAGCCTGAGAGGGAAGTGTTTCAAGTAGGCTTGTAAGAGTCTGCAGGGCAAAACTGCAAAACATTTCTCCTTATGATTTCTCAGAAATTTTGACAACCCTCTCAATCAGAAAATGAGTTAAAGATATATTTAAAAATTATTAAATACTGGAAAGTAAAGATTTATTGCAGAACATCTTTGAAATGTCAAAATTGGATTGATTCTAGAAATCTTTTAGAAGAATGTTTATTTTTCACGGAATCATTTTGTCTTTACCTAAATTTAAAGTATAACTAAATACAATAAAGTTAGTGCTAATATTGTTTTTTAAATGGCTGTATGTATATTTTCAGATGGTCTCAACAACTCCATAATGGTCAGAAATAAAAAAGGAGCCACTTCTTCTTGTTTAGCTTACAAAATCTAATTATTGGATATTATGTTATTGGTTTGGGTTTTGACTCCCTTCCTTGCCTTCCTTCCTTCCTTCCTTCCTTCCTTCCTTCCTTCCTTCCTTCCTTCCTTCCTTCCTTCCTTCCTTCCTTCCTTCCTTCCTTCCTTCCTTCCTTCCTTCCTTCCTTCCTTCCTTCCTTCCTTCCTTCCTTCCTTCCTTCCTTCCTTCCTTCCTTCCTTCCTTCCTTCCTTCCTCCCTTCCTCCCTTCCTCTCTCTTTTCTTTAAAGGATGAGCTATAAATAGCATTTCCCTGCCTTACACCTGTGTTATTTTCTTGCCTTTTGGCTCACTGAAGCGTGACTAAGAAGTTAGTAGTGGAAAACCTACATAATCATCAATTAAAAACCACTGTAATTCTCATACAAGACATTTAAAGAAAACAAGATATTTAAAGATAACAGAATCTGAAATACTTCCTTACAAGAAATGCCAAACCAGAAAGTAGTGTGCAAGAATATGGATTGTGAAAATCTAATATCATACAAATATCCCCAAAATAATCATTTTGATTATGAAAATAAACACAAGTAAACATATTTTACTTGTGTTTCTTGACAGGAAGGTTTGTAAAGGTGTGCTCGAAACCTCCTCAAGAAAAGCATTCTGATTCACAAAGGCAGCCTTCCAAGTTTCAAATTTATCTTCAGTTCTGGTTTTGGCTGGGGTAGATTTAATTTTCTTCTCAGTGGCTTGTATGAGACTATGGTTTGGATTTGTGCTGAAAACAGGGTTGATTATATAGAGAAATTTTTTGTTATTGTCCAAAGAGGACTGTTGTGGTTTAACCCCAGCCAGCCACCAAGTCCTATTACAGCTGCTCACTCACTCCTCCACCAGTAGAACTGGGGAGAGAATCAGAAGGACAAAAGGTAGAAAATTTGTTGGTTGAGATAAAGGCAGTTTAATAGGGAAAGCAAAAGCCATGCACACAAGCAAAGAGGAACAATTAATTCCCTGCTTCCCATGGACAGACGGGTGTTCAGTTATCTCCAGGAGAACACGGCCCCATGACACAGAATGGTGACTTGGGAAGACAAATATCATCACTCCAAATGTCCCCCCACTTCCTCCTTCTTCCCTGAAATGTATATACTGAGCATGATGTCACATGGTCTGGAATATCCCTTTGGTTAGTTTGGGTCTCCTGTCATGTCTGTGTCTCCTCCCAAACTCCCAAGCACCCCCAACTTCTTCACCAGTGTGGCAGTGTGAAAAGCAGAAAAGGCCTTGGCTCTGTGTAAGCCCTGCTCAGCAATAACAAAAACCAAAAATACTCAGAAAATATTACCAACCCTGTGTTCAGCACAAATCCAAAACACAACCCTATACCAACCTCTGCGAAGAAAATCAACTTTACTCCAGCCAAAACCAGCACAAGTCACCAAGTTACGTATTTTAAAAATCTTTACATCACAAAGTATTGTCTGGTTCACAGCCATTTTGTGATCATTGCTTTAAATAAATTAAATCATTGTATTAAAAAAATATAAAAGACAATACAATAGAAAGAAAATATCTGAGGACTAACTTTGTTAAATCTCTTGAAACACAAGTGATTACAGAACACTCTACTGCAAATCCACTTGAGCTTTTATTATTTTTTTTTTTAGTTATTCTGCATGCGATCACATTTAGAAAGGTGGAGGAATATTATGGGAATTTTTAAATTGAAATTTCCATTGTCCCAAATGCTGTGAAAAATACGTCAACATTTATGGCAAATGGAGCATGAAACACAGCACTGTGAACATGATGGTCAAATTGCTGGGTAAGTAACTATTCTGCCTCAAAACCTTTTCAATGTCAGATGTGGCTAAACATTGAAAGTATGGTTCTACTGTGAAAAGAAGCTGTCAGAAGATAACTGTTTTGTACTTTGGAGATCTGCTTCTTATGTTTACTCATGTGACTGAAAACATCAGACTCTATTCCAGCTAGCTGCATTCATTTCATCTGCAAGGCTGGCTACACAGACATGATTGAGTGTGTTTACTTATGTCTCTGGCAGTATGAACATAATTGTTAATTAGTTTCCAAGACTAAAATCTTAATTGCTGATAAAGATTGTGTATCAAAGCACAAGTGAGCAGTTTTGTTCCTGACAGCATTTGGGTAACATGAGTTCAGTATGTCTATGCTTCAGACTACACCAAACACTCTGAATGTTTATAGATTACAGTGCTTGAGTTAGCTTCATATGTTAGAAATGGTGAGCAAACATTTCAAATGCTCACTGTGAAGAAAAATGGAGAGGAAAAAAACATTAGAAAGACAAACTATGGGGAGCCAAGAGAAAACTTTCTTCCATATCCATCCCAAGCTGGCAGGACATCTGCTTGGTGCCCACCATCTGGGTGTGTCTAATTAGAGACTACCTGGAATAGGCTCTCAGAGAGCTATTACAGAAACAGCTCGGCAGCAGATGCAGCTTCAGCCCCTAAGGGCTGAAAGATAAGGCTGCGAGAAAAAGGGGACCACTGAGCAATGGGAATATTGTATCACCTTGTGCAGTAGTTTGTAGAGTGAAATGCTTCCAGAAGAAATAAGTATTGCTCGCACTTGGAATTTACATGGAATCCAATAGGGAGTGATGATTACACAGAGCAGCAAGTACAAAGACACTGGAACAGCACACTGAGATGTAGTAAATACGTGTTGTCTCATACTGATTCTTCTGATGCACCACAGTTTAGACTGATGCGATATGGATTTTTTTCTTCTCTTTTTTTTTCCTTTTCCTTGAAGCAGCATTTTTTGGTTTTTTTTTTCCCCCAGTTTTTGAACTATTCTTTTCAGGTTTTAATATCACCTCAATTTCAAATCATATTCAGCTGAAATTTAATACAGACCTTCTCTGTTTGGTTCCCCACAGTCTAGCCAAAAAATCTTCTTGAAGACAATTTTCAGGGGTTAAACAAAGTGCAGTATATCATCAGGAGAAAATAAGTTACTTTTCCCTTTTTCTAGCCTTTTTTTGTGCAATAGTATCACACTTGCCTAGCATAGCACTTAACGCTTTCTGCAGACTGAAACACAGACTCAGAATCTTTAGATACCTCAGGATAACTCTAGAGAACTGAAGCAATTTCCCTTGTACCAGAGATGCATTTATGTAAAACTGCTGTTTGTCTGAGAGCTCGATTCTTTTCTTTACCTTTTGATATTGGTACTGATCCTAATGCTTCACTCTGTAGAGCTTGCAACAGAGAAGAAAGATCTGGGTTCCAGTGGAGCACTTGGAACAGCCACGTACATGGCATGAGTTGGCTCATGGCTTAGGGCACAGTGCCAGCTACAGGGCTCTCTGATCCCCTTCTGCGCTGCCCTCAGAAGAGCCACCATCAGCTCTGCCATCTTGTTAAAGTAAGGCCATGCTTTTAAAAACAAACCATAGCAGGTATAATATATCATAAGGGCTATACCTTCGCCATGAGCTATTTCAGTTATGTTTTGCTTACAAAGTACCTGTCCTTTCCTGGGTCTTTCAGGCTAACTTGTGTGTCTCAGAGTCCTCACTCCAGATCGCCCCCACTTTGTGCAGCAGCAGGAGCAATAGCTTCAGGGAGCTACCTGACTGTGAGACCCTTCATTCCTGCTCTTTGGCCTCTACCTGTCTTGTGCCTGGAGCCAGATGTGAACAGACACCTCTAGATACTCACCTTTGGGGCTGACACCACATGTGGACAGCTGAATAAGGTCCTCTGTAAATGGCCAGTTCCTATTCCCTTGGCCAGAGAATCACTCACTTGATCTTACTTAAATCTTTTGCATTCTGTGATTATATTTTTCCCGGAGGCGGTCTGAATAGTGTAATAAAATCCATATGGGATTGCAAACATTAATGATATTTTCACCTACAACAATGGCAATAACAATTATATTCTTAGGCACAAAAGTATATTCCTCCTTCAGGTTAGTCTAATTCCTGTTAGAATTTAATGCAGCTTCTCAGTATTATCACCTGGCTTTTAAAGGCTCAGTGGGGTTTTCAAGCACAGAAAGATGATTTATCAAGTTCCTCCTGGTAGCTTAATAAAACTGTTCATTAGTGAAAGCCACTGTAGTAAATTTGAGGATGACTGGAGATCAGTAGCCCCAGCTTTGACTGTGCAGTGCACCCATCCAGTGTCATCAGGGTGATCAGAGCTCAACAGTCTAATGACAAGCACAAGAATGGATTAATCCAGCTGGGATCGGAGGTGGAGAGATGAAATAGTGAGTGACCAGAACATGACCCAGTGCTGCTTATTCTTTTGAAATACTCAAGGTGAGTGGAATAAAGGATGCAGTGTTAAACTTCTTCTAGAGGAAAAGAAACCCTGTGCTGATACTTGTCACATGAGAGAGGATAAAAATACTGGGAGATGTCTATGCAAAACCCTCAAAAATCTGGAAACATTTAATATTTATGAAAATGTTAACTACGTTGAAAGACCTGCAATTACTTTCCTCTTGCATACTGACATGGTGGGAACTCTAGTGTTTAAATCATCTTGATATGCACAAGAGTATAATGCAGTCCCCAAGCTGATATCGGATCCATTTCTTAGTGCCTAGCTGAATCTACACAGGAGTCTGTAATAGCCATGTTGCAAAAGATAATTGATCTTCATTGAAAACTTCAGTTATAAACATTTAATATGTTAAGAAGTCTTTACAATGCTTTTCAATGTTTTTTTTTTTCCCCTAGGGAACATAACTCTAACCACTGTTTTAATTTTGGATGTAGAAAAATAACTGAAAAACTGAGGTTAATCGTAATCAAAGCTACATCTATATTTGTGCTGAACACTTTTACTACAATTTTCTCTGAAATAATAGTAAGAAAGGTCAAATTATTTGGGTTTTGAAATTTCAGTCTTCGATTACGAAACAAGCTATTCCTTTAGGTAGTCCTAGTCTTTCAGGTCAGTGAACTACGAAAAAGCAGTTGCCTGTACAGACTACTTATATATCAAAACTCTTTATTTGCGTGTCATAAAATGAAATATTAAAAGAAATATTAAAAGAAAGATAAATAGCTTTTCCATACATCTCTGACAATTATCTATATAAGATTAGGTCCTGACAATTCTCCAGGGCATGTACTTCAAAACATAAGCATAGATTTGTGAAACAAGAAAATACTGTGTCAGTGTGGTTCCCCAGATGAAAAATGGACAAGAAGGAAAATGAAATTTCTGCTCGTAAGTTAAAGATCTGCTTAATGAAAGGGACCAGTGGCAGAAGCCAATATATTGTACATTACCAAGGTGTGACAAGTCATTTCCTATTGTACAAATGCAAAAGAAAGGCACAGCGAACATCTTTAAAAAAGGAACCCAACAAATGTATGGAAAAAAAGCATCTTTAAAGGTCATCGGTCTTTCCTGTGGCCTCTGGCCAAAAAAAAAGAACAGCACTGAATGTTGTATGTCACCGTTGTACTAAACTATAGGTGAGAAAATATGCCTTAAGATAAAACTCTCAGCAAATGACCGACATTCTAATATTGTTTTCCTGTTATCTTAAATTCTTCTAGCAGAATTTTCCTCAGTATTCTTCATTTAGTGAGCATGCAATCAGTATGGATCATCTGCTAGTCTACACACAGAATGGACACATTACACAAAAGGAGTTTATTATTAAAAGCTGCATGTTTTAAATCTATTTTAAGGAAGTATTTCAATATGCTTGAAATTAAGTTTAAGACCACATGATACACTTTTTTTGCAGATTTGGGGCATAAGATCTGTAGGAATACTTGGGAATTTCCTGAAAAGTAGAACTAATTTACAAATACAGTGGAAAAACATTCAGAACTGATATGAACATCTGTAAAAATAAAAGATCATGGGAATTCACCAGCCTAGCAAAATATATTATTTTCTTAACTTTTTCAATTTTATTTCCAGAATATACTTCTATATGGAGTACTCCTCTTGGTTTTAAAAGAGCTAGTCTCACAAAATCCTCTGTATTGGAAGATTCCTAATCCTTCTAAAAATAAGGTGAGATTTTTCAGAAAATGGGAAAATTTTTTTCCACCCATAGGCAAATAACAAAAAGAATGTATTTGCTAATGTACACGTCTGTCTCCTGTGGAACTGGAAAAACAAAACATGAAATAGCAAATGAAATAAATAAACAGAACTAATATGGGCATGGGAGTTCTGGCTAGGCTCCATCCCTCATATTGCAGCACTACTTCATTGTCAGAAGGGAGTCCCTAAATGGAGATGGGAGATTAGGGGAAAAAAACCACAACTGAGGAGAAGAACGAGGTTCTGAGTTACTCAGATACATAAATCCATCTAAGAACTTGAGTTATCTATTTCTGCATGTGGGAATGAAGTTGCAGTTCTACAACTCTGAGACAGTTTTGCCTTAAAATTCAATTTTTTTCAAATTTTCTTTTGAATGAAAAAACCTGAAAATTTCCATGGAAAATATTAACTCATCCCACTACACTTTCAGTGTACAATATTTGGTGTTCTGCAAATTGGAACACAGTGTTAACTGTGTGTAGTTCAGGTATCTATGGAAAAAAAGTTCAAATAACCAGAGGCCCCATTTTTTCCCCTGTGTTAGAGAAATAATTCAATATGGCATTTTATCTGTCTAGTTTGGATGAGACAGAGTACAATATGGATGAGCATACAGTAAAGATCAGACTTTAAAGGTGTTTATCTTCCCGATGATAAAAATGAAGGTATTTCTAACAGTGAAAACTGTATTTTTTTTTTTAATCAGATAAACTTTATGACAGGGATTAAGTATTTGCTAGCACAATGTGTGAAGAACAAACCAAGTGTGCATGACCTGTGAAACCTAGTCCAGTCACCAAGGATGGCTGCCATGGTCCTGTACATACATCTGCCTGTCACCACCTGAGGGAGCAGAAATGTGCTGAAGACAGATGTGTGCACAATATCAGAAATATAGGGACTCATTAAGTCTAGGCTATCTCAAGGAAAGCACCCAAAATTGTGAATTTCTGCCTCATTATTTGAGTATTTAAAAGGTAATGTTGAAAATCACCACTCAGAAAGCCAGTAGGATAGTCTCACTCCACATCTACACAGCCCTCACCCATGAGGTATCCCCATTCCAGCACAGAAATTATATATGTTCAAAACACCTCACTTCCCCAGGTATTTAGTCAGAGGACTGCTGAGCACCTTTAGCAGGAGCTCAGCACTAAAACTTACCTGCAGTAGGGCTTCAAGGTGTCTTTTTCTGGGACTTCCTTCAGCTTCTTCCTCAGTGTCCTGAGTTCCCCCTGCCACCCAGGGTAGCTTACCCTCCTCCCTTCTCTGTCATTTGAGTGTTGTCAAAAGCTTACACTGATCAAAGAGTGGCAGTAGAAGTTATTCTCTCTTCATGGAGAATTATCCCTGGGTAAAATTACAAATACCAGGCCAGGTCAGGACTTTCACTCATGAATCCTATTACATCGCTCCATGGCCCAAATATCTTGGGTAAGCACAGCCTTGGATTCATCTAAAATGTGAATGAAAGCCTGACTGCAAGCAAAACCTTTAAGAACATAACTACTCAGCACATCACTTGGCAGAGGTTTCATTTATAGAAAACTTTAAAAGGTACTGAAGCCAGTGTGATCAAGTAAGTATACTTTAAAACAAGTAATTGGGATTTATTACTGAAATAATTGAAGGATATATGGCAATAAAGTACACAGTTTCATTTCCTTTCTCCATGGTCATTCCTTCATCATGTTCTTCTGTTCCTTATCAATAACCAAAAAATCGGGGGCATAAGTGGTAATCAGACAGCTCTGAGGAAAAATCTAAGCTCAAACTTTCCTTATCTGCCTAATTTCCCAGCTGTAAAATGTAAGCAGAAAACATTTGTTTGCCTTTCTCTGCTGTCACTGCACTATGGACTGACAGGTCATTGTTACAAGACTTGCAACAATTCTTCTTTGAGAAGAATTTCTCTTATTTGAGAGTTCTGAGCCATCACCCCTACAACATAGCCTTCTCTTGATGTGATTCAAGGTGTACATACCTATAGCTATATATATACTTTGCAAATATTTCACTTGTAATCTGTTAGCTTTGTAAAGAAATGTGTTGAAAAATGATGTTTCCTTAATTAAAATGCCTGAACTTTGAAAGAAAGGAGTAAAATCAGACAATGATGCTTAACTGTCTCTGTAGGAAGGGTGCAGCATTCTTTTATAATTTTAATTTTAAGCCCTTTTATCTTATTTGAGGGTTTCTTTAATGCCTCGGTTTCATTGCAATACATTATGCTCTTTAAAAAAGACACAAGACAAGAAAAAGACCATAACAATATGCAAATAAATTGTGAACCCACCTAAAGGCATAAATAAAAGCATTTCAATATTTGTATGGCACAGCTAGGATACAGAAAATTCTAGTTAAGGTGATACAAAGAGGCCTAACTCTGTACTTCACACTGTAAAAATGATTAAGGTAGAAGCTCTACAATTCCTACCAGATAGGAATTTAAATCATTCACTCATTAGAGTTATTCTGAGCCTACTCTGGGATTTTTTCCCCCCCATTTGCATTTCTCTCTCTATTTTGATGATCAAAATCACTTGTCTCTGGAGCCCAGATAAAAAGCAATGCTTAAGTTGGCACCACTGGCCAAAAAAAAAAAAAAAAAAAAAAAATCAGAATAAGTAAATATAATTGAAATGGTAAAGGCAGAGCACTGTCGTCCAGGCTGAAGTGTAGTCTGACCCTTCTCAGGTGAGCATTCTATTCTAGAAATTAGCCTTTCTATGCCACCCCACAACATCTTTATGTTTATTCATAAATTCTAAAACTTGTGAGGTAAGCAAGCTTTGATATTCATAAAATTCTGAACTTGTGAAATACCAAAGCTAAAATTAAATGCACCTAAATATGGCCCAGATATCCTGCTTAACTCATAAAAACAGAGTTCTACATTTCAGAGATAAGTATTTGTTTAACATTTGTTGTGTTATCATTTTAGAGATTAACCTACATATATTAAAAATCAAATCCAGGCCTATATATCAACTATCTAAAATTTGATTGTATTCAGTATTCAAGGACTCTTGTCTTCTCCCTAACATTTCTAAATAAAATACAATCCAAAGTATTGATTTTGTCCAAAGATCAAGAATAGTAAAAATTGCAAAAGAAAATTCTATCCTAATACCTAATTAAAAAAGAAAAAAAAACAACAAACAAACCAACAAAAAACCAAAACCAAAAACCCAAACAAAACAAAANACAAACAACCCCAGATCTTAATTTTAAATAATCCATGCACAGCCCTTCCCCCATACATAAAAACAGCCATCATGGTTATCAAATCACTGAACTAATTATGCTCATATTTTTTTAATGAGTATTAAAATATTGTCCTATTATTCACCTGCTTTACTAACTTTTTACTGCATTTTTTTTCTATTCATCAACAATATTTTTCCCCTGACACCTTCGCAATCATATTTTAAGAGACATACTATTTTTTAAGGTAATTTCCCCCAGTTCCCTTGCACACACATCCCATGTGTGTTTTGTCAGTTCTGGTAACAAATAAGCATTAAGAATCAAGCTCTGCAATGAATATTCCTTCTCAGTTTTCACCAACTTCAAGACTACACCTATAAACCAGAGAAGTGACATTAAAGGGTGCTTTTATGCACAACAATACTGAGGGCATGAATCATAAAAAGAGCCACTGCAAAATGCAGTAAGCCCAGATGCAGTTTTTTTTCTCTTAGGTGTTATTTAGATGCCTAACGAAGAGATACATACAAGTGAGCTTATTAGTGAAAAGATGCTGTAGCCTGTAAAAAATACCAATGAGAAAAGCTGTATCCTAGATACCTTCTTTCTCAGAAATTATTTACTGGGGATAACAATTTTGAACCCTTTTCTGTGTTAACAGTTTAAAGCAACCTTACTGTGACAAAATGCAGAAGCAGATGATGTTGCCCCCCTGACTGCTCAGTGGATACATCAGCTACAAATTATTTTAAGTCACTCTCCTGTTATATGGTGGTTGAATGCTTATTTCCTACCTCCGAAGTGAATGATTTCTCTGGAGCATCACTCTCTTGAAAAAAAGGAGGAATCTGATCTGTTTTATGTAGTATCATTAAATATTCATCAGGCTTAAAAAAGGGAGAAGGAAGAAAAACTACAAAGACTCTGGTGGTTAAAACATAAGGAGGGGGTATTCAAAAAAAAAGAAAGTACTAAAGCTGCATCTGCAGCATCTTGTGCAAGTTTTCTACCTACCTCACTGTAAAATAAAAAACATGTAACCTCTCCTCCAGCCACATTTTGCATGGGATGTAACTCTGAACTCTGAAAATGTCACTGACTGGCTTCCGAACGAGAATTAGGTATATCTACTTTATGATTTCTGACAGTGCTTAGGCATTAATTGGCTTCTAGCTGCTCAGCAGTGTAAAGTTCAGATGCTTCTATGCGCAAGCAGATTGGGGACAGACTTAGATGACATTTTAGGTACACATGAAAAAAAAATCACGGAATCTTACTTTTTTTACAGTTTCAGGCAGGTGCTAAGATACTTCATGTGGAATCAGACAAAGAAATGCATGTGGATGTCTAACCCTGCATGGCATGCCCTCACTTACTGTAGTAGTGCTGAATTTGATTTGTGTGTAGTCTGATTGGGCTCCAGAGACATTGCTCCAAGTACCTGTCCAAATTTCGAGGACATGTTGACTCATATTTATGATGTAGGTCAGCAAAAGTTAGGTGTCTACAGATAAGGGATTCTCAGTACAGCTTGAGGAACTTAGGGGTACAGCTCAAGCTATTAAAAGATGTTTGGGGGTCTGAAGACTGACTAGGGTTTTCAAAACCATTTACATGCTCTACATTTAGTCATATCAAGGAGAAAACTACCCACAAAATGCTCGTAAATCTTTCAGTGCCAAGTTCCCTTTAGAAATCTGGCCTGAGAATGTGCTGATGAAAAGCTTTCGTGAACAAGGCCCTAAAAGAGTCTGAAATCTTTACTGTTGGTAAGAGCAGTACCAACATGATGCACACTGTGTCCACAAGTAAGTCAACACTCAAATCATAGAACACATTTGCAGTCTGAGAGGTGCAACCTCATGTAGTCTTTAATATAGGCAGTCTGGGCAACAGCAGCACTAGAAATGAACCATCAGGACATTCCTGCAAGGTAGCTGGTGAGTTAGTGTCCCAAAGTCTCTTGTACTGTGCTGCCATAAAACCTGTCCTGTCATCACTGTTACTGTCCCCTTGTGCTAACCAAAGTAAATCGATAAAGGTGGCTAAAATATAAAGCATCCAGACTGCAGTAGAGGTAATACTGAACTGTCATAGCTTCAGCTCTACAGTAAATCAGTAGGATGTTCTGGTGCAGTTCTTATCCCTTATCTTTCCTTTAAATCAGCTGTTCAAAGATATCTTATTGCTGTGCAGTGGCCCAAAGAGAGGACTCCTTCTTTACAACTTGCCAGTTCAATTACTGGCTTCATATGGATTTTGGAATTTAAGGAGCTGATGCCTTGCTACAATCTTTTGATTCAGGCAGACAGTCTGACATAGTGGTGCCTTTCAGGTCATTTATGTAAGATTTACTTCAGAAGGAAAAGCTTAGAATTTGCTTTTGCTTGTTTCTTACAAAGAAACGCTTATGTAGGAACTGATTATCCAACGTTTTATGTTGCAGCAATTCCTAGTACAGCACTGTCTGAGTCTGGGTTGTGTGAAAGAAAAACAGCTGTTTATGTTTGTTAACTCACTGCCTCTCCCTCCACAAATGTTAAGAGTTCCCCTCCTTATTCCCTCACCAGTATTGCAAACAAAACTATCAAAAGCAGTGCTTAAATGCATCATAGTAAAGCTATTTTTACCACTCAACCAGGGCAAGATTTCGCCCTCCCTGCATGATATTATGAACTGGATGATCTTTGGAAGGCACACAGGATCATCCACTATTTGAACAACAAGGCATTATGTCTCACTGAATTATGCTTAGTGATTAATATTGGTTTAGGACTTAAAACCCGTGAACAAAGGATTCATTCACAATCACACAGAAAAATCATGAAAGAATCCCAGGACTATCAAGCATCTGTTGAAAACTGTCTGAAAGGGTTTGGTTTGTGTTCAGGCATAAGGTGATATGGAGTGAAAGCTGCAAGAAAAAGTGGATGAATTTGGAGCTATTGAACCAGAGAAGTAGCAAGTAGGGCTGATAATTTGAGCATCTGTGTCTGTATCGTCTCTTGCAAGACCATAAATTGCAGGCTTGAGCACTTGAACCTGCCCTTCAGGCATCTTTCTCATCTGAATTCTCTCAAGGCTGTTGAAAATATTGATTACTGCTGCCTTATCACTAAAAGGACAGCAAAAGTAATGGGGACTCAGAGGCAAGCAATGAAAGTGATTGAGACATGAAAAGTTTTCCACATAGCACTTTAAAGATTTAATCTGTTTAATTCAGAAAGGAGACAAAAAGATGTGGCATGATAGAGATGTATTCAGTAAGTAGGACTATATCAAAGCTAAATCATCTATTCCTATACACCTTTTATCTTCCGGACTAAAAGTCAAAAATCTCAAAAATAGGAAAAGAAAATGTTTTTTTAGGATGACATGATCAATTTAGGCAATGTACAGCCACTAGACCTAACAAAATGGGGATCAGAAATATATTTCACATGTATGTGAACCCAAACAACCATCCTTTTTAAGAGATAGAGAAGCAGTAAATTGTGCTTGGATAAAACTTAGTCCCAAATAGGCTGTGACATTATAATCTGCCTAAATGTGTGTTCAACCTTCTCCCAGGCTCTAGCTGTGGAATTTTACAGAGACAGGAGGATTGATAGGTTTCTAAGGTGATGTTTCTGCAAAATGGGAATCTCAGCTACATAATTATCTTGTGTTTCAGATAAGTTGGGATACTCCTTTAGATCTGAACAAATGATAAAATTGATGTTTGCTGTATTTACAGCAATAAACACAGATGGAAGATGAAAGACATGACTGAGGAGATCATCTCCAGCTATAGGCTTCTTGACCACCTTATTATTGGACTGTCTGCTGGGATTCATATTATCCTTTACCATTTAGAATATCTATTACCAAATCATCATGCCAATCTCAGTGGGATGACCAGCAGTTAAAAAACTATTTCCAGTGAAAACCATCAATTGTTAACAATGTGTACCAAGATGTGAACACTTAGGTGAAATTACACCTCTGAGAGTACCAGCAGCAACATTCTCCATCAGTCCTGGTGCAGAATGGTGTCAGGTGATCCTTGGCTGGAGGTCCTCTTGCCTACTGCTTGCTGTTTCCTTGTTCCCTCAAGACGGCTTCATACAAATACTGATACCTTCAGTGCTTATGCATTAACACCTTTAAAGCTTTTTTATGAAAATAAAAGAACGGTCCTGAGGTTTGTTAACAGAAATTATTGCTGTCTCTTTAGCAGTGTCAACCTAAATCAAGTCCAAGGCAGTATTAAAGGTGTTGATTTCTCTCCAGCAGCTCTTCAAGTGAAAGCTGAACAGCCTGTAAAGATTTTCCTCTTCTTCTGCTGACATTCTTTGCTTTCACACCTGCCTGAAGTCAACTCCCCTTCTATTTCCAGTCTTTGCCTCTCTAATCCTCAATGATCTCACATTTACTGCTGGCTTCTGCACAAAAGGTGCTCAGAAATAACTGGCAAGTAAGGATGACAGTGAAATTTTCCTTTACTGTGATATTTCAGATAGTTTTGGATTTTCACTTCATCCTGCATCATTCCAGAAAAAAAAAGAAACTGCACTCCAGAAAACAATACTGGCACCACTGAGTTTTTAGCAAAGAGAACAGTTTCTTTCATTTCCATCAGTCTTCTTCCTACTTAGTTATGACCTGTTTAGTTTGCAGGCTGACCAGCTTGTCTGGAAAGCATGATAACCTGTCTTGTCATCAACTATTTGGAAGAGACATCAGGGAACAGGCAAACCCACCAGGTTCCCAGCTTCAGAGAATACTGCCTTGCCTATGGGTTCCAAGCCAGCCAGTGCTTGGCTTGTCAGGGTGATATAAAGAATGCTCCTTTACTAATATGGGAACCACCTGTTTAATTTTCCAGTCACCAGCTAACCTGTGGGATGACTCACTAAGCAGCCATCTGGTTTTTCATAAAAAGTTTTAGGAGAATTACATGTTTGCACCTTTCAGTTGTACAGAAACTTAGCAAAAATATCTCTTGTGGAATGGTTTCAACCAGCTCTATCAGAATCCTTGCTGAGCAAAGGCTGGAGGGATGTCAGACTCCTGTTCCCACAGTATCTGTAAAGGTTCCTTAGTTAGGAAAAACCTACAGTGTACGGGACAGATATTGGACTGGATTGCCTATCTATGCTCTTCCTTACTGCAAACAAGGAGAAATGTTGAGTAGCTAGGACTCATTAAATCCAAGGTTGGCAGACAGATAAACCTACTAATTGGCTAGCATTCCATTTAAAAATACTCTTGTGTATGCTGTTCCTCAGTCTGCAGATAATTTTAGACCTCTGGTTTATGTAGATTCTCTTTTCCTAAGGTATTATTTTTATCTGCAGTGTCTTTGCTGTAGACTTTAAGCCTTATGGGGTTGTCTAAACAGAGAATAATTTGTCCTTAACAGTATATTTTTTATCAGTGATTTTCCTCTTAGCTCTTGTTAAGCCAGATTCTCATGAACACTTTTCTTATCACTCCAGGTCTTCCTAGGATTACATCTAATTTGCCACATAGAGTTATTTCTGCACACAGAATTAAAGCCTTTAATCGTGTTTAGTTTAGTGACTCCCATTTTCTTAGTAATCTTGAGACTATTTCGCATTCTCTTTTGCCCTCCTCTAGGGCTGATGGCTTGATTGATTCACACAAACCATCAGTGACTGATTTCTTAGACTTCTTAGATTTCTTAGTAGAGAATATCAGTCACGTCTGCTTTCATTATTTTGGTTTACTGCAGAGTAAAACACAAAAACGAGTAACAAGAACACTAGATATGCACCCACTTTCCATGCAAAATATCCATTAAAATCCTTTTAAAATTTGGCTTGCTATTATTACCTGCAGCGTTTTTATGAGAAGATGGGTAGGACATGATTACTTGTCAGAAATGAAGAGCTGCCTTGTGCCAGTGAAATCTTGCACTTTTTTCTTCTCTGAAAAGTTATAAATAGAACTGAGTATATATGAAAAAAATAGCTCAGTGGCTCAAAAGCAACTTTAAACAAAAATTTTATTCATAGCCATGTAGGCAGTAGCTTGAAAAGCAGCTTTTGTAAAACATTTAATGTTTACAGACACTCAGTGGCTGAGAACAGTAATATTTTTAAAATATGTTTAATGTTTAAAACCACTTGGCGGTCAAAAGAACAGCTCTTACTGAAAGGATATTTAATGTTCAGAGTAATTTTTTGGTAAGAAAAAAGCAACTTCTTGTTAATTTTTGTCATTTACAGCTGCTCTGTGGCTACTTAAACAATATCAACACAACATGTTTTATGTTTACAGATATTACATGCCCATATGACAACAATTTCTTCGTTTTTCAATATGTCAATGTCTTTGTCATCAACTGTATGATTGAAAAAAAAAATTAACTCATAATCCCAACTACTCTAATGCAATATATCCTGAATGTAAGGATGTTTATGCAAATGGCAAGACCACCAATAATTACAAAGCTTATCTTTATATAGAAAAAGAACTAATACTCAACACCACTGAAACGGCTAACAGATACATTTAGAGCAAACCCAATAGCCTAATTTTAATAATGAAAGCATTACTTGGCAACCTAAAGGAGGTTAGATGGCATCAAAAGACATGTATGATAAAATATATTATTTGATTTATGCTACTGAGCTGCAGTAAAGTCAGTGTGTGGATAGAAACATAGTGGTTTTAACTGCTGTGACATGACTTCTTAGCTTTGCCCACCTACAGTTAAACACAATCACACAGAGAATCACAGAATGGGACAGGCTGGAAGGGACCGCAGTGGATCACCTGGTCCAACCTCTCAGGCAGGGTTATCCTAGAGCATATTGCACAGGATTGTGTCCAGATGATTCTGGAATATCACCAGTGAGGGAGACTCCAGAACCTCTCGGAGAAATCCATTCCAGTGCTTGGTCACCTCATGTTCAGGTGGAACTTTCTGTGCATCAATTTCTGCCTGTTGCCTCTTGCCCTACTATCTGGCCCCTACAAGAAGAGCCTGACTCCATCCTCTTGACACACGGCTTACCAACATTGATTAGGTCCCTTCTCTGTCATCTCTTCTGAAGGTGGAACAGGACGAGCTCCCTCAGCCTTTCCTCACAAGAGAGATGTTCCAGTCCCATAATCCTCTATGTTAACCTCCACTGGACCTTCTCCATGTCTCTGTTGTACTGTGGAGCCCAGAATTGGATGCAGCACTCCACCTGTGCCTCCCCAGGAAAAGAATCACACCGCTCAATCCGCTGGCAATGCTCTTCCTGATGCACCCCAGGATTCCTTTGGCCTTCTTGGCCACAAGGACACACTGCTGGCTCATGGAGAGCTTGTTGTCCACCAGGGCTCCCAGGTCCTTGTCTGCAGAGCTGCTTTACAGCAGTTCATCCCCCAGCCTGTGCTGCTGTATGGGGTTATTCTTCCCCTGGTGCAGGACCCTGCACTTGCCTTTGTGAATCTCAGGCAGCTCTTCTCTGCCCATCTCCATCTCTCCAACCTGTTGAGGTCCGTCTGAAGGGCTGCACAGCCCTCTCGGGTATCAGCCACTCCTGCCAGCTTTGTGCCATCAGTGAACTTGCTGAGGAGGCCTCTGCTCCTTCATCCAAGTCACTGATGAGAAGTTAAACAACATGGGACCCAGTATTGAATCTTGGTGGACACCACTAATGACAAGGCCTCCAACTAGGACCTGTGGCACTGATTACAACCCCCCGGGATCTGCCATTCAACCAGTTCTCGGTCCACTTCACTGTCCACTCATCTAATTTCTATCTTCTGAGTCTGCCCATGAGGATTTCATGAGAGACATGTTGTAGTGCATAGTGGATATTAATCACTGTCATCTCCCCCCTTTTCCCCGTGTTTGGTTTCTCCCCCAGAGGNCACTGTCCACTCATCTAATTTCTATCTTCTGAGTCTGCCCATGAGGATTTCATGAGAGACATGTTGTAGTGCATAGTGGATATTAATCACTGTCATCTCCCCCCTTTCCCCTGTGTTTGGTTTCTCCCCCAGAGGTTCTGTGTCCCTCGAACCCTCGTTGGCCCACGGTATTTGGCCCGTCCCTCGCGGTCCCCTGATTGGCTCTGTACCCTTTGCCCACCAAGTTCAAATGCTGTGTCCCTGCATTATTGGCTGTCTATTGTCCCCCTCCCCATTGGGCAAGGGTATAACAAGGGCAAGTAATGGCTTCATGGGAGCTCTTTTCTGCATGACTTTTCAAGATGCAGTAAAGTCCGTTTTATTGTCAGGAGTCCCAGCCTCTCATCTATTCCTCCTTGAGTGAGCCAGCCCCGCGTGCCCCTGCGAGCCAGCCTTCTTCCCCCTCCCGGGCGGACGATGCCCGGCGCTAGATCTAGCTAGACAGACAGCACTGTGGCTGAGACACTGTGAAAAGCCTTGCTGAAGTTGTGGTAGAAAATATCCACTCTAGGTTTGGATACATGTGACGAAAGAATCAAATGCTTTAAATGGTTTCAGCACTAATACTGACATTTTGGGATTGTAAAAACAGCAAGCAAAAAACAGCTATCCAGCATCTCTTTTCAAGAGCCAAAGCTTCTCAGATTTGCTGAGAATTTTGCTGTTCACATGTTTGTATAGTCCTGTCTGTCACAGCTTCCGTTCTACATAGATTCTCCCACCTGACAGCAGTAGCCAAATGTCTTAGTTTTGCTGACTATATCCAACAACCAGGGTGTATGAAAGGAAACTCTCAGTATGACAATAACCAGTAATCTTTAACTAAGCAAGTCTTGATTTTCTGCACTATATTCTCCCTGCCTTTTGATCTAAAATTTTTTTTCTGGCTCTTCCCCCATAATTGAAGCTACCTAGGTTGCCCAGTGATCTATCATAAAGAAAAACTTTTGTTTCAAAAGCTTTAACTGCCACCTTGTAATATTCTCAGTATCTCAGTGTTGGATTTTTTTAATTTTCTTTTTGTTTTGTTTTATGTTTTGTGCAATGTCCTCTATAAAGGGAAAAATACTTTTTGAGAAAAGGCTAAGCAGCCCTAACCTTCCTTTCCTTCTGCTTCTTCCATAAAACTCACTTTTCTATACAGTGGCTATAAAAGTTAGCCTGATGTAGTAGATGTTGTCTGAAGTTAGTAGATGTATCTTTTCAAAATTAAAACAAAAAGAGACTTGGAAAGACAAGAGCTGTAATCAAAAAAAAA
>VZRQ01011067.1:74389-175699 GCA_013397975.1 Machaerirhynchus nigripectus | reverse complement strand
AATTCTTAGTGGGAAACCACTGAAACATCAATTGCTGTAAGTAAACTGATATAGCCCCAGGAAAGAGTATGGAAAAACAGTGATGAGACATGAATTTTTCTGAAACGTGGCCTGAATAACTCAAGGCACCAGGTCTGACCCATGTGATGGACAAAATTTGCACATTGTAATAAAGTACCAAATTAGAGGACATGTGGATATGACCCTGTAAGGTTGAATTCAGTACAGTTTTGTGAAGGGAAGCTGCTCTTCACAAAACCTGTTAAAACTATTGTGTGCATCAGTGAGTATATAGCTCAAGATTACTGGCATAGATTAAGAGTATCTAAATTTTAGAAAAGCTTTCAGAAAGATTCCTAAGCAAAGACTCTTAAAAAAAAAAGAAAAAAAAAGGACGTTTAAGACACAGCAGCTTTTCCTAAAATAATCCAAATAAAAAGAGATTTAAAACAGTAGGAATAAATTGCCAGTCTTTACATGAGAGAGGGGTAGCCACTGGCATCTCTCTTGGGTTTGAACTCATAGTTTGCCAGTAAGAGAGAATATATGAACAGGTGACAGCTTGACAAAATGAGAGCTTCGCTGCAAAGTGCTACAGGGGAATCTTAACATAGCATGAAACTGAGAATACAGAACTTCACATGGAGAAACACAAAGAGGCATGGGAAAAAGTAACTTTTCAGTACTTCCACAGAGGTGGGTTGTAGCTCCATTACCTATGAGTTCTTGATCTTGGGATCACTGTGGAAAATCCCTCAAAGTTTTCATCTCCGTTATCAACAGCAGACAAAAAACCAAAAATTATTAATGGGAATAATTCAACAAGGAAAATTGGATAAAAGTAAAGCATATACAAGATATTTGTATCTTGAATATGACATCCAACTCCCATCATTTTCCCTAAGGACTTGACAACACCATAAAAAAACATGGACACCAGGCTGGAGCTGGAGTGGCTGCAGAGAGTGTCTGCAGACAGATTATTCTGTCAGCCGTCTGTCCATGAGCATGCATAATGCCATTCAAAAGTATTTCTGGTCTCAATGGATTCCCAAAGTAATATCTTCTGCAGCAACCTGAGTAAGCTTTTGGAAGCCCTTAAAAATATATTGCCAACAGCTAGGAATCTATATCAAAGGAAGGATCATTCAGCATTTGCTCCAATGCCTCATACTCCTTCCTTCCCCAGCCGCTGCTCACTGTAAGCTTCAGGCTAAACTCAGGCACACAGTGCTAAGCTGAGCCAAACCAGAGTGCAGGTTATTACCTAATGCTTTCTCAGATTAGTTTTCAATATATTGCAATTCTTGCACATAAAACCACATACATGGATATATTAAACATATATTCCATTTGTGGATGTATATATATATGTTCCATTGTCAGTGTTCAAATACTAGCCAATGTTTAAATAAAAGTCAATTAAGTATTCACTTCAGAAGGAAAACGGTTAGAAAATTTATAGAGACTATTTTCATACTGACAGTAACATGGGAAGCAAATCCATAACACCCTTCAGGTAGCTGCTTTGCACCACTGAGGAACACAGTAAAAATAACCTGGTGTCAACTTTCTATTATCATTGACCATTTTAGTCTGCCATGGTGATCTGGAGTTTGTAGAGTCCCCCCTAATCAATAAAGAGTTAATGTAGTGGAAAAGTATGAAATGAAATTGCGTAGCAAAGAACGTATGGCATCTATATATTATGGAAATAAAGGTTTTAGTACAGCCCTAGCTGGCCTATGTATAAGCATCGAGGAATAATGCAAAGACCTCAGAAAACAATTAGGAGACTGTGACAAAAAAAGTTATAAATTTGCTGTTAAAAATCAGCATATTCAGTGAAAGAAATGCATATGAAAGCAAATGTATTTCTGTGCACATTTTTATGTATAAATATATAAAAATATATCATAAGATCTTTCCTTGAATATGTGCTTAATGCGGATATGCCCCCATTCTCAGTCATCTGGACTGATAGCTTTAATAAAGGGATAACCTTGGTTTAAACTAAGCTATATTTGCATGCTTATGTCAACTATATTGCAACAGAAGCTGGCACAGCTGCCAGAAGCAACAACACAGTTGATTAAACTATACTTAAGGAGAACATATTTTGCTAATACAAACTTACAGATGGGGATATTAGGGCACCCTTTCAGTTCTCATAGATAAATCCCCTACATTATGGAACTTATATTAAATCAAGAAAATATTTTCAAGTAAAGATATTGGTAAAACCAAATCAATATCAGAAAAAAAACCAAACCCCACAACATTAGGAGTCCAGCTCTTAAGCTTTTATAAGTCTCTTACTAGGCATAAGATAACAGCATACCAATCTCTGTTCTTAAAATATTAGTTCTGCATTGTAATCTGACTCCATCTGCTGAGTTTTTCTGCAGGAAATTTCCAATCATTGTACTTTAAAAACCAAAAGTATTCTGCACCCTATTTATTATGTGAGCAATACAATGTCAGCTTTGGAGGTGATGCCTTAGGTTTAACTTTTATATTTTTCAAATCCTGTACTGCCTAGTGTGTGTAACTCTGAAGTTTCGTGTGCCTTGTTAACTTCTGTTCTCTCATGCTGGTTAGACATAACAAAGCCTCTCTAGGTTTGCTCTTCAAGGACACCTTGATTGTCCCAGGGTCCAAAATGTGTAAGCTAAAAGCCTTTGAAGAGGAGGGGAAAACTTGGGGTAATTACATCATTAACTGAAGTTATAATTGGAGAATTAACCCTGATATGCAAATGGACCAAATTTATAAAAGTGTGAAGAACCCATGACCCAGTATCCATCTTGGGTGGAGCCCCGCATAGGCTTTGACTGCCCAGGGTGTACCTTTGAAGGCCTTCAAATAAATACCGACTTTTATTCTTCTGTTTTGTCTAGCCTCTGTTTTTACGTAGCCACTTCAAGGCATCAGAGGAACTGATATACTTCCATAACAATGAGGAAGCTGTGCCCGCTTTGAATATATCAGAAGCACTGGAAGTCACAGATGGGTACTGCAGCCTGCATATCACAGCAGTTGGTAACCCAAGGGGCTTTCAAGAGAAGATCTTTCTTGTTTATGTCTGTGGTTGACTTTCCATGATACAAGAGCAGATTACAGTGCCGGTATGGAAGGAGCAAGGCTGGCTAGGCATTCAAACTTTGACATGAAATAAGTTTGCATCCTAGCTTGTAGTGGGTAAACATCCTTCTAACATTTTTTCTTAAGAGCATATGAAGGAATTTGGCTCCTGGTAAGGAAGGCACTGCTAAGCAAAAATAGCAGTCCTAAAACTATCTCTTCAGAAAAACACTACATGATATTCAGTACCACTATCTTTTTCAACGAGTGGTATTGATTAAAAGGAAAAACAAACCAACTCTAGAGTACAGAAACTGTAGAAGAAAATTCAACCTACCCTCAATGTAAACTTGAAGGGAAAAAGTAAATTTCCACCTACAACATGCATGGACAGTAATACAAGTTCTAAGAAAATCTACCATGAAAAACTTGGCTTTGACAGGTATATCTCAGTAATACCTCTATGCAGAAAATCAGATCTTGAGGATGCTATGAATTTTCATTTTTTTTGCACTTTTTCCAGTAAAAAATCACCAAGTTCCAGTTGATGTAAAATTTTATTATAACACTGTAACTGCAACCCTGATTCCAGATATGAATGCTATGGCATTATATCTGCCATTCTAGATTCAGCAACAGCAATTAGTAGGAAGTCCAGAGACATTACAAAACTGAGAACCATGTAGCCATGACAATTTCTAAAAGGCACCAATATATTACTAATAATATTACCAATAACCTTGGGATAAAGTGCCAAACTGAGTAAACCTTTGCATGCAAGTGTCATGCAAAACAATAAAAGTCTGCAAGTCACTAGTCACAAAAGCTTGTCAGGCTCACATAAAAGACTAGTAAATGTGAAAACAGTGCATTTCCCACAACAGAAATGTGTGCATGAGTGCAGTTTATATTCAGTACTGTTGTAAAACTAGAGTAAGTGAAATTTAGAACATTTGGTAATTAAAAAGTGGCAACTAGAAATGAAATGTAAAAAAAAAAAAAAAAACAACTAGATGAGAGGAAGAGTTTATCTGGGGTTTTTCCTAAGCCAAGACAACCATATGCTGCACCAGCTGAAAAATCAAAGTGATTTTCAATGTCAGCCTCAGGCACTGGTAGGTCTAAGAATCTCTATAGGTGCAACTAAATGGTACTGATGATAGGAGTAGTTTTAGATCCTCTGAGAAATCTGTGCTTGCATAAGGAAGGAAAAACATAGAGAACAAGAGACCTACATCAGAGAAGGCACAACCTCCTGGCACGTTACAGAGGACAAGGCATCTCTGGATATTTTTGCTGCAGGACAACCTAACAGCAAAAATTGTTATCTGCTTTAGTAACCACTAATTGACGTTTAGGCCTCCATTTAGGGAAGTCTTTCCTTGCCTTGCCTTTTCTGTTCAATTTTCATCCATCTTTTATTTTTTTAGAGGAAAATAGCAATTGTTATGAATAAATCTTCTAGATATAGTGAATGAGACTGAATAAAGAAAAGACCAAGGAGATCCATTTTTGCCATGGCATCTACTACTGTTTTTCTGAAGGAGAATAAATTGAAAAGCATTTTTTTTAAAATGCTGTATGCATGACACAGCATGCTCTGTTGTTATCTCATTTAGTCATGCAACTCCTTATCCATGTAAAAGCCACAACGTGTGGCACACCTTAAAGAGTGTTTCATATGAAGTAAAAGCTCTGTTAGCATTCAATCATCTGCTGCACACACATATTTAAGGAAATAACAAAGGAAGATGGGAGAGAGAAACAGAGTAGGAGAATAAATGAAGGTGCTGTGTTATATACAAACAGCATCACTCATTTTCATTTCTTCTTTCTGAGCAGGTGTAAAAACAATTTCACAACCAATCATACATTCACTGGTGAGAAATTTTATTCTGAATTTGCCAGAGACACAGGTGGCAAAATATAACAAATGGTTTTCATCTATAAATGGTTTTCATATATAAATTTTTTCATCTATAAATACAACTGTAAGTAATATTATTATGCACGTCTTTAGGGGAAAAAACAATGCACCTATATTGTGAATCTACAGAGAAACCCCTGTGGATGACTATAGTGAATATTTCTATACACTTCTATAAGATTAACATGATCATCTCTGCATGTCTACTCACGTCACATTTTATCACATTCTATCGCATTCTACTACTCCTTATCACAAAATTTAAAATACTACCTCATTAATTCTACGTAGTAACTTGTGTAGATAGCTAGTCGCCTCCCAGATTGACTTTAAAAACATCAACATCTGAGGTTCATAGCTGAAGGGGAACAGTATTCCTTTGCCACTTCAAACTCAGAAAACTTCCAAAATTGTTAACAACTGCCAGGAGTATTAAATGACTGGTACAGGCTTGTGAAGTTCTGGGAAAAGACAGTTTAGAAGAGAGAAGGGCAATAAGCTGGAATTAGCACTGGGAAGTTAAAGCACTCCCAGCCCAGAACAAATTAATTTCTGGTGCCTGCAGGGAAACCCAAAGTGCCATCTGGCAGCAGGACACAAGCAGTGTGCTTATGTTGCAAACACACTGCTCAGGACCACTGCAGAATCAGCCATCAGGAAGAAACCCAAAGGGCCCATTTAGCCTATTCTCCAGCTCCAAAGCAGGATGATGTTCTTTATGTCATTCCTGGCAAATATCAACTGTGTTGTGAAAATTCTTCAAGCAAAAATCTATTCCAGTGCTTCAGTATCCTTACTGTAGTCCACCTTTCTCTGAAAAGAAAATTACTCTGTCCTCTGTACACTCGGTTTTTGAAAACTTACCATTTTTCCCAGGCAATCTTCTTTTATTATTTTTTTTAACTTAAGAGTCTGATGCACTAAAGGTTTTCTTGGACATTAGGTTTCTGACAACCTGAACCATTCTTGCAGACTCTCATTCTTGCATTGTGACCAAGGCAAGGGCAATAGTTACTTTGAGCATGCACAGTATAGCAGGACTTCAATAAAGAATTTCCCCCTAATGCATAATTAGGAGGTCATGCAAGTGCTGTAGGAGTTTAAGAGCCACAAAGACAAAACCAGTTAAATGGCAAGATGCTTTACAGCAAACAGGCAATCTAATTTTGTACAGCAAAAAGAAAATGTAAACTAGGAAGAGAGGGGAATGCACCACATCATGTGCCATAACAGGTTTGGGGTTGCAGGGAACCCCAGTAGCATATCTTCCTTGAATATATTTTTTTTTAACTCATTCTACCCTCAGAAACTTAACATCACAGGCACTCATATTGCAGGAGAGTAAGTTTCTAAATAAGCAAACAAAGCTAAAACAAAACTTTAATCCGTGTATGTCTAGGCACAGAATATTGGAAACATTTCTAATAATAAGTTTTAGAAGTTGTTTTTTTTTCATTTCATCCTTCTCTTTCTTTCCTCAGCAAGAAAAGTACATTGAGACAATTAAGTAATATGCAATTAGTTATTAAACATTTACAGCTTCTTACTCACCCACTGGAGACATTTCTGGGACACTGGCAACATAAGGCCCATCCAGAAACTTTGGCTCATTATCATTAATGTCCTGCACTTTGATGATGAACTCTGATTCAGGCTCTAGTGGTTTCTTGGTGTCAACATCCACAGCCTGAGCCCGGAGTGTGTAGAAAGGTTTTTCTTCTCTATCTAGGCTCCTTATGGCATGAATGTCTCCTGTGGTCTCATCAATGGTAAAAACCGTGCCAGCACCATCTCCTGAAAGGGTATATTTAACAGTGCCGACTCCCTTGTCCAAGTCAGAATGAAGCTTGAGAAGAAAAAGAAAAACAAAAGGGATGACAAAAACATTAATGGTTTTTCCTAGGCTAGATGGCAACAATTATTTTAATTTTTTTTAATGTAATAAAAGACACTGGAGGAACCAATTTCCTAAGTCCTTAACTGCCTCTAAGTGCATGGAAAAAATGTGGGTAGTATGTTATGTAAGACTTTTACCCTTATCTAGTACAACACAGAGAGCAGTTCAGCAACTAAAACTGCAATGCAGTAGGGCTTCACATTTGTTATAAACTGAAATTTAAGTCCAAGGACGTAAAATCACCCATAACCACATCAAACAAATGTGAGATGACATGAGAGTGTCAAAAGCTTTCACAGGCATTTGGCTTTCAGAGAAGTAGGAGGGAAGTATCTAATTTTTATTTCACAAGCAAGAGCTTGATGGCTTCTGAAACTCAAAGTCAAACTTGGTTTAAAAAAGGAAATACACACCTTTTGATTACAGTAAATGCTAAACAGAACTAAAAATACTGCCTTTTACACAAATATTTGATCACTTGCTTTTGTCTTTTCTGAGATAATTGCACTGCAGATTCAGAAGCTAGGAGTTCCTTGCTCCTTTTGAAAGAGGAGAGAACTCAGTATTTTCTGCCTTAAATACCAATATGCCCATTTTTCAGGCTATTACTCTGATGAATCTCTAGTTATAATTTACAAAAAACTCTCAAACTTGAATTCAACTTCTTGGATGTTTTTGTCCCTTTAATCAGTGTCTATCCTAAAATAAAGTGGCCCTAAACATTTTTTTAAATGCAGGAATACTTTAAATCCAAATACAGTATAATGAGCTCCTTTCTCAGATGCCTTCACCTGCTCCATACTCATCCTTTAAATACACCTAAAAGCTTTGAAAAAATACTCAATGTTACATCACTGATGCTGAAATAGCTTTTAAGATATTCGCCCACTTTTCCCATCTAATGAGGACTAAAAAGATCTACTATAATGGACACTGGTCAGAATGGAGTTTTCAAGAGTGAATTCTCTTAAGCTGAATTGTGAAATGATTATGGATATAGACTTTATTTACATGATGTACTGCCCAAGGTGAAACACAATGGAGGAAACATGGGACATGAAAGGAGATTATGTAGAAAATGAATTACTGAAAAACTAAATGGTTTTGGTAATGGGGCAAGAAGCTAAGCTACAGAGAAGGATGTATAGGCAATTACTAATGTTTATAGCTATTGACTTGAAATTGAAAATAGGTCCTTGTGGCTGTGGAAGAGGTCATGGTTTGTGGCACAGAGCGAACATGAGCATAGTCTCTTCTTTGTCTACTTTTTCTTTTCATCATTCTTGCTCAGTGAATATACTAAACTCTGATCTTTCAACTAGCTGCCAGCCACATGCTGTTCTAAATTATCTTTCCAGTCCAAACCAAAGCATTTTGCTTNGACCCGCCGGCCAGGCGGCCGACCGCCGCCACATCCTTGCTTGCAAAATGAAAAGATATTGCAGTCTGAGACAATTAATGTGTATTTCTTCCACATCATTTTAATTTAGGTGGCTCAAAACTTTCTGCTGTTTCATTATACTCTGCTCAGTAAAAACTTGGTATTTTCCTTCCATTATCATTTAGAGGCCTACAGACACACATCAGGAGGAAAAAAAAAAAAGATGATGAGAAAGCTTGAAGAAAAAAATGCTAGAACTTTTTAGAGGAAACGAGACAATTGTTTTAGTAGTGTCCCTATATTAAATAAAATTTGTTTGGGCTTCACTGTGAAGACTACCTTGATGCATAGTCCTGGAAGTAAGAATATCACGGAGCAAAAGAATGCAGTTACGAAGTAGGAGCTTGTAAACAGGGAAGCATGACAAGATTGCTCCCATGTCCTGTCATCAGATTTGGAACTAAAGCTGAGATGGTTGAGTGTGTTTCTGAGTGCCAGCTGTAGGTTTTATGTTCAACTAGTAACAAATCAGGCTGTATTGCATGTCTTATCTGAGCCCTTGGATTATACTAGAGAGAAACAATTATAGTTGCTTCTCCTAGCTGGAGAAAAAGCAGGAAAAGCAAGAGCTCCCATGACAAAGGAAGACAGAAATACAAAGACTAGGCTAAATATACCTTTTTTTTTCCCAAATGTATTTGAGAAAAAAAGCTTTATAACTGTCAGGATTAACAATTCTACAGTTACAGATGTGTTCACTGGGCTTCACAAGTATCACTCAGCTAGTATAACCTAGGAACCATTCCACCTATTTAACCAGAGATGCGTCGCTGTGCATGGCTGGGATGTGTCACATCGTATTTATTCACCAAATCATGCTAATCTGATTTTGATACAGGCTTCCTAGATGCCATTGCTGGGCAATGTGCAAATGAATGCTTATCTGTAACCCACACTGGGCTATGCAATCTGTGGGGCAATTCAATGTTGCACAGTGTCTAATTACGGTAGGGGAGTAGCTGATTTATTTAATTTAAAATTAAATAAATTCTCCAACAATAAAAGGAATGCAAAACTTAGATTCAGATACAAGGATAATGAGCAAGAAGCTATAATTAGCTGTACTTACACAACACTAGGAAATAATCCTGACTTTCAGTGTCCGAAATTTTCCAGAAAGCAGTTTAGGCTAAAGAATAAGTGCTTGCTACTCTGTCTTGATTTATGTGCTACAAGCTGTAGTGCACTGGAAGAAAATAAATTTTTTTTTGTGCTGAAAAACATACAGAAGATTTGTGAGAGACTAGTTTTTCTGACACTGTGTCCACAGCAACTTTGGGTTTGTATCCCATTTCTCCTTCTTGCTTGCACTTATTTCCTAATTCTTTGTCTTCCAATGTTTCAGCAAAATTACAGTGCAAGAGAACAAGTGCTCGGATCTTACCTATTTCCCTCCCCACAATGTGTTTACCTTCCAGAATCACCTGAATTTACTGCAACAAGGTTGTAAAAATTATTTTATTCACACAGGTTGTCTTAATTTTGTGTTTCCCCTATAAATCCTGAATATTAAAAATGTAGCCAAGGCTTGGAAATGTGAAAGATTCGTTTCTACCTTTGCTGAATTCTACATTTTTATTCTCACTATGTAAGTAACACAGTTTAGCTTCATATCTTTGGGCAAATCAGCCCCAAATGCAAAACTAATAATTTCTTGCAGAAAACTCTGTTAGTGCAGAAAATCATGAATATTTTTCTGTGATGGCAGAAAAAGATTCCATAATTCCTGCTAGTGTGTACAAACAATAACACATATGGCAAAGGAAATGACTGATTAAAAAAAATAAAGTATGAATAATAAGATGGAGATTATAATGAAATTCATTGCAGAAATCTATGCAGAAATTATGGCAGTGTTTTTGAATCATACCTAGTACCAGATGCCAGACTGAGCCAGTCCACAAGTCCATGTGACCTAGCAATCTGCTTCAGCCTGTAACAAGCTGAAAGCTAGTTTGCTTCAGAGAGGGTAAAAAGTTGGTAACAACTCACTACTAGCACATCTGGGAGAAATTATTTATTCAGTTTTTCTGACAGTTATGTCCCATTCCTAACAAGAAGTATGACTGTCTGTGTTTTAGCAATAAATTAAGACCTTATTGCTTCAATAACTCAGTGTTATCAGCTCTGTGTCACTTCAAGAATTCATACACCTGCACAAATAATTTCAAACCACATGAAAGACCAGGAAATGCATTAGGTGATGTACTTCAAGAATGACTCCATGCACCTAGATAAATTGAACATTGCAGGAGTATTTGTTCCTCAGTATCCTATGGTGCTGATTTTCTATTCAGTATCCGATTCATCTGATCCTCAACTGTTCACCTTCTCTTTCCTTAAACACTTCAATGACTTCTATTAATACAATCATTTTGAAAGTCAAATATGTAAATTCACATACACAGATAAAGAAATTGGAAGAGACTTAACAAGAAACTTAACAAATTGCAAGATAGTCTACTTTAAAGTGGGGCAATCACTAGATCCCCACAAATCATGGAAGAACAAGGGCTATGACATCTGCCAGGATTGCTGTGATCTTAATTTCACAGGGATACAGACACTGAAAAGTTGTTGTATGAGTTGACAACTTCCATTTCTGCATTTCCCATCCACATAAAAAGAAAAAAAAAGTAGAGAATGAAGTAAAACAGTTTTAAATGTCAAGGAATGCTTAACATCCCTAAATTGATATATTCACCCTATGATGCACTCTGAGATTCTAGGTCTTATTCCACTGTCGATTTTACAGGCTGGGAAAGAAAAAAATATCACTGTTCAATTTATTTGTTACTAGTAAATCAATTTAAATGCTATGTTGCAGGGCATATCTGGACTGAGAAAAATGGTAAATGTTCCAGGCTATTAACCATTCCTTGCCTGCACAACAGTATTAGCTATCCATCCCACATCTGTATCTTTACATCATTTTTCTTTATGCAAGATATTTTAGAACTTTATTCCATTATGTTGTCTTCCCACATCTACTCCCAGGTATCGCCATTCATTCTGTAGCCACCAGCTCCTCCCCCTGCCCTTTCTTGGGTAAGATGTGCAATGAAAACTTTCTGAGAAACCAGAACATCCATTCAACTCCAGTATTACCTAAGACTGCAAACACAGAATGGTGTCCTGAAGTGAGGAAAGGGAAAAAGGCTATTTTTGTGCAGTTAACATAGACGGAAGCAGACCTATTCTGGCAGATCTCTACTGCAAATGTCCATGTTGGGACAGGGATACCCACTACAAGAGAGGAAGGTGTAAATGAGCCTGAAGACTTTATATTTGGAAGACTGCCCTTTTAAAACATAATTATTCTACTCATATTTTCTCTTGGCAAGAACTCTATGGTCTACACAGATTGCACAGTTTCTTTTAAAAACTGATAATTAGAATTTAATGTACTGCTTTTACACAAATTTTTTCTTCCCCTCTAAAAAGACATAAACCCTGAAAATTTTCCTAAGATTAAAAGGAGTGTGGGGGTGTCAGAGACTTTAATTCAGGACATGGAGAAATAAAAACAACAGTGTAATTGTTGCTAATCAAACCCAATAAAACAGTTTTTCTTTCTTTCCCTCTCCAACATACACACACCCCTGCAGAGGACATTTAGGGACAAAGTAAAATCTGCTCACAATACAGTCAGTGAAAATGTTTCCTGATCCTAAAAGTTTGGATGACCTAGGGCATCTTCTAAATAATAAGTTAACATGTATTAGTCAGGCAAGACAGCAGACTAAAGCTTGTGCTGAGAAGAGTTAGGACACTACTACAAATGGGTCAGGTGAACAATAATCAGTATATGGAAACAAGGAACAACTAAAATCAGAGAATCCTTTAGGTTAAAAAAGACCTTTAAGATAGCTGAGTCCAACTGCAAAATTATGAGGTAAAAGAAAGGTGAACAAAAGGAGAAAAGAATTATTTTTTTAAAGGTCAGTTGGAAAAGAAGGTTTTGTTTCCTTTCAAAGCTGAAAATTACTTTTAATAGAAGGAGGTGCCTTTTTACTAGCTTTTTACAGGGCTTTTATAGGAGACTCCCATCTGCGAGTATGCTTTCTTAGTACTATCAGAATTTCAAATAACTAAAAATGTCAATTAAGGGGGGGTGTGTGTGTGTGTGTCTATACATATACATACAAAAAATTTAAAAAATATTATTTGAATAGAAAACTGTCCATATCTTATCATCAGCACTAATTTTCTTCAGGTTGTATTTCTATGTCTTCTCTTTTTATGTAAAACACTACTTGACCTTGTCAGTTCAGATAAATCTTCATCTCTACCAACATCATGCACTTGAGAGATTAGGGATTGTTATTTTTCTAATTCTTCTCTACATTAATATTTTTGTTGCATTATGTGGAATTTAATGAAAAAAACTTCTAAAATCACAGGGAAAAACCCAACATTTGTTTCATGGAATGCCATACATGTAAAAAGATATTAGCCAATGAAAAAAGTAATGCACTAGTAAAACATTGAAAGAATAAAAAATTCTCAATAATGTCTTAATATAATTTAATTATACAAGTAATTATACATGTAAGTTACAAGTTGCATAGATTTCTGATGATTATTTCTGCATCAGCATTTTAGCTGGAGCTCGTGCATATAGAAACACTGTGTTCTGGTCCTCCCTCTTCAACTCTAGTGCAAGAATCAGCATTAGAATTTTTAAAATCAGATTATTCCTACTGATCTCATATAACTCCATGTTACAATGTGCTTTGTGTGCTTATGTTGATAGGTTTAAATTCACAGTTATGGTTAATGTCATTTGAGAGAAATGTTCTGCAGAATGATGACAGCTGATGCAAACATCAATCTGCTGAGGTCTCTGGGTATAACCATTGTCTAGTAACAACATAATCACAGGTTCCAACAACAAATTCCAATATTGGCCATTAGACAGAAATATGAGACAAAAATTGAGGAAATTTATCAACTTTTTCTTCTTTATCCAGTGCAATTTTATATATCCTGCCAAAGTACTATGAGATACAATGGAGTGTGCAGCTGCTGATGACAGCTCAGTGGAAAAGGACTTTAACATATCATTAAATTTTTATCATTTTAGAATTTTTCAAAGTATTTAACAGGAACCGAGCAGGGGATTGAATCTGAAACCCTCACAATCCAAACCCCTTAATGCATCAGATGGGAAAAGTGAGGTCATGTCATGTATCCTCATACATAGAAGTAACCTTTTCTTTTCACTACTGTGCACCCAAAATCTGTGAAAAATAATCTTCTGGGTTGAAGGAGCCTGTGGAAGACATCACCTGTTACTAATGAATGCATTTGGATTGGCACCAGTAGGCCTGGTTTGATCTACACCTGTGAAAGCACTGGTACTCCCTCTGTACCCTTGCCTGGCTGGAGTCCCTGTGGTTAAGTCAGAGCATAGTGTGGATGTCCAAAACTCAGAAATGAAGGAAGGGAATTTGCCACAAACAGGGCTCTGGGGGGAAAAAATCATCCCAGCTTTAGTCAGGAGATATTTGTATTCCTCTTCAAGACAATACTTATTTACTGATTCTGAAAAATAATGAAGAAAAGACAGCATTATAATAAAATTCTAACTCTTGTTATTTAATTGTGCAAAATCAGCAAAATGTTCAATAGCATTGCTGTAATCAATTAAAATGGTAAGTATGAATGGGTGGTGATCTTTTGAGGTAGTGTATGTGATTGCAGTATTTCCTTTTTGAAAGAGGAATCACTGTAAGAATGTCAAATAGAGCTGCATCTCTCAAGATAATACATACTGGCAGTAATACAGATTTTTGCACTGTGTTCCCTGCTGTATCTCTTCTACAACATATATAAAAGATCAATGCATGAAAATATGAATTATGCTGTATGAATAAATGTAATAAAAATAGACAGTAGAGACTAAGGAAGTGATTATGCAAAATTTGTTACATCAAAACCAAAATATCTAAGACACCTATTAGAGGAGAGTTTATAATTTTTAATGACTATCTACTTATATTTATGAAAATAGTCTCTCTGAAGATCACCAGATAACCACTGGTTAACTTCAGAAAGTTGAGAACAAGCAGGAACTTTATATTGCAAAGTGTCACTGAAATTAAGCTGTTGGCAAGGTTAGAAATTTTAGTCTAGAATGAGGTGTTTATGCTTGTGAAATGACAAAATCTTTTTTCTTTCTAGGGTGTGTGAATATGATATATTTTCTGTAGAATTATAGCCTATAGATCTCTTAAGCTACAAGGTATAAAATTCTGGTTAGTTACTTGGACTTTTCTACACAGAAAATGCCATTATCATCACACATGCTTGATTCCTCCTCTCACCTAATAATTATGACATTATGGACTTGTTTTTTATTTGAGATCTAATTTACCATGGAAGCTATAGCTACAGCCAGTCAGTTGCGTGACATCTTTTCCTCTCACAGGAGCTGCCCTACTGATGCCAATAGGAACACCTTGTGTGGTAGGGAAGAAAGTGTGGGGTGTGCCATTCATTTTTTGAAGTGACAGACAAAAAGGCAGCTGCCTGTTGACAACTGCTGTGCTCCTGGAAGAGATCTTGACTGAGCAGCTTCCCACTCCTTTCCTTGGTGGTACTCACTTCTCCACCCTAAACATCTGGAGCTAATTGAATTCCTCTGAAATTCTTTATGTCATACTGTCCCATCTAGTTAGAGGGATTGAATAGCTGGCTTTTGTAAGCCTGGCTGTTTTGAAATTAATTATGGAAAACTCAAATTTCCTGCTGGAGTTGCTCTTCTGAGGAGGGAGCAACCTGTATGAAGGACAGTAGCTGTGAGGCAGCATACATTTCCACTCCACAGCTGCAACTAGGAGAAGAAAATACATCTCCAGCTATGCATAAATATCTAAAGGCAAAGTAGTCATGAAGTAGTTATCTCCTACTGTTCATCAGTTCCTAACACAGAAAACCCAAGTTAGGGGTTAGCTGAGCTCCACAGTCACATACATGGAGCATGTGACCACACACAAAGTGAGTCCCAAGCCTGACTCTGGCTCCCTGACTCAGCTGTGCAAAATATCCAGAGACAGCTTCTCTGTAAAGCCAAAGGCTTAGTATCATTCCTAGAAGTGTACCCTAACTAAGATTTCCTAAACTAAGTTTACTCTACTTCAGGAAGTCACATATCTATGACACTCAGAGGCATGAAAGGACACAGTTTATTATAGAGGCTCCTATTGCATTACCCATTAGTCAAAATAAGCTGAAATTTTTCTGTGTCAAAGATAGTAATATTATTAATATTATCAATAAAAACACTGATAAATACACAACTTTTAAGCACTTCAAACAGGCACTGTGTCACAAACCAAAAGTGACAGGTTCTTGTAGGTAGAACGTAAGAAGGAAGATTAGAGCTGTAACAAACGCATTCCTAAAAATGTGTGCTGAATGAGTATCAGTTTAAATCCACTGCATTTGGAAAGGTAAAAGATTATAAACTGATTATAAAAGCTTATGCTTAATTTTATACTGATTGGAACCTGATTTAGCAAATACATCTTCTGCTAATTTCTGATATATATCAGTGTGCTCTTCAAATCCAGCTTAAATTTGGAAGGGTTTAGAGTAAAGGCCTGCTGAATTCTACTGGTGCTGATGAAGCTTTCTTCATTTTTATCCTTCCCTTAATACATTTTTCTTAGGTTTTTTTCAAATATTTTTCTTTATTGACTGCATAGAAAATGAATATAAAAACTCCCTTCCTCATGCATTTAAATTTAATGTTAAGTTAAACACAAAAAAAACTTGTTCTGTAAATCACACTTGCTGTAAAGCTCTGTCAGTTAAGGTGTCTCTTTTTGTTTGATAATGATATACTAGAACAGGTAGGGAATGACAGAGTAGAAAGATTTTACCTCAACCTGTCTGTCACTGTGACAAGGCATGTTACCATAAACTGTTTGACCAGTTCTCTTTTCTAAACAGGAAAAAAAATCTTGGTTCCATCACAGAGGTGAAATTTTAACACATATATTGGAGGGATAATTTTAAGTCATTTACCGGCACAGAATTTTATGAGTGAAACATAATACCTTCTGAATTTTTAATCTCGTTGTCTTAAGTTAGCCCAAAAAACTCAGGCAAACGTGCACCACAAGACACAAAAAAATTTGCGAAATAATCCAGCAAGCATGAACAAATAACGCTTAATGTGCAAGAGATATAGGAATAGAAGGTACAGCAAAGAAACTGAAAGAGTGGTTCTGTACCATATGCATCAATTCCAAGAAAACACAACCACATGAATAATGTTCCGGCTGCAAGATTTCCTCAGAACAATATTTGAAAAGGCTATATTATCACATAGCAGCGTTGATTTTCCTCAGGTTCCAGAAGCAGCATAAGAAAGGGTTGTGTTGTATGTATTTCTTTCATTTTACTGAAGCAGTACAGACAAGTGACACGCTGCATAGTTTGCATTTTTTGCTAGCTTGTGATACAGGTCTCTTGGGGGTTTTTTTTTTGAGGTTTGAGATTTTGTAAAAATAAGTAAACACTATTTCAATGGGGTCTTTTAACTAATCAACATTTGCACGGGAGAAAAGTATGTTCTTATGACACAGGTAAAGCATCAGATAGAGTTTGTTCTGGCTTGGATTACTTAAAATAAGCAGCATTTATATGACACTATGCAGAACTGAATCAAAACCCAGAAATCCTGTATATATTCTAAGTTATGGATACATTGATATTTCACATGTTGTTAAGCTACACTGTGTAAGAATATTGGTATGCCTTCTTTTTAATAAAAATGTCACACCTATGTACTAACAAGCAAAGAAAAATATCTTCCACAGCTCAAGGTTAAGTAATTTTTGCCCAAATTGAGCAGTTTAATTATAAATCTGAATATCATTGTCTCTGCTGGATTTTCCCAATTCAATTTTAAGAAAAACACATTAAGTTTACATGTAGTTATGTGCTAGCTATAGCATTCACTTGCAAGATTTACTCATGTTTCTAATGAATAAAGAAAAATGTTCCTAAGAACCAGTGGAGAGTACAATACAATAGATAAAAAAATTAGAAAGCTTTATCATTTGGAACAGAAGCTATTGTATGGCTGCTGTAAGATCTCTTTTCTACAGCTGTGGCTGTACTTATGTTTTATACGGACAAGATGGAAGAAGAGCCACCTCTGCTGCTGCTGTTGGGGGTGGAGAAGGAAGAGAAGAGCATAGAGTCATTTTACTCCAGAGACAAGAGGGTGGAAGGTTATTCCTACAGAGAACTTGGAAGAAGCAGGAAGTGAGGTGAAAAAGCTGTGTCTGTATGAGTTTATATTCCATCCTTTTTATGACAGAACTTCTCAGTGAAACAACAGAGATGTTAATTTGTTCATAATCCTCCTGCATATGATTCCTCTAGAAGTCCTGGGGAAATTGATTTACAAGGACAAAATCTCTTCAGGGTCCAGGGAAGTATAAGTGTGTCCATAAAGCCTAAATCTTGGACTTGAGAAAGTCAATGGCAAAACTCCCATTGTCTCCAATTTCATTCAGTAATAATTAGGGTCTTGCAAGTACTAGCAGAGTACTCTCCTGCAGAGTATTTGCAGGGTTCTCTCCTGCAGACTGAGAGTAAACATTGTCTTTTGTTTAAGTTCACCCACTTGGGGAAATTTTCTTTTCACCTTTAAGTTTTACCGTACTAAAGATCTCAAAATGGAAACAATAGAAGTCTTTTCTTGCGTGGAAATCCTTCACCATCTCTCTCCCCCTCACTAACCCACCCCTTTTTCATTTTCCAGAACCTCAAATAATATTATTTGATTGCTTCAAGATTCAGGGGTAGGATAATCTTAATCAAAAAAACCCAAAAAAACGCTTTTGTTAGACAGAAATTACTGTGAAATCCTTTCAGTGGTGCAAGAGTTGTGATGTGGCAGGGCTTTTATCCATTCATAAATATTTGCAGAAGTCAGGCTTCTTCACCGACAAATGTTGCAGCTATTGATAGCTAAATTCACCTGCATTTGCAGCAGCTGTTAATTATGATCAAGGAAGTAATATTCACAAAGGGAACCCATTTTAGCAATTTTCCTGAAAATATTCCTTTGGTGTGATAAATGACACATGCCCTTTTTGAACATAAGAAAAGACTTATCTGTTAAATAATAATATATTCACTGACTGTAGACCTTCTGAGCATCAAACATCCTCTTTCCTTTGCTGTCTGCCTTTAAGTTTTTATAGATTTCATCATCATATGACACTTGCTCCAAATGTAGAAACGAGGACTGAGAAAAGTGTTTGTGCCCCTTCAAAAAGACTGTGTAAATATTTTACTAACTGGAAAATAGAAAATCTCTACAGTGAATAAGCACTTTAAGAAAACACACAACCTAGTGCTGTTAATTGTGATTATGCCTGAAAGACGTACGTATAGAAACCACATATTTGTTAATGAGAATGCAGAACAATGGCAACCATTTAGAATTAGATCAGATCAAATGAAATGGCATTTGTTTGTTAATGAAGCTTTCACTCTAGAGCCATATTTGCACCATAAATTGAACTAAATTTAACAATAAGGGGGAATGTAGTCTAATTTACATAGGAAGAGAATTGGATCCGTTACTGCATCCAATTCATCCAGAGAGGTAAAGTATAGAGAGCGTTTGCTTAAACCAAATCAAAGAAGGAACAGGTAATTACACTTATTTACTAATGAATTTGCCAAAAATGAGTAAGTCAGAAAACAGTACTTATCTCTGTTGCTCCCACTTTTTAGGGGAAAATATTCTAGATATACAAAATATCAAATCTGTTGAAAGCTAGCGTTACTAATTCTATTAACAAATTGTTTCAGTGCAAAGTTATTTGTTAAGAAACTAATTTCTTTCGAGGATATCTGACGATGATTGGTCCTCTGCAGTACTGATTTAATGAATCAGAATAGATACTATGTGAAAACCACCTTATGAGCATATTCTCTTGTAAGTAGTGCTTACAGTAATTGAAGAGCAATCACTCTAGTATTGAGGCAAGTTGTATTTCCCTATCTCATTCAGGAGGCAAGATCTAACTGCTAAACTAGGATCACAGTGTGTGACTGGCTACAGGAACATAGCAGGTACAACCTCTAAATAGGCATTCTGCAAGACATCCATGGAAAGCCATGCAAGGATGTACTCTAGAACTGCACTTTATTTTTGTAGAGGGCATAACATGTAACTGAAAAAGCCCATATCCACAGCAAGGCACAGGTCTATTTATAACAGCCACACACCCCATAGAGCTGGTTCTATTAAAGGAACAATGTATTTGAGTAATTGAGTCTCATTTGACCCAATAAGAAGAGAAAAAAGCTTTATGCACAGAGCTTCCCACCTTCCTACCCTGACCTTCCACACCTGCCCAGGGAAACAGCCATTTTTGTTGAGCTGCTATGAGATCCAATTTAGAGCTGCATCCTTTACTCTAAAACTATGTTTTCTGAGAGGCTGGCTTAGCAGAATGGGAAGAGTACAGCATTCACTTGTAGTAAGCCTTTTTAAGCTTTCAGGATAGATTCGTCTCTCATTGACATCCAGCTGGCCTTGTTTAGAGAGCTGCAAAATTTTCTTTCAAAAATCATATGGCACAGACAGAAAAAAAAAATTAAGCAAGACCAAGGTTTTGATTTACTCTATGTGTGCCTTAAACGTGCATATTTTTCATCTTAATGATACATTTACTGAAAACATGAATTGGTGTTGTGGGATGCCAAACACCTGTCACAAAGAAATTTTTTGCTATAAAGTCATGAAAAAAACTACATCCCAGCACATTTACAGCTGCATCAGGATAATGTTCTTCTTTAAGAATTCAACTGAATACTAAATTTTCTATAAATATTCTTTTAAAATTCATAAAATGAGTAAGAAACCCCAATAAAGATTTAGAAATTCATAAATACATCAAGATTTCTTTGCTAATTTGTTCATTAACTTAATAACCTAGTTAGACTGGTCTTAGCTTGATTAACAAGCCATTACAACCTCCCATAAAGTAAAATTACTTTTAAAATTAGCTTGATTTAAATAATACTACTAAACAGTAGTGTTTCCATTACTGGAACATCTGGTACCTAGAGCAATAATAACATACGTTCTTCATATTTTGATATACCAGCTGCAGCTAGTAGCAGAGTAGCATTTCTAACATCCTGAGGCATATATTTTGTGAACTGGGTTAGTACTGTGGACCCCTGGAAACAGTTTTGGGGCTTGTATGACTCCTTTGTTGTCAGCACCATGTGACTGACTGTGGAACAGATGATTCCTTGGGATTTTTTTATTTCAGTAAAAACTCAAATCTTTTTCCCTGTAAAAATCAATATACACCAATTCAGTCTTAAGTGTGAAATGAATGTGAAATGGAAACTGTATTTTGGAAGAAAAAAGAATGGGACAATCTAAAGGTGTCTCTCTTCAGTACATAAATAAAAAATTGATTTGATGCTGATTAACTTGCCTCTCAAAAAAATTCTGATACATGCCCCCTGTACTTAAGCAAGTTTGCCCTCAACAGGCACTGTTTTCACTTTTAAGGGAAAACGACCTTCACTTTTAAGGAGCAACAAGAAATATTTTTGGAAGACAGGAAAGAAATATACAGAGTAGTTCTCCAACTTGCCTGTGATCTGTGAATGTCATGACTTTGATAGGCAGATGAATAGCGCTTCAGCCAGGCTGGGCTGTAGAGAGCACAGCTAAAAAGAGATACATGCCTGTTTGTAAAGAGGTTATAAAAGAGAGGTTACATATCTCAGGTGGAGGATATTTCTCCCCAGGAGTGCAGTACAACTTTCTGACGTGCATCCCTCCTCAGCACAGCAACACAGATGCACCAGAATCATTAAGGGAAGGTTGTAAGGTGCTGCCGGATGACTTCCCAAAAGGGCAAGTAAACCACTGTTTTCCCAGCATTACTGACTACATTTTGTGGGCTGATCCTGCTGCTACACCTACCTCTGTCCCACAGGAGAGGTATGTGTGCCAATGCCATGCCAGGGCAGCAGATACCAGCTCTTTCTCTACTTAGTCCTCAACAACTCCTACATTTCCTGTCTGAGCAGTACTGCCAGCTGTGAAAAGAATGGAAAAGCACTTTTCCCTGTGGACAGGCAAAATAATAAACTAGTCATGGCAACAGCAAATTAGGAGCACATATCAGCACTGCAGGGTGTATATAGGATTTGTGTAGCGACACGCTGAGTCCCAGAGGTATTATGGTCTTTGACAAAGGCAAGTTAATGATGTTCAGGTTCTACAAACCCATGTTCATGTAAGATGATAACTTTACATCAATTTTCAGAGAGCATTATCAGCCCTACTTAAGAGGAAGGGAAACAGACAAAGAAATAGAATGGTACAAAGAAGGCCAATGGTACAATTTGTAAACATAATTCAATGAAAGTGTAGTGACTTTAATGGCAATACTCAATCGTTCAGCTGCCTTCCAGCACAATAGTTGTAGATGTGTGTTAAGTTTGCTTTTCATTCAAGCCATAAAACTTCAAAGGTCAGAGAAATGAAGGAGAATAGTCTAATGTTACAGAACTTCAGCTAGGAACACCTAAGAAATTATTGATCTTAGTAACTCCAACTGAGTTAGCAAATGAGAGCGATAGAGAGCGAGAGAGAGTGAGAGAGAATAGAGAAACACCAGCTCTATAAAGAAGGCCAGCTAGAGCAACTTGTTCTCCTTCCATATGAAACTGGGTCAGTTCGATGAAGGTTTAAGGTCACAACCACTAAAGGTCAAGACTGTGAAAGCAGAGGATGTATGAGAAGAAAATTTGGATGGTTTATCATCTCAAAAGTAAATAATCAATTTAAGTTTCCCCAAGTGCAGGTTTTATGCACACAAACATACACCCACAGATTGTCCGTATGCTTGTTTTAGAGTAGTTCTTTTCCTGGTTAAATGGAAGAGAAAAATGGAAAAAAAGAAAAGAAGGAAAGTAAAGAAGACTGTGATCAAAAGTTTAAATCATATGCATTACTAATGGATGTTGCAAAACAGCTAACAAATGTTTCCAAAAGAAAGGCAAATGAATTTTACATAGCCAAGTATTTTAAAAATACACATTTTATGAGAACCTTAAAGGAAAAAAACAGATGGCATTTTAGGCTGCATTCTACATACAAGATTTCTCTATCACAGATTGTGAATTATGTATACATCCTTTCTCATATCTTTCACATATAAAAAATGTTTTGACATATTAATTTTTGTAGTTTAGAAAATATTACCAGGAATATTTTCAGGAGCACATATTCAGAAGTACTAGCCTTCAGAGAAATAAAAATAATGATAAGAGCATAAACAAGAATTTAGAAAATTACTTCTGTTCTTCATAACACCTTCTATCATCTTCTCACACCAAAATTTTTAACTTGAAAAATTCAGTTTTCAGTTGGACTCTTCCATTTTTCTTTCCACTTAATGAAAATAATTGAACTCCACTTCATTTTCTCTTTCGTTACTGTAGTGAAAAAATGTATTTAAATAGATCATCTACTATAAACTAAATATAACAGCAAATAATTTTCCATTGCTCTGGCATGATTCTTATAACTTTGCATTGCCTGTTTCATGCTTTGTCTTAACAATCAATTAAGATCAAGTAAAAATTTATTCAAATTGAAATATCTTCATTTTTTATTGTTCTTGGCATGTTTTTTTCACAGCTTGAAAAGTAATGGCTGAACATGTTCTAACTCAAACAAAGACAGGGACAAATGTAAATTTTCCTTGCACATCACACACAGACACATAGGCGCACAGACATGCAGGACCAAACTTGGAAGTTAATTTCTTCTAAATCAATATGATTTTATACAAACCATGTAAAGACTTATTTTTAGTACCTAGATTTTTCAAGGATTGTAAGTTATGAAAGATATACACTACAAGCATGATCTTTTTTACATTTTCAGGCATGTAATAGCATAAATATAAATATCATTAGGAGTTACTCCAAAACTGAGATTGCACACTCATGCTTTATACTATATTTTGCATCACGTCTTCCCCACCTTTGTACACTAGACAGCATAAATCACTTCTGTTCAGTAGTTCTTCTTAAAAAAAATCTAAAATCAAACTGAAATTTAGGGAAAGATGACTGACAAAATGTGCCAGGACCCATCTAGCCTTGGGTAGTGGGTCTGTATCTATTTTTTATTAGACACAAGCTGTACCTATGTTAGCAGGTAATTTGAACCTGTGAGAGTGTTCTGTAGAATGAGGCAGCTGATGAGAGGAATGATGCAGGCAATAAATGCACCTCGGGGTTTTTTGTTGCAAACAAAATCTCATCTGGTTCGGTGGACTAAGTGCCAATTCATGTAGTGCATCCTCTCAGCTTTTTTTATCCAGAAGTCATCTAGTTTGCACTCTCCAAGACCTCTCCTGATGTGAACAAAACTATAGTAAGTCTGAATGATCAAGAGATTTGCCTCAAAAGTGCACTTTAAGTGGAAATGAAAACACTCATGAAGATTTGCCAGCTCTCTGGTAACCATTCTGAAACACAGCTATGACTTCAGAATTAAAGAAGTATAATCTCACTTCTTCATTTTGATAGAATTAAAAAGAATTTTTTTAGAGAAAGGTTCCATTGACTTTTTGGACACAGCCCAAAATGGAAATGAACATTAGTTTATGTCTGCATTGTATCTTTAAGTAAAGATATAGAGCTCTCATTTCCTGGTTTTAAAATTTGTGGTGGCATAAAGTGAAGTGAACTGGAATTTAACAGGATAATATGAAAATTTACTTTAAAATACCTTAATCTGAAAACCAACTTTCTGAAATATTTTTTCTTAATAAATTCTACCAAAATGTGTGGGGTATTGGCAATATTTATAAAAACGCCATTATTTACTTTGCAGGCATTGTTTTAGGCTCATCTTGTCCTTTAGTGTATAACATTAACGAACACTAAGACTATAAATGAATTTCAGGGTTTTCATGATAGAATATCAATGGCTTTGCAAAGTCCTTGAATAAATTTACTGATATTTATTCATTACTCTTTGTAATTTACTTCTTTCCTGCAGTTTGAGTTACAGTACTGGAAACTAACACTGGAGATAAATTACTGAAGCAAATAATTTCTTCCTATTTATTTAACTCAGCATATGGACTGTCCATCTCTAACAGATATGACAGTAGACTTCCCACAAAAATACCAGAATGAAAGAATCTTTGGCTCCTGTCCTAGATATTGGGAAGAGGGATTTCACGTGCCTTTTTCCTCCCAAGAAAATACCATTTTGTATTTTCCCCAACAATACAAAATTATCTGTAGAATCTGCATAAAATGTGATCAAATTCAGGACATATTTCTTATTATCTTGTATAGCCTGTAAGAAAAGTACTGTCAATAGGCTAATTACTTATACCATTATTTTTTACAAGTTTTTAACCACTGATACTTGGAGATAATTAAAGAAAATGAGCAGCCTGTCAGAATTATTTAATACACCTAGGAAGCCATTACTTCAGAATCAGTCTCTGGGGCTGGGCTCCCCAAAGACACATGTTAACAATCTATTAGAAGGTACACAAGTGAAGACCTATAAAGCATAATGCAGACAGACTGTTATGAACACAGGACTCTTGATTGCGTGTTTTCTCAGTTATTTTAATAATTTTGTCATCTAGTTTGATGATCCATGAGTATAGTTGGCTCGTGAGGACTTGGCAGCACTCCCCTTCCCCTTGAGCTTACTTCACCTTACTTTTTACCTTGCCGTTACAAATTTGACATTATTAATGGCAAGACTAGGAATGGACTTGGAAGCTAACTATTTAATCTAAAGAGCACTGCAGTGCTAGATGTAGGGAAATTTAATCAGTTATCCTTTATTTCATTTCCAGGTAGGCAGACCTGCCCAGCTCCCTGTTACTGTGTCCTTCGATGGAGACACAACTCCCTACTTATCAATTCAGACAATATCAAACTGTAGACCATTATTTATTTAAAAAACACCCACATGTAACAAGAATTAGAAAAATCAGAAGGATAGACTTTCTAGTTTTTAAGGTTTCAATTTCATTTGATAATTACTCAGGCAAGTAATTCAGTCTTCCTGGGCTTCAACTCCCTGCTTAGGGAAGAAGGCTGCTACTTTCTTGCCTCACAGAGCCACTGCAAGGATAGCCATCGAAATGTCCAGATGCCTTAGTGATGAGGCCCATAAAAGCACTTCTTTCAATCACTCTACTTTATGGACAGGTTAATAGGCAAAGAAGACAGAACAATTCATTCTTTTTTGTAAGATCAATTACAATTTCTTTAAAAAATGTGTTGCTCCAAAATAAAATAATGGGTTAAACATTAATTTACTTTTTAAATTGTCAATATATCTAATTTTACTACCCTGGGTAATAAAATTATGCTCTATTTGCTACCAGACTCACCTGGCAGAAGAAGACTCAGCTTGCTGAAGAATGAATGATCAAGTGTACTTCAGAACCAGGCCTTACAATAGCTTTCAGATATGACAGTGCAATAAACATGTCAAAATGGTGAATAGAGTAAATAAAATAGTACATAAAAAAGAACCAAACCCAAACTTGTTTGCATCCAAATGAAAGAATGACTTATTTTTGGTTCTGTATTTGCTACACAAAGAAAAGCAGCTCAAGTTGTTGTTTCTAATATAAATCATAAACGTGTTACTGCCTTTTAACTTCTTGATAATATCAAATTAGTCTATTAGCACATAAATTACTCAAAATAAGGAAATATTTTACTTTTTAAAAATGCCACAGCAACACATACTTTTACTGAAAAGAAATTATCATTTGTACTGGTCAATTTTTCAAGTTTTCAGCATCTTTATAATGGTTCTTAATCTGCACAAATGCTGTCTGCCAGAATTCATTAGGCTTGCGCAGGAATCTCCTGATTCTACAAACACTCACTGATTATTTTCTTGGACTCTAATACTGACATCAATTAAAGGAGAAGCAGTTACCTGCTTTTGGGCTGATACAGCTGAATTTGACAAGCAGCAGCTATTAACTGGCTTATATGACAGTGCTGAAAAGTACTCTTGGTTTCTAGAAAATATATACTGTACTAATAATGTCAATGAGGCTTTTTTTTCTTGGCTTTTTCCTCCACAGTTTATGCTTCAGTTCTCACAGTAAGAAAAAAATAATATTGTTGAAGCAATTAGACTGTCCTATCTCACTCTTTTATTATAAGCCTTAATTCACATCAGCAATAATGCATAAATATTTACAGGCTGATGGTTTTTGACACAGCAACTCTTGTTGACTATACAAATCTGCAACTTGACACACTAAAAAATATCTTTGGATCCTGCATTATGAAACACTAAAAACCTGTACTCTCTTCAACATAGTAATTTTACACTGACACCAAGGTACAAGAAAACATAAAAGATTCAGAACAAGCTGTGATCAATATCTTACTCAGACATCACTCCTGAAAAACAGTGCTGTGAGGAAAATTTGAATAGAACTACCTCTGCTGAATGGCAGAGAATCATCATCAGGGACTATGGTTTACTCACCACCATAGTGACAGAGAAAAGGCTTTACTTATTAAAACTCATTTATTGACATTATCTTCTAGGATATTGGAACAGAAAATTCTCTTGTCTCACCTTAAGGTTCTTTAAAGGACAACTTGAACTGAACACCAGAAGAGCGCTTTTGAAGACCCAAAAATTAAAGAAAAATCAAAAGACTAGTATACACATTCCTAAATTCTTATTCAACCAGCACATAAAACACCTACTCTCCTTCAATGTATGTGGAATGTTGTATATAAAGACTGTATGCAAACATATAGAGAACTCTGAAGGTTTTCAAGCTTGCAAGACAAACAAGGAATTCTTCCACAGAAGTAAAGAAGAAGGTGTAAAAAAAATTCCTTTTATTTACTTTTTGATTTTAAGCTTATCAGGCAGTCAGATTAACAGGACATCATCACAACTCTTATCCCCCTTAAGAGGTCATTTTATTTTCATGAAGCAGATTGCAAAGTACAATTTAAATCACCTGCTGCGTTTTATAAGAGTGCCGTGAGATTTGCATAAGAGAATAAAAATATCCCAGCAAGAAGGCATACAGGAATATTTGTGCTGTGTATATGTCTGCCTTTTGCAAGCATCTTTGAGTTTGAGTGTGGGTATCACTGTGGTTCGAGGGTTGTCACGTTCATGCTGCAGGTAGATGATGCGCTTGCCTGGGAGGTTTCACTGAGCCTGATCAAGTCCCCTCACATTCCCAAGCTGGCCTGAGCATAGGCTGATCTAGTTCCCTCTTCACTTAGAGTCAGTGAAAAACCAAACCACAAACTGAGTGTGTGGGCTGCATCCTCAGCATAGCAAAGGTGTTCTGTGCTTAGGCCAGCTTCAGACAGAAGGGATCCTCTGAGGGACTTGTAGGGGGCCTGAAGAGGCTCAGCTCTTTTTAAGGTTGTTTTTAAGGAAAGTCTTCTGTCATTGACATGGACTAGAAAACTAAAGAAGCAGTTAGTGTGAAATGGCTGTCAGTATGAGATATTGAAAGGCATGAAGATTTGCAAAAACATCCCAAGCCTCTTTCTATCCAGACATTTTGCTCACCTTTATGTTAGTGTGGTGGTCTGCACTACTGCACTACTCTAATGTTATTACTAATATAGCCACATTGACTAAACAATTAGTAAATTGCTGCATTAAGTACTGCAGATGTTTGCCTTTTACATATAAAGACAAATGTTTATATTTCTCTCAGCAGAAATGCTATTTAATGAAATGTATTTTTTATTTAGAAGAGATTTGTTACTTGATAAAATTCCTTGCCCCTTAAACTGTCCAAACCATGTTCAACAAAGTTAAGTAAGTCACTTTTGGGAACATGACTAATATAAACACTTAATATTATTTTACCCTAGGTGGAGGAGAATATCTGTTACTATCCTTGGACCCCAAAGCGTGGTGTGGTGTACAGTGTGCGAGTGGCCTCCAACCCAGAACTCTGTCTCTGGCAAAGGTGAAGGTCAGAGAAAGCACAGTTCACCACATAATTTCCAAGTGTCCAGTAGTTCATGCAGATATTTGTGCTAACTATAGTTATTAGCCTTTGGGAAATTGATTTGTTATTAATTTCTTCGTTATCGCTAACATGAAAAATTCTGTTATCTCCACAACAACCTGTGGCATGGAGCTACCTATTTTGGATTAATTCATCTTGTGAAGAATCACTTCCTTTTCCTTGCTCTGAATGTGCCACCTGTTGGTTTTGTTTCCTGCCCCCCATCTTGCATTGCTGAAGGATGGAATCCTCCCCTTTTAGTCTCACCCCTATGTTCTAGATATTTTTGAGATCTATATACCTCCTCCCCTTTTTTTCTTTTCCAGGCTAAGGAAACCTATCTTGGTCAGTTATTCCTCACTGAGGAGTCAGTCCAAAGGTCCTGATTAACTTTTTATCCTTGCCTGTACTTTTCCCAGTTATTTGGGACACGTGTCCTCTGAGACTAGAGAGAAATAATTCCCACAGTGTGGAAGATAGAGAGTCACCAGATATTTAGATACAAAGCTGTATTAATGACATCTATTTCCTTCTGCTGCTGCTAAGAATTTCTAACATCCCAATTGCTTTTTTTGGCACTCGCCACACACTAAGCAAATGTGCATACAGCTATTATGAAACAAGTTCTCATTTGAGAGAGATTATCATTTCCACAGAGCACAACAATTTATTAATGGAATTGGAATTATTCCCCTCCTCCCACAATATGTACCACTTTCTATCAGATTTCATGTCGTATTTTAGTCCTGTTTCATAAGCTCCTTTTCCCATTTTTCCCATTTAGCCTTTGTCTTTAGTAACTCCAGTAGCTTAATTTGAAGAGCAAACACTCCCTTGGATATTCTCACACTTTCCAAGATAATTTATGATGCCATTAAACAACATAGGCCCGAGCTTAAATCCTTACTGATACTGAATATAGCATCATAGTGTCCAGGATGAAACAGTAATGTTTTTTCCGTGGTCAGTTAAGTATTTTCACAACAATAGGAGCAAATAATCCATCTGTTACTGAAAATCTATTTTTTTAGTAAGCATAAGCAAGGCTTTAATGGCAATACAGTATCAGTCATTGATAACAGAATCAATTATAAGTATAATGTACATGTTCAGGGACTGACAGCTAAAATAAATACAATACACACAAGGTAATAATTTCTATAATTACAGCTGGTACTAGAAGACAGGAGTTTTTTCTAAGTTTGCTTTGTTCTTTACACACACTTTCTTCCCTTGTTGTAAATACAAGAATAGCTACCACACACAGCTGTTTAGACAAAACCCATTGTATTTATGTAGTTATGAAATGAAACCTTCTTCAGATGAAGATTACATTTAAGCTAGTTACTAACAATTACATTCGTTTTAATTTCAGCACGCATCAATGCTGGTGGACATTGTGTTCAGTTGTTAGAATGTCTTTCAGCTTTTCTCCACCCTTTTTTATCTTTTATGAGATCAGCCCCTGGGCTGGGTGGGGGAGGGACATGTCACCCAGCAGTGTAGACATAATCATCTTTCTCCTTGGTCACCCTCTCCTGCCTATAGAGCCCATGCAGCAGTCATAGAACACAAGCATCTGGTACCACACAGTGAACTATACCAAGGAATTTATCAGAGTTTAAAAAAAACACTGGAAGGAAAAGAGCAATTTTACACCAGATTGTTTTTATGCTTTAGATCCTCTTCAACCCTTAGAAACAGCATCATCAGTCTGTAAATGACTACAAGGTTACTGGATTATTTGGGATTTTATAGTCTCCATTTAGATTGACTAAATGATCATAAGCAAGTGACAACAGAGAGAAAACTATGCCATAGTGTTCCTATTACAATTTTTTTTCCACTACTTGGACATCTAAATAATATTTGGTTAATTCTATGTGTTATTATTATTTCCTCAGTTTTAATGTTCTCACATTCCACTTTTCTTTGTTAAGACCTTTTTTGAATTTTCATGTTGAGTTTTCTGCATTGTTTTCCCAGACAGAGAAATATGTAATCTACTCTGTTTTATGAACTAATTATGTAGTAAAGACAAGCTTCATTTATGAAAAACAATTCATTTCACCAACACATGTGGAAAATATAAGCAAGTTTTTGGGTACACAAGGGCTGTTTGAAACTGGAAGAGAAGTTGTGGAGTTCAAAGCTACTATTAACTGGGTTCATTCCTCAGAATTTAGTAAGATATATAACAGATCCTACGCAAGTGTAGTGATTGTAACTTTTGCAGCAGAGTGGATATCAGACCGAGGGAGATAGAAAGAAGGATTAGGGGATGGTTATCTCTAGAGGGAGAGGAGAGACAGTTCATTTAGAGCCTGTGGGACATGAAGCGTTGCTTCATGTTGAGAGCGAGGGAAATGGTCATTGCCATAAAACCAGTACATGCTCCAAGTCCATTGCTTTCTATGTTAGATAACAGAAATCTTGGTTTGATGTATCACCTTCAGAAGAACAGGGTTTTTTGCACTTTAGGACATCTGCTGTTAAAAAACTTGCAGGGTCCTAACTCACAAACCGTGCTATGTAATGACAGGGCTTGACGAGACTGCCAATCCCCATAATTTCTGTTTATGACTTGCATAAAGGATATTAACTGCAGTGACCGAAGATGGGATAACCTTCTAACCCATTAGCTTCTCCTATAAACTGGTGCTGGACACCTGGTTGGAAATTATTCTTTCATTTTCTTATCAAGCATGCTTCATTAATAATGGATTGATTGATTCTAGCTGTGGGTTATTTGTTTTGGTTTGGTTGGTTTTTTTGGTTGGTTGGTTGGTTTTTGTTTTTTATTTCAGGATATTTATCATTTTGTTTGAAAAATGAATTTAAGTTTTGATTTTGTTACATTTTATTTTATACTCATACATTGGTTTTGAATTTCAGTGGTGATTTTTCATTCTATGTTTTCAAAAATTTGTAAATAATTATTTGCATTTTATTGAAGCAATTTTAATCACAGAATCGCAGAATATTCTGAGCTAGAAGGGACCCACAAGGATCTTTGAGTCCTTGCTCTGCTCAGAACAGCCCCAAAAGTCACACCATGTGCCTGAGAGCATTGTCCAAATGCTCCTTGAACTCTGACAGGCTGATGCTGTGACCACTGCCCTGGGAAGTTTGTTCCAGTGCTCAACCACCCTCTGGGTGAAGAACACTTTCCTGATATTCAGCCCAAGCCTCCCCTGACACAACTTCAACTCATTCCTTTGGGTCCTGTCACGGGATACCACAGAGAAGAGATCAGTGCCTGCCCCTCCTCTTCCCTTCATGAGGAAGTTGTGGACTGCAATGGGGTCTCCCCTCAGTCTCCTCCATGCTGAACCAAGCGACCTCAGCTGCTCCTCATACAGCTTTTTTCTCCAGGCTCTTCACCATCCTCATGGCCCTCCTTTGGATGCTCTCTAATAGTTTCATGTTTTTCTTATATCGTGGCACCCAAAACAGCCCCCAGCACTCGAGGTGAGGCTGCCCCAGTGCAGAGCAGAGCAGGACAATCCCCTCCCTTGCCCCACTGGTGATGCTGTGCCTGATGCCCCCCAGGACAGGGTTGGCCCTCCTGGCTGCCAGGGCGCTGCTGACTCAGATTCAACTTGCCATCCATCAGGATCCCTGGGTCCATCTCTGCAGAGAGGCTTTCAGTGAGAACTGTATAAATATCCAAATTACATAAATATTCACATTTTAACAAGTATTTAAGTAGAATTATGAATTATTTATATTTCTGAAACTTGCTGTTTTAATTTTTTTTTTCAGTTACTGTTTTGATACCAAATCTGCATCCCTCTACAGTGAGCAAAGCAAAGAAGTTCACATTGAGAAGAAAGCAATCCATCTCATATATATGAAATCCTGAGCTTTAATCTAGTCTCCTGCCACTTAAAATTCTTTAATATTTCCGTAATTGTTTTGTTTTCCTGCTGACAATTTATACTTTTGTAGCATGTTTAGGTGAGGCATTATGCTACCCCCTTTTTTATAACACTTTGCACGTTGCAGCAATCATAAATTTTATTCCTTTTCAAGCCTTCTTGTAATTTGAGTTTACACATTGTTACCCAGATACATGAATGGCGACAGTATTTAATACTTTCTCACATTTTGCTGTCTGAAAAATGTTATTTAATTTCATACTTGGCATTCTGATGCTCTTCCAGAAAGGAGATCTTGTGATCCCAGCTGAATTTTAATTGATGGTCTGATGTCTCACTAGTTATAAATTGAGCTTGCATTGCTGACATACATAATACATGCCTGTGTCTGATCTGACTATCAATAACACCATGTCCAAATCTACCAGATGAATCAGAAATTCTCATCCAAACTCCTTATTTAGATTAAACAAATTTAAAATCTTCAAATTTTCTTGAATTAAAAGAGGAGACTATGTTTTGGTTTGTCTATTCTCCTCAAGTCCTTCAAAGAATTTCTAAGTATTTTTAAACTATCCTTTCACATATTCCTGTATTTAAATAAACTTCCTGCCCAGATGAAGACATTTACACTGAAGCATTCCAAATAAAACTACAATAGGTATAAGATTTTTCTTTAGCAGTTTAATTTCTACAAGCTCATTTGTACTTCTCCGTGTTGGCAGCATAAACTTCAGACACATGCAAGCACCATTAGCACCACACACTCAACTGTGTTCAGAGGTCTTGTGAGACCCAGTCATTCATTCTAAGGGGACCATTTCCACAGGCTCGGGATCTTCTACACCGATCACTGAATTCTTGCATAATACCGCCTACTGAATTTTGGAGTTTGAAATATTCCCAAGTCTGTGAACTCCTTAGCTGTTCAGAACAATAACCTCAACCTTTTACATCTTCTAAAATGTGAGTGACAGCTCAAGAAGTTGATCCTTCCCTTTTATTTTGATTTCTCCTTGTCCTGAGCTCACTCCTTCTCCTCTCTCACGCAATCAGTGAAAACATAGTCCTCCTTTTTGTTTCAGCTCCAAATACCTCATCTAATTTTCATCAATGCAAGGACCACAGGCAAGAGGTCTTACTACTATTACATTCCTAATTTTCCTGCTCTGAGCTACCTAAGCAAATCAATAAACAAAGTGAAGTCACTAGATCAATAAGAAACGTTCTGTTGCAAGCTGTTAATCTCTGCTGCGTGTCTTTGTACACCTTGTAAAAAGGTAAGCTTTCAGGAGTAAACATTAAATGCAAGTCTGTCTTGCTCATGGGGGTTTTGTGTTTCCATCGTTCCATTTCCTTCTCACACTTTCACGTGCAACTGTCAAAATTACTTTGTGTCTCGCATACTCTATGCAATATACAGGATGCAAAGCTTTTAGTCATCCCTTTTTTCACCACACAGACATAAGTGGGAGAGACAAAGGTCTCAGCTCAACAGAGCAAGATAAGAAATCCAGAGTTCTGATACCAGTTCTGATTCCTCTTATACCTTTTTTTACCATTTCATTTCTCCTCATCAATTTCCTTATCTGTAATAAATTGTGACAGTGCTTTTACTTGATATGTGCATGGCATAAACTCCATAAGCCAATTTAGTAAGCCAGGTTAATGTGATCATGACTGATTACGCTTTAAATTATTATCTAAAGACCACTAAGGCCCAAAAAGATTTCACTTTGATGTCAGCAGACCGAGGTGAGTATAAGTTCAACATACTGAACAAGCTCATTCTTATACATAGCATATCTTTCATATTAAAATCATCCATAAATGAGTAACTGTGATGTCCTGCACCATGGGAGTCAATTAATACATTACTAGCAGCAGTCCCCGAAACAGTTTTCATCTCCTTGATGATGGCATTGTGCAAATGTCTAATGGAAACAATACACAGCTATCTCTAACATTGTTACTTCAGTTGTGGGAATGGAATCTGATAAGTTATGAAAAACACTTTTGACAACTTTAAATGAAATATTATTGTGATCATCTTACTAGAAATCTAGTAGAAATATAATTTAAAAATATAAGTTTAATCAGGGTACAGTTATGAACAGACTTCAGCTTTTTTTTCTTCAAAGGGCAGTAACTTTCAAATTCACTGCACATATTTCTTTTCCTTAAATTTTGTTTTTTCTTTCAAGTTAACTCAGTGCTTATGAATAATACCAAAATGATAGCCACTGCACTGTAAAATTGTTTGTCTGAAGAGATTCAAAACAAGCAGTGCAAAATTTCCTTTAGAGACTGCCTTGTCATCCAGACACTCACCCATGAGGGAAAATAAATGTAAAAGGAGAGTGTGTATGTGAAGTATGTGTTGATTTAAGCCTGATGGAAGGTGGTCAACATTAATTTCATTACATTAAAAATTAGCCACTATAAATCACATAAATGAATTCTACGCTCGTATTTCAGATGTAGAGGATAAATTATTAGGTTTCAAAAAAGCACTCTGTTCCGGTCAGAGATATAGAGCTCTGCTTCCTCCAAATCAACACTCTTTCTGCCTTGATATATGGGCAAACCTTTGAGGATGATGAGGCTTTCTCAGGACTGAGTCAGATGAAAAATACCATATTGTTAAATTACGCTGTACCCATAGAGCAGTCATGAGTATTAACTTTTTCAGCATCTTTTTCCCAACAAAAAATATCTGTAGTAGCTTGTATGTGAGCATGCATTAATGTGACAGAGGTTTAAAGAACAAACTGTTGTAAAACATAGGTTATTCGTTGACAAAAAAATATCTGGTAAGCTGAGGTATTGGGGTTTTTGGTTTGTTTTTTTTCCCACACTGGAAAATAGAAGAGAAATGGCCACTACATTGAAGAGGACTTTGCAATCTTTTCCTATGCACCCAGTCTGCATCCAGAACAAGCTACTATATTCCTGTCTCCGCAAACTTGAGGACAGACAGGAAAAATTCTTACTAGAAGCAACTGTGCAGGTGTAAAGCACAAGAAATATGTGATGCATTTGCACACTAGGAATGCAAAGATGCATATAAAGGGAAGCATGCCACACACAGCATAACCAAAACCTTTGCTAGCATTATCTTGACCATGAAGAACCAATGCTGTTCTTTTCTCTTTCGTTCTCTTGAACTCTCAGTTTAGTTTGGTGCCTCTGAATGTCACTGTTGAAACACAGCAATAAAGAAGGGTTACAGACATATTTGTAGGGTTCTGGTGGGGTTGCATCCCTTCAGCTATCCTTGCATTAGGGCAATTAAAACTGCTACCTTGTTTGTGGTTATAAACTGTGCTGAGACTTGTTCATGCTTGAGGACCTGATACTCTGATGATTTCTGTCACCATTCACTGAGATCTGAGCTTTTGCACAAAAACAAATCATGAACTTTTTTGTCTTCATCCACACGTGTGCTGCTTTTGCCTGGCCTTCTGGAGCTTCACAGTGCCAGGAAAACAAGTAAAGCACTGCAAAGTAAATGAGCAAGCCGTATTTTACTCCCAGGACCCTGTCCATTTTCATGGGTCACATGGTAACACCGTACTCTAATTTTGCTTTTTAGACTGGATCTACTTAATGAATACTGAGCAAAGAGAGTTATCTTCTGTTTATTAATCTGATGGATTTTTATTCTCTTTCCAGATTACATGAGCAGATTCCCAAACTTTAATATTCAGGTTAAATGCTTTTAATGTGTAAGCTTCAAGTACTGTTTTAAAATCACCACCTATAAGATAGACTAATCCCCAACAATTTCTAAACTGTATTTTGATTTGCAGCCTGACATTTCTTGAGACCTTCATCTAAAAACAGATGTGAAGGGAATTGCGTGCATTGGCTGATAAGAGAAGACATTCTTTCTGTAAATCTGTATTATCTTACAGAAGGTTTGCAAAATTATCTACTCGCTCTCAACTGTTTAGTGAAACTGTCAGCCTATTTAATAGATGCATTAAACTCCTATTTATAAGTTATTGTGACATTATTAGCGGAGTAGTTCTATAATAAGTAATATAAATGCCTATGCACTCGTGTCCAGATATCAAGGCTAGAAAAAGATAAAACCCCTGTGATTTCAGGTCACATGAAATACCCTACACTTTATCACTTATTTCCACTTTAAAGTATAGAACAGTAGCATTATAAAAATAATTACACTTAAAATATATGCTTTTGGAATAAACCTTTAACTCTGGTGAATAACTTATTTCTGCAGATTTAGTTCTGCAATCAGTCAAGATCTCGATTGCATTTAAGACCTTAGAAATTTTATGTGATTTTAAAAATTGCATAAGATCTAAAGATATTGATTAGCAGCTGGTGGGTATATTTTAATATGTTGACAATATTTAGAATTTTTATGAAACTTGGCTTTTGCTATCTGGATTTAAAAGCACAGTTTCTCTAAGAAACTCCTCTCTTTCAGTGTTATACCTTCATTGAGAGCTTTGTGGAAAATAAGGGGAAAATATAAACATCTCCATCTTGTTTTTGCTTATTGGTTTGTGTTGTGTTTTTGTAAGAGATTCAGCAAAGATGACATACAAAGACTGGCAGGGTTTGTTGGTTTTTCTCTGATATATAAAAGCAAATATTTAATATAGATAAAATAAGTTGTGATAAACATAAAAATAAACATTGTTGAAAAAACTTATCATCTAGAAGTAATTTCCCTATTCTAGAAGCAGGTGTTTTGACATAAAAAAAGGGGTTTGACTTTTTGACTTTCCTCATACTTGAAAAGTGTCCCACAATTTGTAACAGTTCAAAAAAGTCTTAAGAGGTAAATCAGTGATAAGACTTACTCTTAATGAAAATATACCAGTAGTTCTAAAGTTGATTAAAACTTAAAGTCAGTGGAGCACAGACAGGACAAAGGAAGAAGCTGATCCATCAATACATTGATAATATTCCATTTTGTGCAAAATTAACATTATTTTGGAAGTTTAGAACTGATCCTAAATGATTGCCAAGGAAGCCTTACATGAAGGAATAAAGACTCATGAAAATAAAGAGATGCAGCAGTAACATGTTTGTCTTTTGACATTAAAAGCACAGCAATCACGTTTCCTGTGCTACAGCATCCAATGTGATGAGAGTCCTTGCTGGCATCTTCAGCAAGGGGCCAGAACAAAGGTATGTGTTCGAGAAGGTGTAATTTGTATCAACTGGATATCACAAATATGAAATTTTTCATTATGTGGTCTCCCTTTCCTCAGAATTAAAACAAGTTCATTGTATTATCTTTGTGATACAAACACAGTGCTTTGCAAATTGCTTTGACCAATATATTTTAGTGCTTAATACAAATGTCTACACATGTAATATCCAAGTATATATTTGGCTGCTTTGCTAAATAATCTAGTGTTTTATTTATACATCCTCAGAATAGCTTTCTGAAAGGGTAAGAGGAAAAATTAATTTTCTGTTGACGGAAAAAAAAAGATTCCCAGTTTGTACATTAAAAAAATAAAAGTGCACAATGGTATTAAATTAAAAACTGAAGCATGATGACTCATTTTTATGGTAGGTGAATTTGAAACCTTGCTGTCTACACATTTGGGGATCTGGGAAACAAATTCCTGACTTGTTATCTTCACTGAGTAAGGTCATTTACTAAAACTGAAAATTATACACAGCATGCAATTATATACTCTGCTAAGATTTTTTTCAGGTGTCATTTTCAGCTTTCCTGTCTGAAAACTCTGTTATTTAAATTCACCACCCCCACACCCCTTGAACAGTTTTCTGTCAATTACTTATGCCGTGTTACAGAAACAGTGGTCATATAATGAGAAAGGGAATTGCAAAAATTCTCGGCATGTACTATTGTGCATGTCTGCAAACAGTATAAAAGCTATTTGAGTTTGAATAATGAAGCAATAAAACTTATTAGAAATACTTGAAAACAATTTGAACTACCAGAAATAAAAGTAAATGGTTCTGAGGCATGAGACAACAGACCAAAAGAGAGGTGTCTTCATTAGCTGAAAACTGACTTGGAATAGTCATATCCATCACAGGAGTGACTGTGCATTATAGGCTTGAGATTTAAGGTTTATATCTTATCTCTTGATATCAGAACAATATTTGTTGCAAAAAATCAAATATGCTATTACAGTAATCTCAGTTAAAGTTAGTTGTGAAACACAGACTTATCTCAGAACTCTCTTATTTTGTTTGCTTATTTTTATTGTTGTTGGTGCTGTTGTTTTTGTTTAATTCCAAAAGCAAGGATGGGGAACTAAGACAAACATACAAAGACAGAAAGTATATAGTGACTACAGGAAAGGCTGGATGGCAAAAACAATGAGCAGAAGGAACTACTACCAATTGAAGAAGATTTGTTCCACCAGAAACAGGTACCCATTTATAATATATTATACTATTTTTCTTTATCATTTAAACTTTTAAAGAAATAGTAAATAATTACCTTTCCCACATACTGAGGTTCAGAGCCCATGTACTCCTCCAGTACAAAAAACTGATTCCACACCCAGCCTCGTTTGACTCGCTGGGCAGATGACCTCCTGCCTGGCACTGGGACAACATTTTCTCTTGGCTGTGCTTCTAAAATCTCTTGTGGTTGTGGATGCAGTGGCGTTAGGAGACCTCCATCAAACAGGACCCAGAGAAGCAGGGATAAGCAGTTCCTTGTAAGCATTGGCAATGGCTTCCCTACCGCAAGTAATAAAAACTCCAGCACTTAATGCACAGCAGAAAAATCCAGGTTTGAGGTGTCTGTGGCCTTCACCACTTAGCTTCTGATTTTATTGCAGAAATGCTAATGCAGGCATTAATCCTTCTGATGACAAGGTATTTGCCGCAATAAATTCCATCTAAAGGGACCTATAAAAGAGATTTACATGCAACATCAAATTACATAGGATTACACTGAAGCGTTCATCAAAATTCTTACACCTAGTTAGTTTCTAGAGACAGAGAAAAAGATTAAGAATCACAGTTTAAAAGAGACTGTTATTTTCATTGTAGCACTGAGCTGCTCTAGAACACTGTACAGTTATTACATGGAATGAGGAATACCTCATTCTTGCTCTGCTTAGCATTACCTTTGTGTCTGTCTGAGACAGCTGTAGCCTTTGTTTTAGGATCAGTTATCAAAGAAAACTGTTTTCCATCAGTGATATCAGGAGTGTTTACTCCAGATTTACAAACAAAATACTGGAGAACAGTTCACTCTTTCACCCTACTGTCCGGAGCAGGAATCCTTTGCTCGCTTCCTCTGCCAGAAAAGTGTCTTGAAGTCTTCTCTACTGGAGCTGATTGCCAGGTATAAAAAATAACTGGTTTTATACCTGGTTGCCAGGTATAAAAAAATAACTGCCTGTAGGACCTAAGATACATGCATTTTGCATTTTAAAAACAAAAATACAATTTATAGCACTATGGAATTCACCACTTTGTTAGGGACATATTGTGTCATTGATTTTTGAGCTTATGTTTCTAGGAAATCAATAGAGTTCTACTTAAAAATCAATGACATGATATGGACCTGAAAAAAGAAGAATAATAAAGTACTTAACCATATACATTTTTCATTTTCAAATACTGCCAAAGGTTATATTTTCCTTATGAATACTATTATTACTGTCCATAACAATAAATAACATAGAACTTCTTATTTCTTAGGTACATGCTGAAGTATTTAAATAGAAAGGATTTATAATCAGAAAAACCTCACAAGTCTTAAAAAAGAAAAAAAAAAACACCCTAGAAGAATAACTGCACTTCCTGTCTTAAATTTAAGGTGAGATTTTTTGCTCTGATTTGAAAGGCTATGTCTTAGGTTTTAGTAAAAAAGAAAGTAAAAAAAACTTGGTGAAAGGTATCTAGTCAGTGTTTTAATTCTGTCTTCAGAAAGGATAAAAGATGAGGAAACAACTCCCATCTGCTCAGAATCCTTTAAATAAAAGTTTTTCTAAGTTATGTTCAAGACATTCCAATGTTTTTCATCTACAACAAAATATTCTTTTGTGCAATGGGTAAAAACTTCTTACTTGCACTATCATTTGTAGTCTGTGGATTTTATTCCAGCAAAGAAACTTTAGGACAGGACCCAACCACAACAGAGATCTGCATTCAATATATTTGGTATGAATTTGCCTTTTATTGAACAGTTCACATGTGGTTTTCTGCTTCTCTTTTTAATGCATTCAGTGGTATATAACATCATGTTCAGACTGTGTTCATCCATAATTCAGTTCCAAGATTTCCAAACTTTTAATCCTCTCCCGATCCATGGTTGTAGAGTGGATGCCTCGTTTTTATGGTAAAATCATAGTAATCATGAAAAATAGCTAAAAAATAAAACCAAACAACTCAATGTATCCTTTTGAATTGCCCAGATGTAGATGGGAGGTGGAAACAAATATTAAAAAAAAAAAAAAGGGTGGGATAGTCTTCACTCCTTCAGAAATGCCAAAATCATGCTGTAGTCAATTTAATTGCCATGCCACTTCTCTTTGCTGAGAAGACTCTGTACATTACAGTTCTCCCAGCAGAGCTCTGCCTCCGGCCATGTCTGTCGGTCAGGGAGCTTTTAAAATGTTATACAGCACCAAAAGTAATGCAAAGAGATTGAAAGATTTCAGTGAAAGGAGAGCAATTCCCCCTTGGCTGGAAAGTTAGCAACCAAGTGCAAGACACAGAGCACTTTAACCTCTTCTCTGTTGGTCTCCCAGACAGCCTCCCAGAATGCCTACTGCAGAGTCAGGGAAGAGCAATGCCAGTGCTTGCTTCATTTCTTGCAGCTTCAAAAAGCTGATGAACGGGAGGGTCAGAGAAAAACAGGAGGCTAATGGATGTTGCAGTACAGGCTTGCAGCACAGATCCCTTATCAGCTGCAAAAGAGTTCAACATGAAGAATTCGCTCTTTTTTTCTTTTTTTTTTTAATTTAAAGCTCATCATGGCAAAAAATTGAGTATTTCATACTTTGGCACTTGAAAGAATCACTCCAACTTGATGTTCCATAACACTTGTGCCATAGGAAACTGAGGCAGAGGGCTCTCCCCCAGTTGCTTCTTCTTCCCCATAATTTCATTGTTGGCTTTGGAGGAGGCCTGGTCTGTTACAATATATTTTATAGCACCATTGAAACTTGTACAACAATTCAAAGGCTAATATATATATATATATTTCTTTTAGTCTGTGCTTAGTGTCTTGCTTTTTTTTTTTTTTTTTTTTTTTTATTTTTGGNGCTATGGATGTCAAAACCTGTCTTAGTGCTTTTATATTGTCAAACACCCATTAGTCCCTTATGTACCTGTCTAAGGTTACAATGTAAGATGTAACCAAAAGTATGTATTCTACAACCATCTGTTAAAACCAGGTGGGGCAGGGTTCTTTCTCTCTTCCATTACACATCCCTGATAACTCCCTCTGGGAGATGCCTTCTGTTACTGGGCCATCTAACCTCACTGCATGACTCATAAAATTACATCATCCCATTGTGAGATGCTCTGCCCATGGGGGAGGAACCAAGAATTCCTACCTGGTTATAATCTGAGTTTTGGAACACCACAGGCAGAAATTACCTGGTGGGTTCCCAGAGGACAAGAGCTACCATTGGACCTTCAGGTGAAGACCAGACCCTTCTACAGGATCACTGCTTCTACAGGGCCACTTCATCTGGACTGCTACCACCACCCTGACTAACAGGGTGTCAAGTTGTATCCTGACGCTGTCAGTGTTCTTGTACTATTGCATTTATTTTCATTTTCCTATTAAATTATAATTCTGACTTGTGATCTTCCACTGGTTTGTTTTCAAACTAGTACAGTACCTCTGACCAGAAAACTACTAATACACTGAGGAGACAAGCATTTAGAAATCCTATCAGAACAACCAACCATAAGGAAGATGGCATATTTCCTAAAGTTTTAGGATATTGTTTCCTGTAATGCTCATAAAGAAATACTTAACTAGTGAGAAAGCTGTGAACAGACATGCACCCTCAATCTCTTTCCTATATATTACAAAAGTACAGAAGGTCAAATTATTCTTAGATCTTGGAGTGTTTTTCAGTATTAGCTGTTGTTACTCATTTCTTCAAACTATCATATATGGATTTAAGTACCATTATGCATGACCTAATTAACCCATAAAGAGAGCTGCAGAGGGATACTCTGTAAGAACATAGCCCCACATATGCTTTTATAACCTGAGATTACATTTATTCATTTCCCCAGTTTGATAAAGTGAAATGACCCAAAACCAAGCATGGACAGTCTGTTAATACATGATTATTACGAAATCTTGATCATATTTACTGTGCCCCCAAACTGCGGGCTTAGAAACTCATGAAATGCAAATTATGAATAAAATATGACTACTAAAATTATTTATTGAGAATAAAAAAATACAGTATAAATGGTGCTCCTGTAGGAATTTTGATTCTGACCTGGACTACACTGTCATTAATCTAAACAGCCTGAGCAAAGGAATGCTTTCAGAATACAAAACTGGTGCATGTCATTGCTGCTGCAACAACCCTTAATCAGTGGGAGTCACGGTGCTGCAGACACAAATCACCTCGCCAAGCTTGGTAAAGGTTATCCCTTGTGGTGAGGACAGCCATAGATCCTCTGCAATCACAAGTACATAAGGCCTCATGTAGAGGATTATTTGAAAAGAAACTCTAAATTATCTTTGATCTTGTCATGGTTTAATCCCAGCCAGCAACTCAGCCCCACCCAGCTGCTCACTCACTCACACCCAGTGGAATGAGGGAGAGAATCAAAAGGATAAAAGTGAGGAAACTCATGGGTTGAGATAGAGACAGTTTAATAGATAAAGCAAAAGCTGCAAATGCAAGGAAAACAAGAAGTTCATTTACCCCTTTCCCATTGGCAGGCAGATGTTCAGTCATCCTCAGGAAAGCAGAGCTCCATAATACATTGTAGTGACTTGGAAAGGCAAATGCCATCACTCCCAACATTCCAACTTTCCTTCTTCTCTTCCCCTCTCCCCCAGCTCTATATGTTGACCATGGCGCCATATGGTCTGGAAGATCCCTTTGGTCAGCTTGGGTCAGCTGTCCTGGCTGTCTCCCCTCCCAGCTTCTTGTGCACCTACAGCCTCCTCACTGCTGAGGAGGGGTGAGGTGCAGAAAAGGCCTTGACTATGTAAGCACTGCTCAGCAATAGCTAAAACATCCCCATGTTACCTACACTGGTTTCAGCACAAATTCAGAACTTAGCCCCACACCGNATACATTGTAGTGACTTGGAAAGGCAAATGCCATCACTCCCAACATTCCAACTTTCCTTCTTCTCTTCCCCTCTCCCCCAGCTCTATATGTTGACCATGGCGCCATATGGTCTGGAAGATCCCTTTGGTCAGCTTGGGTCAGCTGTCCTGGCTGTCTCCCCTCCCAGCTTCTTGTGCACCTACAGCCTCCTCACTGCTGAGGAGGGGTGAGGTGCAGAAAAGGCCTTGACTATGTAAGCACTGCTCAGCAATAGCTAAAACATCCCCACGTTATCTACACTGGTTTCAGCACAAATTCAGAACTTAGCCCCACACCGGCTGTTATGAAGAAAATTAATTCTATCCCAGCCAAAACCAGTGCAGATCCGTATGATGTATCTAATTTGATCAGACCACAGATGCACTACTGTCACACACAGACAAGCAGGAAACACTAAAGCTCCACGATGCACTCAAAACTGTCATCAGTCCAGCAAGGATGGTAATTGCACCTCCATGAATGGAGGGAAATTGCTTACTGACAAAGTATCCATTATGCACTGATGGTGGGAGCATTTCTGCAGCCACCTTAACCATAAATCTATCAGCAGAGAGAAAGCTTTTGCTTATGTGAAAAAAGAGCTAATGTAGAGCAGCCATCTTCCTACCCATAAATAGGTTTGAAAAAGCTTGGTGGTACTGTAAGATGGTTGATCATGCCAGAAGGAAAGCCAGATAACATCTATAACTATGGATATGCTATAATAGCTGACCATGTAATTTTCTTTCTCTGCAATATCTTACAATAAGAAAATAAAACAATAGGAAAAACGAGTCTATGTTTTCGGTATCTATTAAAATTAACTGCTAAAGCATTTGAGATGATCTATCTTCTGGTTAAACAGGTAAAAGGATATGGTAAATCTTTCTCAGAGTCTGGGCAAATAATTTAGGTGAATATCTTCAAAGTTATTTAATTAAAGAAATACCATTTGATTAGACTCTTAATGACCATATTTCTTTGTGTTTGACTTTCTTGAGCTTCACAACCTATCTAGACACTTTGCAAATAAAAGTAATTCTTCCTTTTTTCCACCTGGTCTTTTTAGTACTTGGTAATATCAGAAGAGGAATCAGACAGGAGATTACAAGTAAACAGATTACAAGCCTCAAACTAGCAAGGAGTTTATTTCTCAATCTGTCCATCCTAAAATCAGAAGACTTTCAACAGATTAAGCAGGTCCCACCTCTGCAGCTGCAACAACCACTTGGCAAGGATAACATCTGGAATCCATGCCAGGTAACTGTCATGGGAAAAAGAAAAAAAAAAAATCAGTGTTTCTACCTGCTGGAGTCTTAATATGGTCCAAACCAGTTACTCCTTTATCTTCTTTTGTGTAAGATTCAATAACCTGTATAAATCGTCCTAGTTTAACATCTGTCAGCAACCAAGCACCACACAGCTGCACACTCACTCCCTCAGCCAGGAGGATGGGGGCAAGAGAATTGGAAGAATAAAACTGAGAAAAATTGTGGGTTCAGATAAGAACAGTTTAAGAATTGAAATATAATTAAAATATTAATATGAATAATATTAATAGTGTTATGAAAAGTAAAATAACTGAGTGAGAGAAATAAACCCCAAGAAATACAAGTAATGCAATTGAAAATAATTGCACACCACCAGTGAATCGATGCCCAGTCAGTCCCCAAGCAGCAGCTCCCAACCTTCCCCCTAATTTATTGTTGTGCATGACTCCATATGTTATGGAACATAACATTTGGTCAGTTGGGATCAGCTGTCGTGGCTGTGTCCCCTCCCAGATTCTTGTGCATCCCCACTATTGTGCCGGTGGGGTGGTGCGAGAAGCAAGAAAGGCTTTGACTCTGTATAAGCACTGATCAGCGATCAATAAAATATCCCTGTGTTACCTATGTTGTTTCCAGCACAAACCCAAAACCACAGGCCCATACCAGCAACTATGAAGAGAACTAACTCTGTCCCAGCCAAAACCAGTACAGAAGCCCCAGAGTGGCCTTCTGGCTGTTTAGATTGAATCTTCCTAAAGTTGAAAATCTGAATCTCAGTTCCATTACTTCCAAGGCTGATTATATGAAGTTGCAGATGAAGAGGGGGAACAGAAACCAAATCACCTAAGCTAAACCCAAATATTCTGTAGATTAGTGATGAGACCATTCTGATTGAATGTGAGGAATACATGTAGAAAATACACATATGGGAGCTGAACCTTGGTATTTCTTGAAGATATATGTCATCAATGGACAAGAACTATACTCTGTAGGCAATTATGCAACAAACAGATGGAAGCATTTCACCTGCAATAAACTGACTTTAGCTTGCTTTTGTTAAATTCTATTACAAAAGGCCCCAAGCCCTACCATTTCATGTCAAATATTTTGCTTGTTGTAAGGTTACTAATAATTCAACTTGGAAAGAATTATATCAGTTTGATTAAAGCAATTACTTATGGGTTTGACTGCCAAAGCCACTTCCTCTCTCTATTCAATTGTTCTCTGCAGAAATGTATTTTCTATACTAGTTAGGAGATCAATTCTGATTTTAGTTGTGCCTACAGATTGAGACCATTCATGAATCTGGACTACTCTGTTGAGTTTTAACTGGCATAAAACCAAAGTGAGATGAGAATGATGTCCCCCACCCACCTTTAAGTGTGATTGCCCTTGTAAGCACGTTCATAGGAAGGTTGCCACAAAGATACACTACAGCACAAAAATCGTGTGATGTACTCTGTCAATACCCAGTAAACATATTTAAGAAGTGCCTACCATTGGAGAGGAGTCTAATTATGTCTGGCATTTCTAAGCCTTACAATAATAAAAATATTATAGTATCACAGATATGCTTTAATAATTGGCTTTCTAGCATAAAAAAAAGTGATGACTTTAGAGGGTTTAGTAACATAACAAAATCAAATGCTACATATTTCCAAAAACAGTGTAGCTCTACAGTGCTGAGGCTTATAGAAAAACTAATGTAGAAGAGCAATGTAAAAATATTGTGAGGGCAAAATAATAAAGTGGTTCTGTAAGCAACTATTTATACATATTTTGTCAGCTTTGTCATCATTATCAATACTTACGGGAGATCATTTATGACTGAGCCATCACCCTTTACTTGGGAAAATATCACTTCTAATTCACAAACACGCATAAGAGTATAAGGGAAATAATTGTAAAAAAAAAAAAAAGAGAAAAAAAGGACTGAAACTTTCATTATAAAATGCAAATAATCAGTAAATGCACAAGTCTCCATGGTTCATTGAACCCTTGAAAGTTAACTCAGGTAAAATGAAATTTCACTCCAGGTTAATAATTAATGTTTATTTTGCTGAGATTCAAATCCGGGCCAGTACTACTCTGCAAATACATAATGTAGCCCTACAGTTTAATCATCAGTTAAAAGAAAGAAACAAATTGTTTCAGAATAGAACAAAGTTTCCTTTACAAAGATGGTCAGATGATGAAGTAGTGTCATTAATTTCATTTTTATTCTGTCTTGTGTCATGTTTGGCTCAGAAAAGTCCTATGTTGAATCTATACCTACTTTGTCAGTGATCTAGAATCTTTATTTTTGATAAATTACAAACATTTTCATTTCTGCTAGGAATCTGTCAATGTCAGTGCTAAAGCATGGACAACCAGGAAACAATCCTTCATTCTACTGTCCTTCCATGCTTTTGAATAAATATATGAGATGGGGGGGAGGAGAGAAAGACAAATAAATCAAAACATTCCAACATATTAGCAATACATGTAAAGGAAGAACTGACAAATCTGAGGCTGTGGCTCAAACATCCTTATAATTTCGTATGTAACACAAGATGTTGAAATGCAAGTGAGCACATTTTAATGTGCTCTGTAACATTATTTTCTTAATCCTTAGGATATTTCTGTTTTTCTGAACCTGTCATGAATTCTATCAATTACTTCAGGTTGCAAACATACTTTAGTTAAGATCTCATTATTAGAATACTTTCTGCTATTGGTCAGAACCTGATTATAAGAAATTTGAAACAATTTTTTATAGTTTCTCGTGTTAGAAGAACTCTAAAAATATACTGAATTAAAAAATTTACTCAAATACAGAAATTTTGAAGTGAGTTCTTTCCGGCATTTGTTTGTGTATTGTGTATATAATGGTGCAATTATTGCTTAATATGAACTTGGTGTATAACCTCAGATACTTAAAACTGAAAATAAGGGTCTCCTCTTGCCAATTTGTGCAACTTCTATAAAGTAGATTTAAATGTCTCTGTCTCCCTCAACATAGCATTAAAAATTATTTAATCCCCAATATTCCCTTCCATAGTAGATTATGGAAATACACAGTCCAGTTTTTAGATTTTCAGTCTTCTGAAAGGTTAATAGATGTTTTAACTGAATTACGTAATTTCAGAGAATGATACCATCCTCAGGAAAAAATGACAGACAGCAGTTGTGCCCAACAGGTTTCTAGCCATTAATCTTGTGAATTTTAACTGGTAGTCCCAGAGACAACAGGAGTGAGAGATAACCCATCAGTTTTCTGAAAAGTGAGAACATCAGCTCAGACCTCTCAATATTCTGGAATCACCTACTTTATCCTGGGCTTTGTCCAATGCTCAATAATAAATAGCTCTTACGCTTGGTAATTTATCTCTTTTCACAACTCATTTTGACTCGTTCTCACCCTACCTATATTTGCTGCTAGGACTATGACTCTTTACTGATCACTGATGAACTAAACAAAAAAAAAAACCTTCATGGATTTTAAAATATTCGAAATAGTAATGCTAGGGCTTCTATTTTGATTCTTTAAGTTTTGCCCACAATTACTGCATAGGAATATAAGTTCACAAGAGCAACTAAGGCAGGCTCTAGTTGGACTGTCAACAGCTTTTCTAACTAGACAGTAGAGCCATTGACAAATAACTTCAGCCAAAGTAATCCTCATTTGTCTTTTGTTGTTCAGAACCAGATGTGTTTCACGAAGACTCACCAAATATCAAAGCTGTGAATGAATAGCTGTATGTTTCTCAAGAAACGATCCACTCAAGCAAAACCCTCTCCTCGCCAGTCAGTGTGGAAGTGTTCCCAAACTAAGTCACTGATTAAACTCAGAGATGCTAAAAGCAGCAAGGAGACATTTTGTGCACAGTTTCTAAAAAAAGGATTAAATAATATTTGTGCATCACTTTCATCTTTATAAATCCTCATGTCTCTTGTGTACGATTGTTCATTTCCCAAATTCAAGAGTAATGAATTGAGTAATTTTATGACAGATGCCTGCTGTGAATTTCAGCAATTATGGCCAAGCACAGACAATGGATGAGGTGGTGCAGGAGGAAATAAATGGCTCATTTCAGTGACACTTACTACTGCAGCCATATCTGTCTTGTCTAGAGAAATAAATGCAAATCTTACTGGTGAAATTAATTTTCCTTTTAGATTCTTTCCTACCTTTCTAAATTTCAAATTAAAAGGACAAGAAAATAATGTATTAGAAAAGAGACAGGTTTTGTCATCTGTGTAACACTCACACTCAGCAACATAAATTATTGGAGACTTCTTCTCACTGATCCTTTTTTTTTCCCCATGTGGTACACATGTGGATCTTTATTAACTGGTTTGAATATATTTTCATAATGTCATTCACAAAAGTATCTAATTTAATAAATTAAAGGCAAATATTATTTTGTCTCTGTTTCATTTATCATACATACATACATGCCCAATCTCACAGATTCACAGAAAATACAGGAAATAGACAAATTTATATGTGAAATACGAAATCTCATCAATCCTTGTAAGCTTACAATTTTAAACCCACTTTTTTTTAAATAAAAATGTCCATAAAGAAAGAGTCATAAGCCATTTTCAGTTAGCACTGATTTAACTTAGAATAGAAAACATTTCATCTTACTGTTTCACCCTTAACACCCTGCTTTGAATGATTTCAATAATTAAATGAGTATTAATTAAAATAAAGCACATATTTTCATAAACTATTACAGTCAGCATCCTCATTCTTTAGAAAAGGCAGTGGTTACTTTTATTTTGTGTCTGTAATTTAAGCAAGGTTTTTCCTTAAATTTGTCTGAGCTCCTTCCATGCTACAGTAAAAATGCAACTGTATAGTGGCTAGGTGGATTATTATTTATATAACTTACCTCAAGACATGTAATGAGCAGCTTGTTTATTGCATATATTGCATATATTGCATATATTGCATATATTGCATATATTGCATATATTGCATATTTTATTTTTTTTATAATAAACATAAATTTGTCTAGTTATTTCAGTCTGCAAAACTGTGGTTTAGATAGGAAATCAATAATGTCTTTTTAAGGTTAAGCTCAGTGAAACAAAGTGCTGAAATAGTCCTGATGAAATTGCACCTCAGCTGAACTCACAAAGAACAGCATTATGACAAGAGAATAATGTCATACCTGCAGTAATATAGATTGCAGCCAATCAATCAGACATATTGTAATTGCTAAGGGCATTGTCCTATTGTACTAAAAAAAAAACACCTTCAGGTCTCAAGGTAGAAAGATTGACACATTTAGTCTGGAACAACCTAAATCAAATATTTCCCTAAGATTAGTGAATTAACCTTACTAGAGGACACAGCCCAGAGACACACATTTTGTCCTGGTAAAAATGGAGTACTGGGCCAAAGACTAAGCTGGAATAAAGGCTAATACTCTGCACTGAAAAAAAACATGGAGGGTGCTATTGCTCTGATGGAAAGAAACATGTGTTTCCCTGAATGCAGCTTCTGATCTGTGGCCAAGTGTGACCAACTGTGTGGTTCCTCTAATTGCAGAATCACAGAAACACTGAATAGTTGAGGTTGGATGGAACTTCTAGGGTTCGTCTTGTCCAAATCCCCAGCTCAGACAGGGTACAAAAAGTAGCTGTAGCTACATGAACAAAACAGTTTTTTTCTACAGATGGAGACTACACAACCTCTCTGGGTGACCTGTTCCAATGACCTGGCCATTCTGCAAGTTTTTGATCCACCTCACTTTCCACTTAACTTAATCAGTTTCTCTGTGAGATTGTTTTGCAGCTGATGTGAAAAGCTGTTTCAGAGCCAAGGTAAACGACATCCACTATGCTCCCCTCATCCACCAAGCCATTTGCCTCATTATAGGCAGGTACCAGGTAGGTTAAGCATGATTTCTCCTCTGTAAATCCATACTGACGTCTCTCAGCCACCTTCTTGTCCTTCATGTTTTTCGAAATGGTTTTCAGGCTTCCAGGGCTTCATTATTTTCCTGAGGACGTAAGTGAGGTTGATGCCTCAGGCCCCATGGGTTTGGGTAGGTACTGATTGCTAAAGTGCTCCCAACCTGGTCATCCTTCACTGAGGGCAAATCTTCTTTGCTCTATTCATTAGCAGCGGGTACTTCCTGTTTTCCTGGAATTACAAAGCCTCACCCACAAGCACTATGACCAAATTTCCCTAGGAAGATAGCTTTTGTTGTTTACACTAAGCCAGTAAGTGAGCCAAAATAAACTCTCTTCTTTTTCAAACCCTCTTCACTTCTCTCTAGGAAAGGAGCCTTTGAAAGTACCAAGGACTTTTAGAGAAGATTGTAGTTAATTTTTCAATTAAAGCCCCAATTTCTTCTTTATAAATGAATTAGTCTCTTTTAATTATTATTAGTTATTAAATTTGTTAACACGGAAGCCCAAAATATAGGTCTATATTCTATGCTCCTAAATAAAGTATTTTGATTATTCAGAAACACTACAGACCTCAAATGCCTGTGAAATCTTTAGAATGCTTTCAAGAAAAAAGTTACACTCTGTACTCTTAAGAATTGCAAAGAAATAGCAATCAACATGCAAATACTTAAAGATATTAAATACATCAAATAAAGGCTATTTGAAAGACAGCATTTTAATGTAATGGACAAAATTATTTCCTCAGCTATGGTACCCAAAATATTTATATAATTTTTCATTTAATGATCTAAATTTTAATGGTTTGGGGTCACATTTTATCATAAACATAATGAACAAAATTTCTGTTTTTTTAATAAACAAATCCTGTTTAGTGACAGAATTGTTACCTGGAAAATTTTCATATATAAGTAGAGAGAGCTCATTTTGCACAGTGAGCTTTAAAAAATACATCTGTAAATTAATTCCCTTATATCTCTAACACTCTTTACAGCTTCCTAAAGTCCTCTAACAGAGATGATAAAATTATTATTATTTCTCATCATTTTATGACAGATCAGATATATAAAGTGAACAATTAATTCACCATAAAATCAAGAATTTGCTTTGTTGAGTGTTATATGGTGTTAAAAACAATTGATGATATAAAAGACAGTAAAATCTTATTGCCTAGGAAAATTCCAACTGAAATGCTTTTATGACTTTACCTCACTTTAGCTAAAACTTTCTCTGATGTTAGAGCTTTTGAAATTCCTGGGAGGGTTTTATCCCCAGGAAGAGTCTTATTTTCCATTTCAAAAAGAACTAAAACAAATCTTTGGTTTTACCTCTTTTGATACAAATACACATTTTTATATGGATTGTGGCATTAAAGAGCATTCAAACCTAAACCCTGCAACTTAGAAACTGAATGAAGTTGTACTTTTTAGATTATATCAACCATTACTGGCTTTACTACTCCTCTGGTTTTGCAGACAAAGCAAAATGCAGCAAACTCCTGTGACTAAGAGTTTTCCATTGATTCACCAACTGCAACTCTGTTCTGCTTCTCAACATCTGCTAAACCACCAGATGTTTTTCCACCTATTTACCTGCCAGCTTCACTCAGACCCAGAGACAGAATTTCAAGTGAGGACCAAAGAAGACTGAGACCAGACAGGAGCCCATCAGACACACCACTCGCTTGATGTACAGGAAATAGAATCTCTTGAGCAATTCAAAAGCTGGACTGGCACTAAGGTCACCCACTTGAGACCCCTAACTATATTTTGATCATGCTGAGGAAGGGGGTGATCGTTGTACTTTTGTATGGGTAAATATCATGAGGTTTCTACAGAACTTACTTGCGTAATAACGGAAGGTGCAGGAAAAAATCTACTGTCCCCAAAGGAAATGAAAAGGAAAACCAAGGTTCCAAGATTCAGGTTTGTCATCAGCACAGAATGAGCAACTAATTCTCTAGGATACATACCCCCCAAAACCAGAAGATGCTATGCCTTCTGAAAACTCTTCCCAGCGCAGTAAAAAAGGCTGTAGTTCTCTATTACCTGTGTTAGCCATCATTATGGTATTCAAGCATCACTAATTATAATTAAATATTTAACTAGTTAGCATCTGGGGCAAGAGTTAGCAGCCTAGCTGGGCAGCAGCAGACAATCAGAGCAGAAAGAATTGTTGTGATTATTTCTTAATCGGGTAGCTAAAATGGCTCTCAGCTAATCAATGAAAAAGATTGACTTACTCAGCCCTTGTTCAGAAATAAGCTAAATAATAGTAATGCAAATAAGTATTTTCAGACGGGTTACAGAGACTTTAATATTTTACTGTTACTGAGAAATAATCACACTACAGATATTCAAGAAAACCTGCAGATGAGGTGCAGGGAATTGCTAATTGCCCCATAAATACACAGATGAGTGTCAGCAGCTGTGCAACATCCCAGTTGTCATACTGGCTCAAGTTATAAAAATTAAGAACAAAATACTGCACCAGCATCCCAGCATGTCAACACATCAATCAAGTCACCCCTTTATTGTTCACTAATTAATCACCTTCCCTATCTCCCTCTCTTCGCTGCTGTTTTTTCTCTTCACGAATTTTAGTACCAGTATTTAGAAGAGGTCAAAGGGAAGACAGAGGAGATGCAACAGCATTTTAACACAAGACATTGAGTTTGTAGTTAGACACATCAATTTAAGAGGTCTGCCTCAGAGGTCGTGTGTGCAGAGTACTTTGGAAAATTAGGGCAAGCTTTTAGATACATACTAGCCTAGGGGACAATATATCTTTTCATGATCAGTTTGTATAGGAAGTTGGACTATATGCCGTGTTAAAACTCAGAATTTGTTTGCCTGTGTGAGTAAATGAAAAAATTACAGCATCCTCGATGATTTAGTTCACATTTCCTGTTTGATGGGATCTTTGAAACAGCGAGACCAAATTGCGACTGATCTGATTTTGAAGAGCACTATTTTATTCAATTATTTGAAGCAAATCTAAGACTTTTTTTAAAGTGACTTTCAGAGTTGATGTGCCTTTCAGCCCATGGGAGGTAAGAAAGCTTTACCTCCCAGACATCCATTTTGTTCTGTAAAGATTAAGCATTCCACCACCTAAAGAAAAAAAATAAAAAGTGAAAAAAAAAATTGAAAGATTTTTCTCAGAGCAAAGCTGGAGCCAAGTATTACAATTTCTCCTAAAAAGCTCTTAGTGATTTCTTTTTCTTCCTAGGAAATCAAGGCAAAACTCTCAGGTCTCTAATTTTCTCCAACTTATTTAAAAAATAAGACAATTTTCAGTCATTCTTATGATACCAAAACAAAGCTTTCATGACAACATTTGCTTTGGTCTTCAGGCCAAAAAATTCAGGACAACAAATATCCCTTTATTTTGTATTCTTTCTATGTGTATATGTATGCATAAATAGTAAGACACACAGAGATAAGTTTATATATACCTAAGAAAAATGAAAGTGTTTTCTTTACAGGCATGCCTAAGAGTGGTAGACTGTCAGAAAAACACCAAATATATTTGCTGTTGAATAACATAAATTAACCTTCCCAATACAGTGTAAAAATCCTTTCTACACCTAGTTTACCTAAAGACAAAGCATTTCTGAAGGACACTGCCAATAATATTACTTCCTCAGATGTTTTTAAGGTGCATTTCCCTTCCCATGTCCTATGAGCTCCAACAAAGATGTTCAGCAATAGAGTTGCAGTTTGCCAGTGAAAAAAGAAACAAAGTAGACACTTGGTATATCTTCCACTTTCTACAAAGGGCAGCGGTCCAGTGCTAAGAAGTGAAAATAAGAAAATTAAATATATTCTTCCACTGAGAGAAAACCCCAACCCCAAATATAATGCATTATCCCAAAGAGAGTAATCTCCCTGTACAAAACTCAAATGCATTTTTTAATATTTTGACTGTGTATCAGTGACATTTATTTTTCAAATTGAAAGCACTTACTGCAGCACTTTTACATTCTGTACTTTATTTTTAAATTTTCTCTTGTCAAAACTGGAACTATAGATATAATTTTGACAAAAGAAATAAAATGAATCCTATTTGTGTCCCAAAAGCTTCTTGAGGTTACAGAGGGTGTTGCGGGAGGAATAACGTGATAAAAATTTAAGACTAAATGGATAAATTGCAAACAAAATAGATGCTGGAATACATTTTTCTTTCTTTCAAAGCAAGGGATTAATAAAAGAAATAGTCCTTGTTTACCAAATTCTTACCGTAGCACTCAAAAAGTACAGCACAACTAAGAAAGCCAGAAAACTTTCAAGCTCTGAAAAATAGAATTGGACACTTACTGAGATTTAAAGAAGATGAGATATTGCAAAAGAAAACATGGCACAAGCTGAAAAGACAAGTAAAAATTTTAAATGTCTGATATTTTCATATACCCTTCTGTGAAATTTTCTTCTGATACTGCTTTAATTTTCCTTTTTTAGTTTATAGGAAACAGCCAAAATAAAAGAAGCATGCACAGACTAGAAAAATACTGGAATTAGACTTAGATTAGGATTGTATGAAGTAGGAAACTTTGTAAAATGGAAAACTCTCTCTTTTTTAAACTTTTAGATGTGAATTGTCTTTCCATTTTTAATGAAAGGTAAATATGATTTAATGAAAGGTAAATATGACTGAAAACTTATGTGAAAACTTCTATCAGAAATGGTATAGGTGGCTAAACTAAGTTAAATCATGTGAAACTAAAGAAAAACTATTTTAGAAATGAGGAAATATTTTTGAAAACTCATTTTCCTTTCAGACTTATTCAAAGTATTTTCAGACAAAAAATACCATTTAGAATCAAAATATTTTGAAATTCAAATAGTCAGTAATGAACAAAGTCAATTGACCCCAAAATTAAAAAACTAAAAAAATTTACAATTTCATTTCATATAGTATTTTGAAATGTCATCTTCTCTTTGTAAATTGCACTTTATTCGTAATTAAACAAACAAATTGAAGCACAGATTCCTTCCTTTTTAGAATTATCATTTAAATATCATATCATATTATCTTTAAAGATAAATCCTAATTTGAAATCAAGAACAATTGTAAAACAAGGTTTTTTTAAAAAGAGTTTTTTAAGCAGAAAAGGAAAAAAAGCCTGTTTTCCATACAATGAATCATTCCAAGGTAAGGCCTCTCATAAACACAGTATGTTGCAGTGTTGTATAGCAATTGTTTTCCATTGTCTTATACTAACAGAAACTTTGCAAATCTTTACGAACAAAAACACCAACTAAAAAAAGAAAAACAAAAACCAAAACAAAACCAAAAACAAAAGTCAAAAAAACCTAAACCCAAATACAACAGCCCTGTATCCTGAAACCACTGCTATCATAAATTGAGTACATTCCAATTGGAGATATCAGTTGTGGGAGGTAAAATCAGAAGAGAAAACCAGATGATTACAAGGTACCGTCCCATAAAGCAGAGGCAGGAAACTATAAAAGTAATTTCCAATAAAGAACAGAAGCCAGTAGTCTGCCCAGACGGTTTAGCATGCCATATTAGCAGTGAGGTAAAATCTATGTCCCCATGATGGGCAACGACCTTCTGAGTTGGAGACTACAGAAATCCAGCAGCTACAAGCAGAGGAGAATCAGCCACAGAAAGAGTTATGCAAAGGAGGCCACAGCATTCCTGGAATGCAGCAGGAAGAGCAAGGTCTCAGACGTAAAGGTTTTGAAGGCAGCCTTTACTTATGTTCACATGATTGAATCTTATAATACAGCAGTTTTAAATAATTCTCTCTGTAAAATGACAGTGTAATTCTATAAAATCAGCATAATTTTCATCTATCAAATGCTAAGTTGTGACAAGAAAGACTTATTTGCATGAATTTCCATCCTTCTGTCAACATGAAGCTTCCTGGCAGGCCTGTGCTTCTGCACCTGCTCAAGCTCTCAAGGCTTGCAAACCAACCTCCATGGGGCCTGTGAGCTTGGCTTTCCTTTCTTCAGCCACTTTTGTCACTTGTGGTCTCCTCCCGCCTTTCCCCATTACATACAGTAACAGAAATTCCTTGCTTTGAGTCAAATTAATTTACAAAATCAATTAAGAGTTCTCTGTTACCAAATCACTGCTCCCCAAACTCTGGTGCTTCTGATTTAAGAAATGGAAATAATAAAGATAATTAGGTTAAAGAGACTACATTTAGTTCTGTAAGAAAAAAATAGTGGAAAATTCTTAACAGATTTGAATCTTTATTGCATTTAACTTTGGGGTTTTGGGTTTGTTCTTTTTAAATAAATACTTTATACTATTTTGTCCCACAGGGCTCTGTCTTAAGACCAATGTTCTTTAATATCTTCAGCAATGACATAGACAGTGAGATCAAATGCACCCGCAACAAGTTTGCAGAGGAAATGAAGCTGAGTGATGCAGCTGACACAGCTGATAGATGGGATGTCACCCAGAGGGACCTGACCAAACCTGAGAAATGGGATGACGAGAAACTCATGAGGTTCAGCAAGGCCAAGTGCAAGATGCTGCACCTGGGTCAGGGCAATCCCAGACATGACTGAAAAATAACTAATTGAAAGCAGGCCTTCAGAGAAGGACTTAGAGGTTCTTGTGGACAAAAACCTGGACATGAGCCAACAGTGTGTGCTTGCAGCCCAGAAAGCCGATCATATCCTGCAGTGTGGCCAGCAAGGCAAGTGAGGGGATTCTGCCCTCTGCTCTGCTCTGGTGAGACCAGACTTGGAGTGCTGTGTCCAGCTCCGGGATCCCCAGCACAAGAACTGTTGGAGTGAGTCCAGAGGAGGTCATGAAGATGAACAGAAGGCTGGAGCATCTCTCATATGAAGACAAGCTGAGAGAGCTGGAGTTGTTCAGCCTGGAGAAGAGAAGGCTCCAGAGACACCTTATTAGTAGCCCTCCAGTACTTGAAGGGAACTTATTGGAAAGATCTAGAGCAACTTTTTACATTGGCAGATGGGGCAATTAGACTTAGATTGGATTATAGGAAGAATTTCTTTACTCAGAGGTCAGTGAGGCACTGCGACAGGTTGTCCAGAGAAGTTGTGTATGCCCTATTCCTGGAATTGTTCGAGGCCAGGTTGGACAGGTTGGTCTAGTGGCACATGGTAGGGGGGGGGAATTAGATCATTTTTAGCGTCCCTTCGAACCCAAAACATTCTGTGACTCTATGATTCTATGAGTCGATGAACAGTTTTGAAGGAAGGGGAAGAAAAGAGGTTTTATATTTAAATGATCAAATCAAATGTCTGAAAATATTTTAAAGTCCATTATGCCTATTCATATATATGTTTTCAATTGTTCTTTAGAATAAGGTGACAGAGGCAGATTTTAACTGAATTAGCAGATTGCTTTCTATTTCCATCAAGAGACAATCCAACATTTCACAGATCCCATGAGATCCCCATATTTTCCATTTCATTCAATTAAACATTATCTGCTTGCAAATATGATATCTGTTAATATAAGGATCTGGTTGCCTGTTTCAAGCTGAAAGATTTTACACTGGGATGAATAAAAGAGACGGTTGCAGAGCATAGCACATCCTAAACTATTTTTCATTCCCGACAGACATACAAGACCAAATAATTTTGGTAGAGGGTTGGGGTTTTTTTTGCTTTTTTGGCTGGTTTTGTTTGGTTTTGGTTTTGTTGTGGGTTTTGTTTTTTTTTTTAATCACAAAAGTAGTGACATGTAAGAATGTAAGCAAGTAAGAATGTTTAGCATTTCATGGCTGCATAAATTACACTTTCTTTAGCAAGGTCTGCTCTTGGCCTCATTTGGTTTTCACAAACTGAAGCTTGGCAGGATGCTCACACATCATCTTTATTCAATAGACAAAAATAGGCTTCTTGAGCACTGTCTAGGATGAAAAGAATGACCACTTACCCTGACGTTGCTTACACTCACTCATTCTGATTGCAACAATAAAGCAGATTTGCCCTCTTGAATAGAAAGAGCTTAAACAAGTTCCTCACCCTGTTTCAGTTTCACTTATCCAATAGAGTCTAAGGTTAAAGCTGTGATTTGACATTATTATATGGACACTAAAGGTTTTTTTTGCTGTCTACACAAACATGCATGAAAATTACAGTAACTTTTCCTACTTTCAAGTACTCATATCCAATCATTTTGCCAAATTAATATGATTATTTCTCCATAATACTGTTGGTACTTTGAATGGTTTAAGTCAGTCAGAAAAGAATTTAGAAGTAATTTCTTTACAGTATGTCATCAGTGCTTTGTTTAATTATGAGGGTGTCCTTTAGCACCTGTATGCCTAGTGGGATTGTGAAAGCTTCTGTAAGATCATTTACCTACAAAAAAGACTCACTTGGCTACATACAGCCTGCCACCAAGCTGACAGCAGACTTTTAGTCAGTCACAATTCTCTCTGCATCTATCTCCAGCTTTTTCAGAAGGGAAAATTCAACTCTTTAATGGGTTGCGTGAGAACAATGACTATTTTGAGAGTCTGTATGTGATAGTCAGCTCTTTTCCTTAGGAGGAGGGGTATGTGATTACCATATGTCACCCCAGAGAGCTGGTCTGAAAGGGCTGACCTTGTGCTGCTTTGCCATTCCGTGAGCAGAAGCCTGACAGGACACTTACCCATCACCATTAATAATCTGAGAAAGCCAGGCTCCTGGATGAAAAACAAGATTAAAGACGTTACAGAGTTCCACATGAGTTATTAGCTGTTAGCCTGATGTAAACATGACTAACGGATAATAGAATTAGCTTGGCTGAGCAGAAATCACCCTCAGGATCTAAACACGTTCTCTTCCACCCTAAACTATTTCATAGAGGAAGAAAAAGAGTACGGAAAGTCTTGAGAGTCACTTTAACAGCCTGGGTGGGTTATGACATTGCTTGAAACAGAATCCTCTCAAGGAGGCAGATGTGCTTTCTATCTTTGCACAGACAATTTGGACCTCGGAAGAAAATAAAATTAATGCAGGGTATGAGACAGATAGAAAATGTTTATTTTGCTTTTTTGTTCTGTTGTATTGCTGCCTTCTGTTTCGATAACACCATTTAACTCCGTAGACAGCAACAGAGTTGACACTTCATTGTTAAGTAAGCACAAAGCAAACTGAATTTGGGATGCAGCAAACTTTCCTGCAGGAGTTGACAAGCCATTTTCTCCTTAGCAGCGATCAGACCTCAAAAATAAAAAAAGGGTGAAATATCCTGTATTTCAAGTACACAGATAGACACCTAGACAAGCACTGAAGACAAGCAAGGCATTGTTGCAGATTTTTATCTGTGTAAGTGACACAAAAACCTTCTTAAGCTTATTAAAGAGCCTAGAAACACACAGCTGAAAAGTGTAGCACTCGCACAGCCTGCAAGAACATCCCCCCCCCCACCAAAAAAAACCCAAACCAAACCATGAGGAAAAAAGAAAAAGGAAAGGAAAACATTAAAGGAAAAAACAGAGAGGACTGGGTGCTAGTGAAAAATCTAAGTTTTTTTGCATCCACATAAGGCATGAAATCAATAACATGTCAGTTTATAATTAATATCTCTGAGTCTTTTGGTTCCTTTTTATTTTGCTAAAGCTGATAAGGAAAAAGAAAGAGAAGAGAGACTAAAGATTTGTGAAAATGATGCTTGAAAAAGTTCAACAAATAATTCACCACTTTTGTTTCTGCTTTTGTAGAATGCATTTTAGAGCAATGATATGGATGGCAAAACAAACCTTTGTGCTTACAGGACCTGCAGGCATTTTAAAATGGCATTTCAGAAGAAGAAAATGTGACTTGCAGGGAAGATTAAAAAAAAAAAATCCGTATACATCAGTTCCACCTGAAATGAACTCAAGTCCCTAATGTCCTGAAAATCTGATACTTGACTTTCCTCATTCTTATACTAGAAAGACTGAAAAACATTATACACGCTCAGTGCTGCAAATTTCAGTGATTTTATCAAGAATTTGGGGAAAGTTTTCTTCTAGGATATATTACAGTTGCAATTCTGTGAGTGCTTCTTACAAAGCCTAAATTTCCTATGACTCCTTTTTCTGCGTATGGTCACTGTAGATAACATTTTAGGACAGTCAGTGTTTCTTGTATTCAGAACAGCTGCAAAGCACAGTGGGATGTAAGCACACCTCGCTCTGGGTAAACAGCGTGACATTCCCTTGGTCGTTATGGACCATTTTTCCTGGTGGTGCTTTTGGTTCTGCTCATTTCTCTGTTCAAAAGCATATGTTCAGCCACTTCACAAAATTATTTTTCAGTTCAGAAGCTGAAACACTGGAAACAGTCTTTTCTGAGGTCTAGAGTCAACCAGGGGAAAGACAAGTAAAAGAGAGAAGGGAATGGAAGAGGGAAGTGAGAAAAGGCAAAAATGGTCTTCTAAAAACCCTTGACAATAACAAGGTAATTAAAACTTCATTCTTTGGTCTTCATACTATGATCTTTTGTGTACTACAAAGGTAATAATGGAGAAATTTTCTGCTGTTTACAGTTGAGGAAACAAAAATTGATAACACTCCATTCAGTTTTGCATTGGAAGGAGATGCAGGTAACACTTCTTAATATTTCATATGTTGAGTTTTCCAACCTTTCTTTTCTGTGTGGTATAATGTCTTTCTATGGATCTCCTCAAAATGCTCTTCTTTAAAAACAGGTTAACAGCATTTGTCATATATTAGAAAGGAAGGGGTCTGTATCCCCTGCATCTAACACTCTTAGTATGCACTTTCTGAAAATACTGGCACAAGTGAAATTCTACTTTAAGATTTACAGCTACGATGTTAATATATATCTTCCTACCATCTTCCTTAACTTTAATCCTGAATGTTTAGGGGGAAAAAAAACCCAAAAAACTGACACAGTTCTTAAAACCTTATTGGAAGAAAACCAAGAAAAATATATGTTACAAAGCAACAAAAATTTGGTTCTCAATTTTTTTCTGTCCTGTCTGGGAAGAAATTACCTCACAAACAAAAACACTTTTGTGGAACTAAGAACTAATAAAGAGTTTATAATGTAGTAGTATGGTTATTTATAGCACAATTTTATGGTGGTGAACAAAAAGTACATAAAATCTTTTAGACATTAAAGAAAAAGTGCATTTACTACATAAAAAGTTGCTTTCACAATCTTCCAAAGACCAAAAAAACTAAATAGTGATACAAATAATAATGAGTAGTGCATATAGTAGGACTGCTCATTTATACATCCATACATATCATATAAATAAATGCTTTAGAGTGTAGTACATGACTTTCTAGGCACTAATGAATAAAACATCTTGACAGATCCCCACAGAATAGGAATACCAGCAACTGTATTTCATAAGGAGGAAATTGAATATAGAGAGAAGGGATCTGAAAAAATCCATTGAGGCAAGCAGAGATAAGATTTGAACTAAATCCAACCATGTGTCTTCAACATTGGCTTAATCCTTCTTGGCTATAAGTGATAGATTGAAACACCAAATAGTTCTTATCTAAAAGGTTATGCCGCTTTTAAAAACTGCATCCTGAGAATACAAAATTTGTTTAAAAGATTTCAGTGTTACTTAAAAGCTGCATGACCTGGCACAGCAAGTGTTTTCCTCAGCTTCCAAGATTACTCTTTGAAGAGTGAGTTGTCAATGCCTGCACCATGCAGCAATTCAGTCACATGCACAGAGCATGCAACATGCATTTGGTTTTATGATCTATCACACATGTAAACTCAAAATGCCCACACTTAATCAAAAGAGAGCATCCAAAACACAATCAGCTTCTTTAATATCCCAGAAGCTCCATGAGAGCACAAACCAATGGGTTTTTGATAAAGGAAAGCCATCCAGGGAAAAAAAAAAAAAAAGAAAAATAAAATGAAAAGGAATAAAAAAAGAAAAGCTGTACTTCATTGCAATTTTTCAAGCTGATTTCAATCTATGGAAAATGCACACCAATTTATTTGTTGAGTTATAATTTGTGGCTGTTCTAAATTGTGTAGTGCTCAAAGGGAAGTTATTCTGTGTAAAAAAGATTAAGAAACTTGATTACTCAAGTGTGGTCTCATGAATACTATTGATCTCTTCTCTCCCCTACAGAGAGTGGTGACTATTCTCTATAAAACCTTTGTTTATAACAATTACATCTTAATAGCACTGCATGCAATTTTCTGCTTTTGCTTAATACATGCTGCTCTTTTGCTCTACAACACCTTGCTGAAATGTACCATCATTTTCAACATGAATTGTTTATATCTTTTAGTATTACTTGTCCATGATATTAAGCATCAATTTGAATTTGACTTCTACACATTGATCAAAATTTGGGTTTCTCATTCAATTCACAAACCATCGACACTTTTACAGTGCTTAAGCTGACATTGTACACTGGGTATCCTAACTACCAATAGCATGATGATCACTAGGAAGTATATACAGCTGAAAGAAAAAAACTAAATGATTTGTAGGCACCAAAGTAAGTTTCTTGGTTTTCACACCTGGTTTTCTGTTCTTGATGGTGCCTCATCTATGGAGATGGAAATGAAGACTCACATTTTTGGATGCTCCAAACCCTGCTGAAGATACAATGTTTAGGTTCCTCCTGTTCTTACATTCATTATATCTAAGTGGTAATCAGTTATCAACACACTTAAAAATCACCTTAACTGAATCCAAGCTAAAGTAAAATGCATATTTCCCCCTCTTTCAACTTGTTTTTCTGCTCTCTTCAGCTCTAATACTTTAAAATGTGCTCACAAGAGAAAGTTGGTCTATTCAGCTAAGGTTAAACAAGAGTTTTCAGTGATCTCAGGAGTGTTTCTCCTCCTCTCAAAACCAGATATAGCTGGTGTACTCTTGAAGAGAAGGTGGCAGAAGCATTTATAATCTTTTCCTCATTTTATACCCCAAACAGCACTTTCAGAGAGAACTTCTGCTTTAGTGCCTCCACCAAAAATCCTTACATTTTGGCAAAATGTTACATTCCTGTGGCTATGTTCTCCCATCAAATCTCCCAATGCATCCAGGCAGCATCAGCCTTTTTCTTGGAAAATTGCTGTATTGAGTATATACAGAGAAAATCAGCTGACTCTGCTTTTTGTGTAAAATAAGTACTTTTCTGCTTCCTTAGATACGTATGTTTGTTATATCCTGTGCTGGACTGACCAATTAACATTATTTTACTCAGTCAGATGGAACAGCCATCTCCTCTCTTCCCTTGGTGAACCACTGATACATTTATTGTGATACACAATCAATAAACACTACTAATTTTGTATTTTTTCTTCTATATTAAAAAACATAACTGACAAATATTTCGATGTTGTACAGATATGTAGCTCATTACTATTATTAAGATAAAACTTGGTGGTAATTAGTCATTCTCAGGTGACTGATCTTCAGTGTCTTTTTCTAAGCCAATGTCAACATCTTCTCATGACTTAAACTTTACAAAACCTGTACAATGATAAGCAGACCAGCATCTTTTGCCTCCATTTGCGCATGCTGCAGATCACTGTCACTTCAGTTTTTCTGTGAATTATGCTGATTACCGACTCCCACAGAAGCCTATTGACAATTTTTAATTTTTTATACAAGACCTTCAATGCTTCACTGCATGAAATCTTAAACTGAAGTGTCAAAATAATTTTTCACCCCTATATTACTAAAAGGAAAATATCATAGCAACAGAGGAGTGAGTGCTGCTTTTAGCTGGTCTGAAATAAGCTTTCTCCATAGTAGGTGGTGTGGGACTATGGCTTGGATTTGTGCTGGAAACAGTGTTGATAACTCAGGTTGCTGCTGATCAGTGCTCACACAGAGCCAAAGACTTTTCTGCTTCTCACACTACCCCAAAAGCAAATAGGTGGGGGTGCACAAGAATTTCAGAGGGGAAACAGCCAGGACAGCTGATTCCAACCAACCAAAGGGATATTCCAGACTATATGGTGTCATGATCAGCAATAAATTAAGGGGAAGGCTGGCCATAGGGCTGCTGCTCAGGGACTGGGTGAGCATTGGTCAGTTGGTGGTGAGCAACTGTTTTCATTTTCATCAATGTCTTTCTTAGGTTTTATTTGTCTCTTGTTGTTACTTTTTTTTCATTGAAATTAAACTTGTTCTTCTTGTTATTTTTATCATGTTTCGATTATTAAATTGTTCTAATCTAAACCCATGAGTTTCTTGCATTTACCCTTCCAGTTCTCTCCGCCTCATCCTGCTGTGGGGAGTGCGAGCAAGCAGCTGTGTGGTGCTTGGTTGCTGTCTGGAGTTCAACCAACATAGAGAGTGAGAGTAATTTTTTTCAGATGAAGAAGGTGGTGATGAATTTTGAGCATTACTTTCCTGTCTTCTTGTCATCAGCCTTTCAAAGCACTCAGACCTGTATAATGTATTCCTTTCTAACTAGGCGTGTCCAGCACAGATGCTAAATTAAGGTCATATTTTATTACATATTATCATAAAATATAACCAGTTAGCTTTTTCTTTTTCTTTTTTAAATTAGGAGTCAGCTAGCTACACACTTTCCATTACCAGAAGAAGACAGAGCCCAACAAATGCAGTACATCTTTCCTCGTATTGCTCATGCTGTCCTAGAATGTGATTATTTCAGTTTTATTGGCAATCTGTCATTTTGCTAATTCAGTATATGACAGCACAGGACAGCAGCTGAAAACTCTGCAACACTCTCCTTCTGTGCAGGTTGCTGGATTTCTTTTTACACTTCTTTGATTCTCTGCTTGTGAGTAAGATAAACCTGTACCTTGTCTTTTATGAGAGCTCATTACAAAGCGATTCTTCTGTACCATGAAGGAAAGTTAAAAGGTTTCCAGCAAGATGGCAAGGAATACTTTTTACAAATTTAAGACAGTCACTGTTCCTTTGGAAGCAAGGAATGTTACAATTGCTGAGTAAGAGGCATTATTTGATTTACTAACAACCACTTTAGGCTCTGTAATCTACAGCTTGCACTGCTGGCCTAAGCAACAGGCCCTCACAGTTTGTTCTATTTCCTTGTGCAGCTGAGGTTCATATAAATGGGTCAAACATTTTTTTTCCCAAGGTCAAGTAACCTTCATGCTCTGTTAGAATATGTTTTTTTGCAGTGACACGGTCACAAGTCTTCTCCATTTGTTTAAAATCCTAGTGTGTAGTAACAGTGACATATGGGGTAACTTTGAAGGAAATGTGTATAAATTCCAGGATCTAATGACTTAACTACAACCTGCAGTGTCTGATGCCCAGTCACTGCTGGACTGCACTGTACTGAATGACAGGTCTGTAATCAATCTCCTGGCTTTCCTCCATGAACATGTAAAAGTTGTAAAAAGTGGTCTCTACGACTTGGGCAAAATCTCACATTCTGAAAGATCTTTTCACCAAGCAACTAGTGGAAAGATCAATAGCAGTCAATATCAGCAATCCTTAATATCCTTTTATAAAATTGTATTTCTATACATTCTCATGAGCATGAGTGAAACACTTTTCTCATTTTGAAAATGTTTCTTTTCAGCTTTTGTTCACACTTTAATTCCTAAAGCAAAGGCTTCTCTTTGATGCTGTTACTGCAAAATACCAGGCAAAATATGTGTACCAATATGTCGCTGTAGTACCTGGGATGGAGAGATGCAGCACACACAAATCCAGCGAGAAAATTGAATGAATTTTATTATTTACAACTTCTGCTTATATGATATAATTCCATAAGGTGAATGGTCAGTGGTCAGTCACCTCCTGGGGTGGTTGGCTGAAGTCCTACAACGCCTATTCCAAAATACTTTTTGCCTTGAACCCAAACAGAGTAGAAAAACAGCAGGTGTTCAGATATTATTTACAAGAACCATCTTATTGTTTTCATAGCTTGTGTGAAAAAGGAGAGATTCTCACAGAATACTGCAAGAAGCTGGGAAAAACTTCTGCTAGCAGCTTTTCAGTATCCACACTGATATCCTACTTGCAAGCATCAGACAAATACGGATGTTTGCTTCCTGTAAAAATATTTCAGGGCTGTAACAGAAACTCCTTCACTTTCTCAAAAATACTGGAAGTTACATTTTATGTGTCTTCCAGAGTGAAAAAAAAAAAACGGTGTGGGGGAGGGAATTTCCCCTGTATTTGCCAAACCACAGATGTGTTGTACCCATACACTGCTAAGGCATGTATTCCTGAGACAGATTTAAATATCTTTGATACATTTGTACATTTATTTTATCTACTATTTTCCTTATTATATTTTCCTCTACTCTCCCTGACTATTATTCTACCATTTACTATTATTCCTATTTTCCCCTTTTGTGTTTCTTATTGTCTAAATTTTTAGCTCTTCCCAGTGCTGCTCTGGTCATTCTCCTTCATTTGTTTCTTCCCGTGAGATTAAATGTCCACTATGTTCTATACTATATCCATGGAAGTGTTCAAGGTCTAGTTGGATGGGGCTCTGAACAACCTGGTCTAGTAGAAGGTGTCCCTGCCCATGGCAGGGGGGTTGGAACAAGATGATCTTTCATACCACTTAAAACCCAAGCCATTCTATGATTCTATGATTCCAAAAATGTCTTCTTTCCCAGAAGATATACTAGATGCCAAAGGCAACCAAAGAAGTAATCTGAGATTATTTTTTGTTTTAATAAAAGCATTTCTACTAGAATTTCTTTCTTAGCAAGAAAAGATCCTCCTAATTCCCATTCCTTTAATTATTTGTTTCTCTTTGTATGGAAAGAATTCAATCATAATTTTGTTTTGGGGGTACAGCTAATTTGGTGGTTGGTTTTGTTTGTTGGGTTTTATACTTACTGTATGTCATCTGCTCATATTAAAAAAAATGAAGTATGGAATTGCTGTTTTCTGGTGGAAGAGGGGAATCTTTCAGTCACGTGTTTTAGGTAGGGCTGGAGTCTTTCCATGACTCTGAACTATGAAGTACCTGACATCTCCTAAAATGTAATAAGTACAGTCTCTTGACAAGCCCAGGTCTCTTACCAAGACAATATTACAAGCTGTCACTCTTTCTCCACTTTATTAACCTACAAATGTAGTTCAAACATTTAAATAATATGGGTAAAATTGTCACTAAAAATGATGAATTTTACCTTATTATTCCCTTGTCACCTGCTTGGTAACTATTTCATTGTTTCAGATGTAGAAGTGCCCATTTGTGGGAGTTAGGACTCCATACAAGTTCTTTATCTTTTTGGCCTCTGTGAAGCTTTACCTTCGAGCCCGAACAGATGAGAAACGCCTGCAGATGTTGTTTCAAGTTGTTTATTTCTTCTTATCTCTAGCTGGCTCTCAGCTCTGGCCACAAGTCTGACGCCAGCCATGTCTGAGCAGGAACTGCCCAGTCCTGGGCTGTCCCGTCCCTTTTGTACCCTTTCCATGATCCAACCATTCTTTACAATGTATTTATTATTTACCATTTTTTACCAATTAGTCTGCACCTATTTTAGACACGTAATTTCTACCTCTCTTTCATTCTACCAATCATTTTGTGCCACCATCACCAGAGAAGATGGAGGAGAAGAAGAAGAAGAAGAAGAAGAACAGGGTAACGCCCAAAATCCTCCATCTTAAGTGTTTTATCTTTACTCTAAAAATTCTAAAATCTACCTTTTTACCTTGTGACACACTAAACCATCACTTATTTTAAACTCTAATGTTTTGCAATGTTTTTTGCAGTGTTGGTAATTTTTCCCATGGACTAAGATCAAAAACTCCTTCATTCTTGGCTTCTAGCCAGGGTCGGGGACCCCCTCGCTGGGGCTCCGGGGCTCCCTGACCTGCCAGGGCTGCCAGAGGCATGCCTTGAACTCCAACACCCAGTCTGAAATTAGTAAGTGGTTTCCCTATGTAGATAATCTATTTCTTTTTAGTTGTAATATTCATCGTGAGTTGCAGCTCAACAGAACTTGTATCTTGTCAAAGTATTCCCCTTTCTCCAGACAGTAGACACCATTAACCTTTGCAAAGCAGCAAGCTATTACAGTGCTTACTTTGTTTTCCAGATAGGCTTGCATTTACTCATACCTGTAGACTAAATGTTAAGGATTTACTATTTCCAGTTCTGAACTGTGTTCATACTTATGCCTCATGTATCTTGTCTCAGCTTGTTGGTAGCGTCCTGAATTCTGTTTGCTGGGGTCTGACCCAGAATTTTCACCTTTTAAAAAAATGAGTATAACAAATCTCACAACCAGCTGCATATAGCCAGACTATAAGCAAAACAGCCTGTAGGAACAATCAAGGAACAAGTGATAGGAATATTGTCAAAGCCAAGCAGAGCATTCTGACACATGTATTGAATAAGTTTAGATAGCATCTCAAAGACCCTGTGTCATTTTTTTTTGTATCCCTTCCATACAGTTATGATTTCATTTAAATTGGCATTAATCTATCTCAACCCCTTGGGTTTGAAGACATATATTTAAGAACTGAACCAAAGATGGCATTTTTCAAGTTCTCCAGTAGATCTGTTCACATCAGACTGACTCAAGGACACTCAGAAGCAACTTCAGTTGCGAGTCTTTTTCTACCTCAGAAAAGGTCAGGCTATTCGTAGTTTCAGCTACCTTTAGTGTATTGAGAGGCAACAGTAACACAGATTGAAAGAACTGATCATAAGTAGTTTCTACTTTTCATTCTGTTTTAAAGTTCTAATTAGTTTCCAGTCCAAAGTCAGATGCAAATGGAGCAGAACACAGATTTTCACATGTTGATGTTTTATCTCATTTCTCTGTGGTAGGAAACTTTGTGGGTTTTGAACAGTCAGTATCATAACATGGCATCTCTCTCAAATACTATTCTTTTACAATATCATACATACTGAAAAGTGACCCAGTTTTGTATCAGTCCATAAAATTACAGATCATAAATCAGATGATTTATGACTAGTTCGACTATGCCTGAAATCGTTTGTGAACACACGGTGATAGGAAGGTGACATTAAAACAAAAAGCTGCAACTCTGGATTTAATCACACTTGAATGTAATAAGAAGGTTCTGATTCTAATTTGAGGTATATCATTTCTTTGATATACACTACTGAATTATGCAATCATAAGCTGAATTATTCCTTCAGCTTTTTTTTTTCATGTTTTCTAATGTTTTCTCCATCAATCATGTTAGATGCAGCTGCAAAATTCCTGATACACAAACCTTTATATTGTTTGGCAAACCACATAGCCTCTTATGCTGATATTCAAGGAAATAACTCCTGATCTTTCACTTGATGAGAAAACCAACTTAGTAAGACAAAAAAATCAGGTTGACATGTCCTTCACATGATGGAGATACAGATGATGTATCTGCTTATGTGACTGGATGCACAAAAACTGGACGAAATGACACAGTGTAATTAAATCTACACAACACCACTTAGCAACCAAATCTAAACTGGCCACATGACAGACGTGCTGCTGCCACGGGAGAGGCAAGAGACAAAAGAAGATACAGAAGAAGAGGCCATAAGGAACAGACCACCGTGACAGTGATGTCAAAACTTCTCATCTCTAAGGGGCCACTGAGTAAAGAGGGCCACAGACAACACCTTTTGGAGATGTCTGTCCATACAGAGGGTATTATTGCTTTGCTTTATAGTCTTAATAAATATATAGGACTTCCCATTACACATGATAATGCAGAGAAACGCTATCAAGAGTATGAGGTGAGCATAAAGCACAAACACCTTAGAATCCACTGGCTGAAAAAAATAAATGTTATGTTATGACTCACATTTTGTAGAGCATGTAAATGGTAAGGACATTAAAATATACATGTGGATGCAAGCGCTAATGTCAGAAGTTGCTAGGAAGTTGTCTATATGTTTTTCTGGAGATATTTAATTAAATTTTGAAGGTCAAATAATTGTTAAGTAAAACAATTGGGGTTGTAGGCTATACATTCAAAACTGTGCCCACACAAAGAGACAGCTTTGCAAACAACCATCATACAATATCAGCTCAGTTTTCACTATTACCTCTCATGCTCAGAACAGAATGCAAGTTTTGTTCTAACAGATAATCTCTTCTAACAGCAACGTTAAACAAAAGCATACATGTGCACCATGGTTGTCCTTTTAAGGCGCTAAAGATAAAGCTGTAGCTGATATCAACTCACAGTAGGTAGCTAATTTCTAGTTAATTAGGTATGCAGCAACTACCTAATACAGTGAGTAAAACTCTTACCCTCTTTGAACTGCACACCTCAAGACCCAAATTTTCCTCCAAAGTGAATGTAACAAAAAAGAAACATTGAAAAGGGATGTGAAGGACAGACAGAGCTTATTAAATTTAATCTAAAAATGAGCAGCACTTCATTTAGTCCCCATTACATTTCCAGTGCTGTTAATCAGCCTTCACAGTGCTATGCATCTTCCAGACTTATAAACCCTGGCTGTGTGATGGAAACTGAGCTCAGATTCANAAAAAAAAAAGGAAATTATTTAAATATTTCTTTTAAATGTTTGTGACTCTGCCTTTATATTACAAGATTTCATAAAAACAGCAGTGAAATGAAAATCATCACCTTCCAGGATGTTTTGCTTATTCAGCTGTGATTTCCAGAATCATGTCTTATTTCACTTTTCTCAGAAAGGAGTATAGTGGCTTCTGATGTTCTCTCAAAACACTCTTGGCTGATAAATGAAACAGACCTTAGGAAAAAACCAAACTACGAGACTGAATATTTTCTTAATGAGAAGGGACTCACAATTCACACACAATTTGCTTCATCTCTTTGGCAATAAGCTTCAAAAATTTACTTTCAGGTCTTGAAATATAGTATGTTTCCATCAATCTCACTGCATTTTGGAGGGGCAGAAGGTAGGGGGCACATTCAGAGGGCTTCAAAAATCCTGGATCTGCTGCACTCTAACTGTTCTGCATCGCATATATGGGAAGCCTTTTTTTGTAACACTTTCTAGTTCACCAAAACCACAATCTAAACATCATTTTGAAGAATGCCCATATTTTTAATGGTGTATACATATATGACACATGTATTTTTATTTTATAGAAATAGTTTGAGAATAATGAGAATCAAATGCACCTAACATATACAAGCCTAATGGTTAGCTTCACTCCAGTGAGACCTCTAACTTCAAAAGAAGCAGAGAAAATGTCCTGGTAGAGTTGAATTGTTGACAGCAGTGGCTTTAATTAGGCTTCACATCACCATCACTAGTGCTCTTTATGGCTGTACACAGCTCTCTCAGAAGAACTATAGAGAACTGCCTAGCCAGTCTTAAAACCGAAAGTCAACTGCCATTCATTTGTCCCAGTGCCATGGATCTCTGGATCACATCTGACATATATCCCTGTATTGAGGTTGTCATTATTGATATGAATACTGCTGAGAACTTTTTCTTTCATAAGAAAATGCTGCTCTGGTGGAGCACCAACTCTTCAACATACAAATGAAACTTCTGAGAAAGAGCAAAAAACCTTTACCAGAGACAGAAAACACACAGAATAGTTAATGCAGCACTAACCAATGGAGCAAAATGGGAATTAGTATTAAGAACCCAAATTAATCCCCTTAGCATCAATAAAAATTATTTAAACTTATCAGACTGCCTATTCCCCTTCAAATCATACATATTACAACAGTCTCTTCCTGAAAAAATGAAGCACAAAAATATTTTGATACTTTGGGGGTTTTTCTGCCTTATGGTGTTGATTTTTTACAGCTGATTTTCTTTGTACATTTTTGTATCAAACAAATCTCAGTCCCACCTGTAATTATGTTTCATAACTATTGCTAACTTGGTATTTTCATGATATTTTAACTTTTAAGTTTAATTTTATTGTTTACATTGAAGTAACCCAACGCCCCTATCTAAGGCTCATTAGTTACCAAGGCTCAGGAAACTGGGATTTATTTATTTTTTCTGTCAGAGAATGTGCGATTCAAATTCCCTAACTTCCCTTGTTACTAAGCTTTGCTGATGAAACAGACCTTACCTTCAACCAAAGGTTTGTGTTGCTTTTTCAGTTGCTTCTTTACAAAACGAAATAAATGCCTTCTGTTTTAAACTTCTGACATCTAACTGAATTTATAAATAAAACCACAAAACAATAAAAATCTTTTCTAGGGATTAAATTTGTACTCTTGTATTATGCAATCATTTGAATGTATGAATGCTGGAACAGATTAATTTGAAATCCTGCTTGAGTATTTGGAGTTGAAAACAGAGCAATAAGTCATTGAAAATTTAATTTCCCTTAGATTTACAGTGAAAGCTCAGCTTTGATCTATGGCATTTATGTCCCGAGACACTGGCCATCCTTAATGTTATCACTCTTCAGACACAGACTTCCATCACTGAAATATAAGGTAAAACAGATATTTGGAACACTGGTAGAGAACTACAGTAATGAATTAACAAACTGAAAGTGACAGAGAAAGCTTTGTAGAATGCAGTTATGATGAACAGACATCAGTCAGCATGCTAAGCCTCTGATTCAGCAATGTGCTTCTGCCCCAGCCCTTACTTCCAGCATGGGAGCTGTCCCACTGATCTGAGCCAGCCCCAGATCTGGCAGAGAAGGGTGCACTGGAGGAGCAGGATGATGCTCCAAAACCACAAGCCTGCCACAGCTCTGCTGCCATCAGGAACAAGTCAGGCTCCTGTGATGGCAGGAGCAGCAGTTAATGACAAAGGCACAGCAGGCCTGGAGAGTGGGGGCTTTCAGAGTGGTGATCACCAAATTTCCTGACGCTTTCAAACCCAGAGAACTTGGAAATATCCTGTGGAGCCATATGGTCACACTCCTCAAATTTCACTATGTTTTGTTTCTTGGTTTGATAGATATTGTTGCTGTTGTTCTTACTGTTTTAATATTTCTATACATTTTAACTTTAGAAACGCACAGATACATTCATGAGTCCATCGGGATCATATCTAATGGATCCGCTGCTCATCTCACAGCTGCTCATATATTAAATTCTACTAAAACTACGAGATCTGCCTGTCCTGAAGAAGTCACCAGGGTGGCCAGAGTTACAAAACAGAAAACAAAGAAAGAAAAGTTTTATGCAGCAATATCCAGTTCTGGGGTGCTTAAAGCAAGGCTCCTGTATTTTACATATTCAGAAATTAGGAAAGATACAGCAAAATAAGGAATCAAATTAATCTTCAGATATGACTGAGGTATGGGGTATTATATTGCAAAATTGGAAAACAAGTGGGAGAAAGAGGGGGAGAAAGAGTGAAAGAAAGGAGGAAGGGAAGTAATGAAGACCTCCCCTAAAAGCAACTGTGTTTGTCCCAGCAAAATGGCAAATGCCATTCTGTCTCATGGTTGGGAAAATGAGACCTACGAAGTAGGACTGCCCTGACTACAAGATTGGTCTTGGATGACGAGCTTTTGTGGTCTCCATTCCAAAGGGTGGCACTCTGCTTACCAATTAGCACTCATTTCAGGCATATTCCAGCTATCCTCTTCAACTAAGGCCTGCAGCCATGTTTTAAAAAAAATGTCACATACTCCTAGTCCTCCAAAAAAAAACCACAGGAAGCCTTCATCAAAATTTCTAGACTTCCACTACTTCCAACCCAACATTATTTTAGAATAAAGCAGTCTTCTTTAATTTATTTTCCTTTTCAAATATCTGGTCTCCATCCCTGCCTAATATACGTAAGACCATAACTCACTATACCACTAGGAGACTCCCAAACTCTCCTACAGAAAAAATTTGCTTAGCCAATTTAAGAATCATTAAAAAAAATATGCTTCAAGCATCATGTGGTTGTTCCTCCCCCCTTCCTGCTCCTCTTTCTTGGACTGCACAATAATATCAGAAATGCTTGTTAGGCCTTAGCCTTAATGAGTAACACCTGGGCTTAGCTCTTCTTGAGCTTGTCAAGAACAAGTTCTCCCAGGAACTGGTGCTGCCTAATGAGCCTTTTTTTTAATGAACATCCTTAGAAACTTTTTTTTTCCTGAATAACAGCCCAAGTGGAACAACATTTTTTGTTATCAAACTTTCAAGGAGCTGAATTACTGCCAAGAATGATTAAAGCCAACTCTCTTGTGGCCCTATAAACAGTGGTCATAAAGAAGACCCTTTGAGCTCTCCTGGACCACAGGGGGCTGTGACCAGCAATCTCCCTCTGAGCATGATGCCTCTCAGAGCCATCAGAGTCTGAGGTTTGCTATACCTGGAGGATCACCAAATGATTATGACAGAGCCTGGGCTGATACCCCCCACTCCTCAAGACTCATCCCTTTGACCACTGAGAGTATGCAAAGGCATCCAACACAAGTACTTCACTGAATTCAATGGGAATTTTTCTCAGGTATAAAGCTTATACAGACTGCTTTAGTTGTGTGTGTGTGTGTGAGTGTAAATATGCCATAGTAAATGTACCACGAATGTTACTCTCATAGATTCTTAAATATATTAGATTCGTAAGTAAGTAAGACCTAGAAGTGAGTTACTATCATGCTATAGTAGATTCAATAGAATCTTTTGTTAAATTGTTTAAATTAGGCTATCAATTAAGTACTGTTAAGTTTATGTGTTTTTAAAACCTCCAGGCCTGAACCATTTGTCAAGGCGGGGGCTAAATTTGGCAGGCGGATCCACTCTCACAGTTGTGATTCAACAGGAGAGTCTCCCTTATTCTTTTCTTATCTTTATAATTTTCTATTCTTACCCTTTTTCCATCCCAAGCCTCCACAGAGATTATTTTTGGTTGATTTTAGATTTTACTCAGATTTTTCTCTGTGTGCTTTAACAATCTAGTAAGTAGTAGAGTGAACCCTGCCAACCAACTTTGTCATGCCTTCACTTTAGCACTCAAACTGCTTTTGTCAGTATCCTTGAGTGACCTAAAACACTCACTTGTGACATATCACTTCAAATAAGCCAGTAAATCTAAGAAATCAAGCAACAAGAAGAAATTCGAAAAAATAAATTGCAAGTTTTTGCATTTTTTAACCAAAACAATCCAACAGTATAGCTGATGAGAACTGAAACCATTTATCTTCTTTTCTCCCTTTCTGGAACCAGGGAAAAGAAAATTTCCATGAAAGTATAAATTTTCCAGCACCGGTTGCTCCTTTATTCTGATTACTCATTTTAGTAAGTTAAAGGTAGAATTTAGCTCAAATAGCTAAAGATACCAAAGAATCAATTATAAATCTAGGAAATTTCCCATAATGTTATTGTGAAGATTCTGTACTATGTCTTTCAAAAATTCATGTTCATTATAACCTACTACAGATTTGAACTCAGTGTGAAGATTTCACATTCCCTTTAAAACTTCATAAAACATTCCAGTACACAAAAGTTGTCTTGTCCACCTTTTTCAAAATTATTGACTACCTCATTTATAAATATTTAAGTACCAAAATGTAGGCAGTCCAAATTGTATTACTTAAAAAGAACTGGGTATGACAATATCCTCATAATAAAGGACCTTTTAGACTAAGGAGATGAAAGATATATTGGCTTCTAGACTGTGTGCCAATCACAAGCTGAATTATTCTGTTCAGTGGTATTTTTTGTAGGATTTTTTTAATATAAGGAACTAAGGGAATAATGCTGAATGAAAAATTACCTTACCATTTAGAAAGCTCATCCTATTACTATCAGAGAAGCAGCAGGAAATTCAGCTGCTAATGAACGCCTCTAACCTTAACCACATCTATGAAAAAATTTGCTTTGCCTAAGCGTAACTCAGAGGAAAAAGCAGGCTTACGGTGTACAAAAAATGACATCTTCAAAAGTATTATAAAAAAATGATCTAATTCCACAAAAGAAGTTTGTATGAATGTATTCTTTTGTACTACCTGTAAGAAGACTGAACTTTATCTTCTTCTATGTGACCAGAAGGAATTTATGGATTGGATTATAATATGGTAATTATAGCTTTAGTGTAAGATTAGGAAATTATAAAATTTCTATTTAACCTAAATCATTACATACCATATACTTCAGAGAAAAAATAGTTTAAAAAGACCCCAATCTGAAAACCCTCTCTCCTGGCTTTCTAAGGTCTTTCTCTCATTTAAAAGTATAAGCAAATTATTAAGCCTGTCACAAGTCTTCACACTGATCTATATAACCATCTTCATTTTAACAAAACCAACAAAAAATGTTGTATACTTGAATTTTTCATATTCTTCAATGACATCTCACATTACTATGGATGCGTAAGAATGACTACAAAACATTCTGTAACTCATCTTGTTAGCAGCATGTTCTTGTACCAGCACAAATACTCAAATGAGCCAACACTGAACAGAAATAGAACCCTTATGTTCTATCTCAAAAGAAAATCAATTTACAATCGCCCACACGAGCTTCTCTCATTCTGTTTTTGTTTGTCCTTCTTTTCTCCTTATTAAAGGAAAATTGCAAAAGCTACATTTCTGCCACTAGTTTATCTTGGTCAATTAATGAAGCATGCATATTTGTTGTAAAAGATAAGATAAGGTGAAGCAGTTTTACTAAATTATATGAATAGTTGGATAGGAATTCATTTCTCTAGAATCTACGGCACGTTCACAGTTTTGCCTGACATAAATTCCTGGACGACAGGTTTCCACAGTATACAGACAAATATTTGAGAACAGAATTAGAATATGAGGAAAAAAAGACTATATAATGAAAAGGAAAAATAAAATATTATGCTCATTTTGGCTTGTTTTGTTTGGGTTTTTTTTCGGCATCAGAAAAGGACTTATATGTATATTTACAGTCTAACTCAGCCTTATTTCTCTTCTGCCATGCTATTCCCAGACAAAACCAGCTCTACCATACTCTTTCTGTAATCAGAGGTGGAAATCTGCAGAGGCTGGCTAGAAGCAACCTTTAAATATGATAGCAAAGAGCTGGAACTACCTAAAACCAGCCCAGGAAGTGAGGGAATATGTTGACAGCACATCAGGCATGTTAAATCAGAGGAAATGCTCCTGAGATGTCCCTGGGACAGAAGATGGCGTGTCCCACATGTTCAGCACCACAGAACACATTCACAAAGCAAATTGAAGTACTTAGTGTCTCTTCTTCATCTTAAGTAATTAATCTTGGTTTTAATTTTATGCCTTAATTACTTTGGTAACCTCCTTCCTCTGCCACAAAAGTCAGGGACTGGCTGACCTTGTAAAAAAAACTCTGTCACTTTTTCTGTGTCATTCTAGTTCTTGGTAAACCTGAAGTGCTTCAGAGATCTCTGGTCTAAGCTGCAACTGGGTCTGACATATTTGCAGGAAACACACATTACAAAACCTGCACTGTTACTCTTTTTTTTTCCTAACTAAAATATTCTCCAACATGGTATTCACATCCCATCAAAGTGATGGATTTTTTTTTGTCTTTCTTCTGGCAGAACACATTCTAAACTGCTATAGAAAATTAACTGCTTTATTTTTGGATCGTGCACTATGGAAGCAATTATTTACTATATTTCAAACCTGTATCATTAGCCTCTTACTGCATAAAGGTTTTAATTTCAGTTTTTAAAATTATTAAGATCGACACTGACCTCCTTGAGTGACCATGAAGCACTCTACAGAACAGGACTCTGCTTGAAAGCCTTCACTTCTACTCAAACACATTATTACTTCTGTTAATTCCTGGGAGTTGAGGTCTTTTTAGATTAATGTAAGACAAAAAACCCAAAACTCTGTTCTTCATGTTAATTAAGAACTCAAAATCCCAAGTCTTTCAAAATTTTCTGTATGACTCTGATGTATAACAAATTATATTGCTTCAAGTTACAAGCTGGGCTAAGTTAAAAGAAGCAGGCAAGTGAAGAAATATCTCTTCATTGTCCATCTTTCTGATCAGAAACACATGAAATGCCTCCCTCCCTCATCTGCAAGTTCAGACCAAGTTCACAAAGTATGGCGATTTTCAAAGGGTAAAACCTATTGCTAAAATCTGAAAGCACCTGCCCTGGCTGAAGAGAGGGAGGAAGAAAAGGTGATCACACCCCGGCAATTTTGCCATTTTGCTTCCCTCTCTCCACTGAGAAGGTTGTCAGCATCAGCCCTGCAAACGCTGTCCTCTGCCACCACCATCCATCCCCGCACGTTCCTCCAAGACATGGCTGCGGGAGGTGGTGTTGAAAAGCAGCGAGTGCGGCTGAGTGCAGTAGAGCCAGCGCGGTGCAGAGGCAAAGCCCCAGCGGAGCCCAAGCCCCAGTGCAGCAGAGCAGTGGCAAGGCACAACACAGGCGATACAGCTTTCAGGGGCTTGGACATCATTGTTTTCCACTGTCTTGGGCCTGGAGACAGGGCCAGCTGGCAGCACGGGAACAGCCACCATCTTGTCTTTGTCCTGGGGGCCAGATGGAACTAAGTTAATGTGGTGTTGTGTGGGTAAAGCACCTTCACTTTTTGTATACTTTTGTTAATGCTATTGCTGCTGTTACTGTGTGTTTCTTATTCCATTGCTGTTTGTTTTCAGTAAATTGCTATCTCAACCCATAGTCTCTTTGTCCCTCTTGTACTGGAAGGGGCAAGGGGAAGGCAAGTGGTTTATTTGTAATTTCATTTCCAGCTGGTGTTAAAGCACCACAGCACCAGTGAAGTTACTGAGGCCTTGATTGAATTTGCCTAGTGCCCAGCCTGAACTGTTACATGACTCTGGTATGTTCTAGAAAAGCAAACCAAGCACAAACAGCTTCTTGAGAGGCTTCTCTCCAAAGCTCTGGGCTACACCTGACCTGCTGTGATGATTAGGTATGCACAGAAAAGAAACAAAGAAGATGTCAGGTAAGACGTGGAGCAGGAAGCCAGGAGGTGACAGTAACCTAGGTAACAATGTCCAGATGGCTATAGATATGGAGAAAGTAAAAGGAAATGGTGATGTCACCTATGAAAACACTGCTGACTTACATCAGTCAGCTGTGCTGGAAAGAAACAAACAGCGATAACAACAGCCCTTGAGGGAGGACATCCTGGCACAGTGGTCCCATTCTGCTTACAAATACCTTTTACATTATATGTCACTAAGCAGTGTGGTTCTGTTCCTGTGTCTACCTCACCCATGACAATTATCCAAAATACTCAGTTTTGCAATCCTCCATCATATCTAGTGACTTATTTTTCCAATAGAATTCTGGGCTTACATAGTCAGTAGTACACACAGAAACCTTTCAAACTGTGCCCAGAAGAAAAGAGATACATGTGGCCATTTTTTGCAGTCTTGCATCAAGGAATTTACAGCCCAGAATAGATCCTGAGCTTTATGAAGGCAGCTAAAGGTATAAGCATTGCCAAAACTCTGTGACTGGTGTCTTTTAGTAATCACAAATCAATTTATTTTTACTTAGCAATGTTTACAATTAAAAAAATCCAAACCAACCTCTTGCAGTGGGGCTTATTTTAAAGTCCTTGTACGCAGAGAACAAACTCCCTTGAGCCATCAGACCTTGTACTGTGCACCTCTTCTATCCCAGTGTAGCTAAGTCTGTAAAGAATGCTAGTTAATCTCCTACTGTCTGTTAACATATGCACAACACCGTTTTTACAGTATTATACAAATATCTAAAATGTTTTGGCAAAATATGTTCTGAGAACACTTAACTGAACATGAAAGGACTAAATCATGGGAATTCTTTAGGTGACACTACAGCTCATATGCTGTATGCAGTAAAAGAACATGCTCAAAACCAGTAAATAGTATTTATAGATTGTAACATTATGAAGATGGCATTAAGAGATTTGATACTGTGAGAGTGAAATGTTATGGTTAATGGCTTAAACATTGTTGTGAAGGACCTTCTGCCCACTATTGTAAAACTGTGTAAAGAAGCTGTGACCAGCAAAGCCCACCCCTCCCTGAATATGCCTCCTGACTGGAACTTTGGACTGCGAGTTAAACTGCCTAATGGGACTTGAAATAAGATAAAGGTGACACTATTGTCCATTTATCTCAGGTTTAGGGAGAAATAAATAAGGCTGAGGGAGAAGAGTGTATCAACAAAGAAAGCCAAACCCAGCAGCTGCCCTGAAAATCAGCTCTGGCTGGCTTCAGGGGAAGGGAGTATGGAAGAGAATTTTTGGGTATGTGGCATAACCTCTGGTCAGAGGGAGTGAACACCCATCCTTCCTTACACATATTGTCTTACTTGTAAACTCCCACCCACCCCATGGGCCATATCCATGGGATATTCATATGAGGAGCAGCTGAGGAGGTATCATAAAACATCAAAGACCCCCCCAAACTTCTCCCCAGACTCACTGCTGAGGTCTTGCACCAGGGCATTGCACGTGATGCAAAGTGATGCTGCAGATGCACAATCTATTGCAAGAGACTGTCAAATTTGCCTCCCCTCCCCGCCAGGGAAGGTACCTGAGCATTCTCACCTGGCCTGCACCTATATTAATCCAGTGCACTCTATATGTTGCAGGACCCTCACCACCAAGAAAACCGAAAGAAAAGAATCAATGGAAGTGCTGATATTTTCTACCCATACTGTCTCTGTCACTCTCTTTCTCACCCCCCCACACCTCTTTTTTCTATTTCTTTCTAACTCTCTCTCTCCCTCACATTTACCATCAAATAACATCCATAATTTTGACTTCAGTATATGGTCTTGTTTGCACCTTAATTTGAGCAGAGGCATCTCTCTAAAAAGTTTAATAACTCTATCATAACAAACATATATGTTTCACTGCTTTGGGAGGATGAAACTTTTTAGCATAAATGATTTTGGTTTTTTTCCTTATTTCTGCCTGAAAACACAGGCATGTAAATCTGAATTTGTTAGTAGGCACTACAAAAAGCCAGTAGCAGGTAAAAAGTACTACTTGTCCCCCAGTTTACACAGATAAGGAATTTTGTTTTATTTATTTACCACAATAAGTTACAAGAAAAGGTACATTATTGAGCTTTCTCCTCTTTGAACTTTCTCTAAATTATTGAAATACTTAACACTGAATGTTTCATTGCTGTTGCAGAAATAAACCAAACTGAAACTGTACAGTTAGCCTCAGAGGTGTGTTCTCCCATCCATGTATGCACATAGCCTCCATTAGCATTAATGAGAACTAGCCATGCATATGGATGAGAGACCAGACCCTTTAATTTGTTTAGATGAGACCAATTTCAATCAGTGTAAGCTAATGCATAATTTTGCAGCATGCTTGTGTGGTTGGTGAGTCAACATGTTTGAGGATTTCACTTCATATTCCAGGAGTGCCTGTGTCTGCTGAGAATTTTTGAAACATGTCAGAAGATTATTCAGGAATATTATTTTCAGGATACTTTGTCCCAGTGAGGAGAGGAGCCACAGTGACATTGAGTGACCTCACAAAACAAACCAGGACAGAGAGCTACTGTTGAATGCCAGAAGCATGATTTTGCATTGAATCCCTACCATTAAAACACCCTTTACAGCCATCACTGAGGTCTGCTATAATAAATCATTGCTCTTGATTATTAAACACAGGTCAGTAAACTTATGTTCCTAGAGAATCTTCAAAATCTGCATTACCTCCTAACCTCAGAGCAATCTCATACTAAGTTCAGTAAACGTTTATTCAAACAAAACAAGCATCAAGAAAAATTATTGAAATACATTATACAAATAAAACTAAAACACACAAATAAGACCAAAGACCTGCTCAGACATAAACTTGTGATACTCTGCCCCTCACTTGAAAATTACTTTCAGTCTCAAAACTAAAAAGCCACTTTTATGTTAAATACACTGTCTTTCTACTGCTTCATCTTTTACTGGTACTCATTTTCCCAACTCTAATCAATCCTACTTTGTGGAGATCTGATTGTTTTTGGAGATGCATAACTGTGAAGGCATTGTCTGTTTCACAAAAAAAAAACCGTACAGACAGATAAATATAGAAATCTGTTTGTTTTTTTTTTTTTTTCCAAGAGAAAATACAGGATATGTCCCCATATTGAAGACATTTACATGTGGATAAAGGACAAGAAACTGCACCTATAAAAATTTAAAAGAGACCTCTTTAAAAGAGATTGCTAGTGCAGATCCATTTGGAAGATGATGATCCATAGTCATCATTAGGCTATTTTGTTAATCTTTCCTTCAAGGAAATATTGACATTCCTTCACATTACTGGCATTCAAACCATCTATTTGACAAATGTGACTTTTAGTTTCTAAGAGGTTTCAGCTATTGTGCTTTAGGTGTGAAGCCATGAGTAACTTGTACAGATCATCCTAAATAAAGGCCTGGTGCAGCCTTGTACTACACCCCTAAGTAGCCAGTCTGAAACACATAGAATCAACTAAAAATATATAAAAGTTCTAAAAATATCCTTATGATCTGTTTTTCGTGCCTTATTTCTACAAAGAACATAGAGCTTTTCCTACTAAATTCGGCATGAGGCCAGAAGAACATAACCAGTATCTGATACAGATACACAATGCTTCCGTTTCAAGAGACGATATTTTTAGTACAACTGGTGGAAAAGTAAGGCGACCACCCATAAAACTGGGTTATTTCATTCTGATACATTGCATCACTCTCAGTACCTCAGTGGGGAGGAGGAGAGAGAGAAATAGTGTAAGCACACATGTACACGTACACTCTATGCTGTGGACATGTAAACTGCCAAACACTTGGAGATCTACCATTTAAGATGCAGTCTTAGAAGAATTTATGAAAGGAATCATGAGTATGTGACAAAAAACACTTTATAAAGGCTATTAACACATGGGTTTCACAGGAGAATGTGTTTTCCTCTTATATACAAAGAACTTCTCTTATTTATTTATTCCAAATATGCATTCCACCATAATAAGTGAGACAAGAAAGAGAAATACGCTAATGGGGTACATTTTTCATCTTGGTAAAGAGTAAATGGTTTTAAGGCAGGCAGCACGTTGCATCACTGTTTTCTTCACGTGTAAATAGTTTTTGGAAGTCAATACTGAGATTGACATTAAAACTTAAATGCAAGTAATAAGAGAAATTCTGCTGAGATATCCATTTGGATTAACTAATTTACAAACATATTGCAGAGTATGGATAGAGACAAGAAAACTGGATAGTGAAGTTAAGCATTTGTATTAGAGATGATGCTCAGTAAATTATTATCACATTCCTTTTTATTACAGATGTAGAAAAGTATGAAAATAAAAGATTGTTATAGGCATTTTCTAAATGAATCATATTTTGCTGTTACCTAAATTCATGTAATATTTATAACATAAGGACTTATTTCCATGAGTCTTAGCATCTGAGGGAAAGAAAGCTGCAGTGTGTAGTTACTAAAAAGACTCCATAGCTTATCTTAACTGGGAATAAACTCAAACTGTCAAACCTTAAACTGATCCCAGCTGGATATCATGTTACATATTTGTGAAGTTATATAAACTCTATCTCTGATAATCCCCAAATAAAATATATGTACAAATAAATTAACCTCATAGTCTCAAAGTAATTTCTAATATTATTTTGTTCTCTTCCCCAGTCCAGTCTGTGTTCCACATCAAATTCAGCACATCTGCACAACATTTCAGCAACCTTCCCAAAGCTAGAAGTGTAGTATTCAAGATACATATTGTGGTATTTGAGCTGAATCTTCAAATTGTATTTATTTACTTGGTACCTCTGTAGTCAGTGAGAGGAATCTCATAATGTTTAGTTCTCTGGACAGTTAAAACAGACTTCCAATAAAACACATTAAAATGAAACTTCATTGGAGTCAAAAGTTCACTGCCAGAGACAGCTCCTAGATTAAATAACCTAATCTCCCTAGTACCTCAGTAATTCACAGGGTGAATTACTTTACCATCATCTTTTAGTTGAGTTATTGGAGGATTTAGTACCACTGAAAGGTAAAAACTAAGGTCCTATTCTGTTCTGCAGAAATAAAGATAGAGAGAAACGTCTAAGGGAACTTTCAATGTTTGCTGATCAGCTGTGTAATCACGGACATATAATAAGTAGAAAATTCTACTCACAGAACTGAATATTTTCTTTCCAGTGTGCTCCTGTATTATGTAGACTCTTAAAAGAGATAGACGTCATTAAAATTCCCTTCCCCAGTACTGTATATTTGCTACAGAATAAATCTAAAAAATGGTACTCTACTGTTGAGGGGCCAGTCTGAATGAAATCCAATAGTCACTGCTGAAAAAAATTGTCCCTTGCTAAAGAACTTCATTTGGATAGTGCTCTCTCACTTCATATAAAGACTTCAAATGTACTTTTCCTTTTTATGCCTTTCAAAAGCTACTGTCAAAGAGTTCTTCACCTGGTCAGTAAATTATTTAATCTACATCTTTATGAGTGGTTTTCGAGTTCATTCACATTTTTAAAACTCTTATTGTAACAAAGACTTAAAAAAATGTTTTTACAAAATATGCGTGGGCAATAATCCATGAAATTTTACGTATAGTTTCCTCTTCATCTGTTTTACTTATGCTGCTGTCCAAACAATTTACAGATGTGACCATCCCTCTGTAATTTAATTAAGCCATAATGGACTCAAAATATTTAGACAATAAAAGTAGTGCAGTTGCTTGAGGGAAACAATAATAAACTTTAAAAATTGAATTAAAAAAGGAAAAAAGTGATTTTGGTTAAAATTCGACTATATATCTTAAAATTAACAAGAAATGCAATGGCAAAAGCTTAATGAGAAAAAAATACTCATTGAGTGTAAAACATGGCACCAAAAAAAATTCATAAACATTGGCAGCCTCTTCAAAGAGAATTCACATCAGGGCAAAACTAATGATTATATTTTCATAAATTCCGTGAAGAGACTTATTTTCCTTTTTCATCAATTTATATAGATGCCTTAATCACCATAGCTTAGGTAGATCAATTAAATATACATGGAAAGAATCGACTGAGCAGTTCTCATGCAGTTCTCATACCTGATGCAAAAATCCCTTCCTTCCTTCCTCCCTTCCTCCCTTTCCTCCCTTCCCTCCCTTCCCTCCCTTCCCTCCCTTCCTCCCTCCCTTCCCTCCCTAAACTTAATGTGTGCTTGTAAACTAAGTTAAAATTTAGGACTTTGCCTTCCGGTAACTGGAAGCACCTCTGCAAAAATCAGTGTCTGCTGAACTTCAAAGTAGGGCATGAGGGCCTGGGACAGACTTGAGGAGTCGCAGAGATGATATGGGGCAAAGAGCCAATAGAGCTCTTGCCAGTGCTAATGGGAAAAAAGAGGTTAAACCCTTCTGTGTCCTGGATCCTTTTCAACCATTTCCAGAAACCTATTACTGAGTAACTAATATGCCCCACAAAAATTACAGACATAGGAATATATGTCCCCAGTGTACAGAAAAAATCAGAACTGCTCACTCAGCCTAGCACTGCTTTTGGATACAGAGATTTTAATATGGTCTTGAATAAATTCAGTTAAATTCCATCAGACTGGTAAAAAATAGCTGTCTGAATTCTTAGTCAAAATTTTGCACGAAATTCTGCATATCCATTGTCCATTTTCCAACTGCTCCCTTCTATAGAAAATAATTTAAAATATCAGAAATCAGAGCAATCTTTGCTTTTACAACTTTGGCCATTTTTGTCTTGAATTTTGCAGCTATTTTACACAAGCTAACTTTACAATAAATTTTGAGAAGAAAAAGACAAAACCAATAAATAAAAAAACATTGATACAAAGACATATGTAGTGCTTAGAGTTACAAACCAGACTTTAGAGAAAGGTGCAGCTGCTCACCACCTATTGGAGTCATGCTGTGATGGTACAAGGCAGAAAAGGAAATATCTTTAGACCTTTTCTTTCTCTGTTAACAGAAAACATGTTTTTTCAGAGCAGTTTCATAGGGAAATGGTGAACTGGAAAACTATACAGCTGCATATTCTCCCGTATTTTTACTAGCAAATCACTTATGTGTGGCTTTAAATTAAGCATGTCAGTAGACTTACTGTACTCATCAGTACTAGTCACATGCTTAAATAGGCTTGGAATTTTTTTCGTTAAAGAACCTAAATATCTTACAACAACAAGCAGAAGTAGTAGTTTATGAACAATTATGAAAATAACCCCAGGAATTTCAGATATGAAAAACCTGCAGGCATTTCATTTCACAGTATTATGGATAACATGAGGAAATAATACAACTTTTGATGAAAAAAACATCAAAATTTACATTAGAACACAGATTCAAGTCTTAATGATCTACGATTTCTCAATTCTAATGCATTACTACCTTCCAATCTGTGCACCACTAGATGTTCTTACTTGCATTTCCTATTCAAGCACACACACACAATCATACCAACACAAAGACTAGTTTCTACTAAATGAAAAAAAATCAGAGTCTTCCATCACAACATGATAAATCTTGACAGTGAACTGTAGCTTAATTGCTACCAACACCTATCATACCTCTGATAGAAACTGCTGATCCAGGCAACTGCTTATCATGGCTCTTGATTAACCATACGCAAATGTGTAAAATTCTAGGTTTATGACCTTTGGAAAAAGGTGTAGGCAGTTCTGGAGGACTAAAAAGATACTGTGAGGCTGTTCAGGGAGAAAATTAGAAGAGTCAAAACCCACCTAGAACTTAAATCTAGCTACTGCTAAAAAAGACAATTAAAAATGTTTCTATGAACAGGTCAGCAACAAAAGGAGGGCTAAGGACAATCTTCATTGTTTATTGGATGGAAGAGGAAGCATAATGGCAGAAAATTATTAAATGTCTGATGTACTTAATGGTACTTCTTTGACTCAGTTTTTATGGTAAGACCAGTTGTTCTCAGGGTACCCAGTCCCCTAAGATGGAAAACAGGCATGGGGAGCAGGATGAAGCCCCCATAACACACGAGGAAATGGTCAGTGACCTGCTATACCACTTAGTCACACACACATCTAAGGGGCTGGGTGGAATCCACCCAAGGCTAATCAAGAAACTGGCAGAAGTGCTCACTGAACCACTTTCCATCATTTACCATCAGACTTGGTTAACTGGGGATGTCCCAGTGGACTGTAGTTTGGCAAGTGCGATGCCCATCTATAAGAAGGGTTGGAAGGAGAATCCGGGGAACTATGGGCCTGTCAGTATGATTTCAGTGTCAGTAAAAGGTATGGAGCAGATCATCTTGAGCATTATCACATGAAATGTGCAGAAAAAACAGATGATTAGGCCTAGTCAGCATGCGTTTAGGAGAGGCAGGCCCTGCTTGACCAAATAGATCTCCTTTCCATGGCAATTCATCACCCCTAGTGGATGAGGGAAAGGCTCTGGATGTTTTCTACCTGGACTTTCATAAATGCTTTGGCATTGTCTCCCACAGCATTCTCCAGGAGAAACTGGCTACTCAAGACTTGGACAGGTTCACTGTTTGATGGGTAGAAAACTGGCTGGGTGGCTGAGCCTGAAAAACGCTGGTGAATGGGTTTACATCCAGCTAGTGGTCAGATCACTAGTGGGGTTCCTGAGGGCTCAGTACTGGGGTCAGTCCTGTTTAATATCTTCACTGATCACCTGGACAAGGGTGAGTGCACCCTCATCCATTTGCAGGTGACACCAAGTTGGGCAGCAGTGTTGATCTGCTGGAGGGCAGGAAGGCTCTGCAGAGGGATCTGGATAGGCTGAATTAATGGGCCAAGGCCAATTGTATGAGGTTCAACCAGACCAAGTGCTGAGTCCATGATTTGGGTCACAACAACCCCAGGCAGCACTACAGGCTGGGGGCAGAGTGGCTGGAAAACTGTCCAGTGATAAAGGACCTGGAGGTGCTGGTTGACCACCAGCTGAACATGATCCGGCTGTGCCCACGAGGCCAAAAAGGCCAGTGGTATCCTGGCCTGTATCACAATAGGGGGGTCAGCAGGATGAAGGCAGTGATTGTTCCTCAGTACTCAGCACTGGTGAGGCCACAGTGTGTGTTCGAATCCTGTGTTCATTTCTGGGACCCTCACAGCAAGACAGACATCGAGGTGCTGGAGCATGTCCAGAGAAGGGCAACAGAGCTGGTGAAGGGTTTGGAGCACCAACCGTATGAGGAGTGGCTGAGGGAGCTGGGGTTTACACCTCCTTTTCTCCAGGGTTTTCACCCTGGAGAAAAGGAGGCTCAGTGGGCAACTTATCACTCTTCACAACTACGTGAAGGGGGTTGTTGTGAGATGAGAGTTGGTCTCTTCTCCCAAGTAACAAGTGGTAGGGCAAGAGGAAATGGCCTCAAGTTGCATCAGGGAAGGGTTTGTGTGGATATTAGGAAAAAATTCTTCATGGAAAGTGCTGTCAAGCACTGGCTACCCAGGGAAGTGATGTAGTCTCAGTCACTGGAGGTGTTTAAAACATGTGTAGATGTGGCACTTTGGGCCATGGTTCAGTGGTGGACTTGGCAGTGTAAGGTTTGTCACTGGACTTGATCTTAAAGGTATTTTCCAACCTAAATGATTCTGATTCTATAATTTCCACTTGCATCTTTTCTTGATGCCTACCAGCTGATGGATATCATGCTACTTATTTTCACATTTTGACAAAAAAAAAAATCGTTTTAATTGTCTCAAATCTACAGCTCTTACCATGAGAGTTTAATGCTTTTTAAAGCCTGAAATGCAAATTAAACACAAAAAGAAACTCAGAGAATGTATTTCAGGCAAATTGAAACGAAATAATTTTTAGTCTTTTTAAAGAATGTTTTCATTTAATATTTTGTCTACTTGATAATGTTTTGTCCCTTGACATATGTCTGTGTTTGGACACAATACCTTTGATAATCATAATTTTAAAATCGTGTTACAGAGTTGATGAACTACCAGCAACCCATAGATATTCAGATGTTCATGAAACCAAATGTAATAGCAGCAATCTTTTTGTTGGTTAAATGTGTCAACTTATTTAAAAAAGCCCTGTATTTTGTGAATTTTCTTACACTCATCAAAAAAAGAAAAAAGAGCTCTCATTTACAGTACATATGCAAATGCTTCTTTTCTTACAAGCTCACGTATTTTGTCTTGCTTTGGAAAGGTATGGATATATTCTTGGCTAACTCTTCTACACAGCTACACTTCTACCCCAAAAAAATCTTCCAAATTCAGGAATTGGAAAAGTCAAACAGAAGGTTGTGGAACTCTTGGGCAACATAAAAGCTTGGGTTCTATTTGGAGTTTGTCTCAGAGAGCCTGCTTACACTCCAAATGCTCAACACTATCTTCAGGCAGGGACAGCAGTGTAGTCCATATTTTCATAGCAGCATATCGCCTCTGGAAATCTCAGTTGTCCTGCCTCTCCCATTTTGAGATACCTTTGACAGGAACTCATCATTAAGCACTGGAAATCTTTAACTTCCTGAATTTTCAATCCAAAAGGCAGTTGGAAGAAATTATATGCCATTTCTCACACAGGGAAAAACACTTTTTCTTTCTTTTCTAGTCTCTTTCAGAAGTGTTTCAAAACTATACAGATAACTGATACTACATGTTTCAGAGAGACCTAATTTTGTCTTTTAATATTTTGCTTATGAAAACCTAGAATTCTCCAGACAAAGTTTGGGATGCAGATCTGCTCCTCCATCTGCTCCCTTGAGATTATGTAGGAAACTGATTAATGCATTCACCTTAGCATAACACTTAACTGGTGAATAAAAGAAAAATAATGATTTTTGATTTCCTTTGTATGTTTTTTGAGGAAGACATGAGACTACAGCAGATTCCTTGAGTAAAGTCACAGAGGTATTAGGGAGACAGCTTATATAACTGCTTTGTTTGTCTTTCTAAATCAGAGTTGAATCATCACCCCTTTCATAGGATAAGCTTCAGCTTTCTATATTCTCACTTTTGGTAATGGCATTACAAATTTAAGTGTGGCGTAAGGAATGAATTCTGTTATCAGACTGCCCTTTAAATATACCTCTTTAAAGTACACAAACATCACTGAAACTTCATTGCTATTGTCTGACAGCAGCAGCTAATCCCTGTCACTTCATAGAGTCCTTTATTTTATATTCCTTAAGGAATGGGGAACCATGGTGTCTGCTTTTAGATTTGAATTCATAAAGTTAAATGCACTACATTTACTTACTGCTAAAACTGGCAACTAACATATTACCATACTCTTCCCATTTTTTTTCTTTTCAACTCTGCTCTTGTGGTTAAGTGGGAATCGTTTCCTGGCTACCTGCAAGACAAAGTTTAAGCTGTGAGCAGGGAAGTGACATACAGAGTCATTTCATGAAGAACATTACTCATCTCTATCCCTCTAATGTTCCTCAAGAAGAAAAAAAAAATTACTGATGGGAAGTACCAGGATGATAGAAAATGGTTGTCACATCAAAATATGGAAAAATTATGGGATTTCAAGTTTAGAGGGTAAATAATTTAACAAAAGGACTTGAAGATGGGTAGTATAAAGGAGTATGGGTTTGTAATTTCATTACTTCAATGGCTCTATGATGGTGACCACTAATTCTTTTTCTAGAATTTCACATAAAAATAGGGGATGAATAATGTTAGCTTATTTGCCAGTTCTCATAATTTAAGAATTTTTTTCTTTCTCATTATGAAAGGGGGAACCATGATCTGCAATTTCTATCTCTTCCTTCTTGAGTGATACACTTGCAGTTACTCCAACTCCAGGGTCGACATGGTTAATGACTGAGATATGCTTTAGTTCTTCCTAGTTACTGCACTAGGCATTAGAGAACCAGAGTTAGAAGAACTGCCTAAGGGTTCAATCCACCTCACTAGGAAGTCAATAAGAAAACTCAGGTTCACATCACTGGGACTTGAATTAGTCCTAAATACACAGAAAAAATATCCAGCTGATGGTACAGTTCTTATGTTCAGTTTACAATTCGAACAGAATCCTTATGAGCATGGGGAAGTTAGAACCAGCAGTAGGAATTCTCCAGAATTTATTACGAAGTTACTCTTAGAAAGTAGGTGGAGAAGCTAGAAACTGAAGAGATACTATAAATGATGAGGACTTGTATTAATAATAACACAGAGAAAGTTATGGCCAATGATTACCACAAGCATTATATAAACCATTTGATTGGCAGTATCAAAAAACTGCAAATATAACTGCAAATATAAACTATTTCTTTACAGTAAATTTCAAAAAATAATGTTTATAGGAACTGTGGAATAAACAGATTGATGTCCAGTATGTTATTTTTATACAGCTCCTTAAAAGGTTAAGAAAGGTCTCTGGCAATAATAGCTTCTCATAATGAATTTAAGTCAAGTTATTAAACTTAGTGCAGTTATAGTTGTACAGATAGGATGGAGAGTCCTGACTTAATGTATTAAAAGTCATAGGAGTATAAAAAAAATAATCAGTGTCCTTCATACTATATTTAGATCTTGATTTTTGTACAGACAAGAATAGTGCCTGCTTCCACATGTCTTCTGGAATAAAATGAGTCTCAGAGAGAATAAGCACTGTAATTTTCTTCCTCTGTAAAACTGGATTAATGCTATCTCATGTCTGATTTATTCCTGTCCTGAAGGAGTCTGAAGAAAAAACTCAGTTCAGTAAAGCAAAAGTCCAAAGAGAATCTTTGCTGGGGCATGGAATACAGGGTGACAGGCTTACATTGTCTTCATCCTTGCCTAACGGGTAAATCACCACCTCACTTCTACTCTGTTTTCCAGTCACTTTCTACGATTTAATACAGATTACATGACGATTACACAGCTACTGAACTTTTGTGCAAGACACTATAAACCCAGTTCCTTCTTAGTGATCACACATTGTAGAAGTTCAAGTTAATTGACATAAAATAGTCTACACCAATTAAAATAGAAGCACATGTCTCTACCGTGGTTAGCATATTCTTTTTTCCCCCAGGAAAATGATGTTTTACATTAAAAGCATCACACTATCACTGTATGCTTTCTGTATTAGTGTGGTCATGTCTCAAGGCTTTTGGTGGAAAAACACAGCTGCAAAACAATACAAGACTATTGTCACAAACAAAGAAAGTACACAGCCTCCTAATACATTTAAATTTTCAAAAATTCATAGCTGTTTCTTATGACTCTTTTTGCTTCACAGAAGTGATTGTGACACTGATGAACACAGTAAGGAGTGAGATGTTGTCAATATATACTGCAAAGACAGCTCCTCCTTGATTTTACTTTCTTTTTTGAAAGTGAGACTATCAGATCTTGATCCAGTATCCCTGAAATCACTATTACAAGTGTTTCACTGAATCAAAATCTGATAATCTTTTTTATGGTATAATGTAACATTAAATAGCTACTCTAAAGTCAGTACACTTGATAAAAATTATTTAAGGAATTGTCCCAGCACGTGTCATTGACCTCAGTCTGAACAGGTTTTACTGATGAGATATACACAGCATGTCTAGACACCCAGGCATATGACATTTTATAGTTTCTTTCATTTATGTTACCATAACAATTCAATTTGAAGTAGCAGAAAATGCTGATGTGATTCTACCAGACAGATATTGACATTAGCTGTTCTTGTGGAAACTTATAACATTATGGAATAACCTCACTGAAGCCACTTGATTTAGTTGGTATGTTTGAGACATGATATATTGACAAGAGTTTGTATGCTGCATGAAGTTTCAAGGTGCATTTTCAAACTGCAACTGCTAATGTAACCCAAATGGTCTTCATAGAGAAAGCCCTACAAAAAACAATTTGAAGGTAATAGAATAAAGTGATGAGAAAATGATCCTTTGGTTTTGGCAGGAATGATTTAAAGAAATACCGTCTTACCGAAATGATTCTGTCAGACTAAATGCTCTGTCTACTCTATTGTACCTCATTAGTTTTAGGTAAAATTCTGTATTTTATTGCAAAGGAAAATCTAGGAGTTGACACCCATTGAATATAGGAGTTTGATTTTGGGACAAGCTCTAACTTGCCACAATTTTTACCCACAAATGTGGTATTTATGTAAAAGTATACATCACAAGAGGTTGCACTGGGTGGAGGGTTAGATAAAGTTATTCCAGTCTGGCTTACATGAGACTGATGCTTTATCATTGTTTTAGCATGTAAGATGGAAGAGCAGCAAAGGAAACGTTATCTCCCTCTGTGATCAAAGAAACATAGGTTTGCTTCTTTCAGGACTCGAGAGATCTTCAAAAAAGATGAACTGGTCTTACAAACACTCTACAGTCATTCATCTGCAATATTGTAGATTAGACATTTTAAAATTCTGTTCTTATCACAGGAAAATGTCAAGTCATCTTCAAAAGAATCCTTGCTGCTCCCTTTTACAACATTTCCTGCATGAGTAAATTATAGGATAAGAAATGAAAAAAAAAAAGGTATTACTTCTAATTTTTAATTTAAAAAATTGTTATTTTAAAGGTGCCTGCAGTCCCAATAAACAAGGATTGGTTTTCAGACAAAGCGGAATATTCTATGATCACAACACTTCCACCCTCTTTTAATTCCATGAAGTTGAGTTAAACAAAAGTGAGAGTATTTCCTTTACTTATAGACTGGAATATTTGCTTTCAAAATCTTTCATAATATGCCCCTATTAAAAATGTGCAGTCTGATCATCTGATGTTCAGTCACTGTTTGTCTTTATGGGGTGACTGTGAATTCTATTTCTCAGGTGCTGTTTCCCTGCATTCAGGAGTCCACTTTGACCCTAAAAGCATTAACCCAGCCAGGTTGCATTTCTTTCTGTACTGTCATGTAAGATGTGCTCTACAAAAAATAAGGAACATTGACCTTGAAAGGAAAGGGGCAGTCAGGGGGGGAAATAATAAATCCCACAACCAAACCCATTCAACAGCCCAGACCAAGATCTAAGCTCTGTCAAAATGATTTCTTATTCCATTTTACTGAAGCAGTGCCATGCTTTATCACTTCTGAGTTCATGCCTTACAGCTGAGGCAGCCCACTTGAATTGGTAAGTTGTTTAGTTAAAGTATACACGTTATTCACAGTGTCAATATCTTTTTAAAAGAAAGAACATTTTGCAGGTGAAATACAGCCACAAATACAACAGAAAACTGAAATCCAAAGCACTAGAGCCCATGTAATTAATTGTTGCATGTCTCACTACGTTCCTTCTCATTCCCATTTACAGCAATACTACAGTCAGACGCATGGCACTGGTGACTCACTGGTGGAGGTGGCAGCATTAGATCTTCCAGGAGCTTCTGATTAAGTCTTACAATCATAAGCAAAGTTGGTCAGCTAATTAGAGTTTAACTTAATGTACTACTACTTCTGTTTCGTTACATCACTGCACACACAATTTTACACAAATTTCAGTATAATGTGAAAAACTGCTGAATTTGTTTCGTGACTATGCAGATGTTGAAACACCTAAATTAATTGTGAGTATAAAAAAATGCTTTCCAAGTCACCAAAACGCTCCATTTACAACCAATGAAGTTTACACTTCATTACATCTCCTTAGAAGTTGTTGTGTTTGTTTACAGGTATTTTTATACCGGTAGGTTGGGTTGCTTGGCTTTTGCGGTCCAGTCAGACTGCTGCTTTAATAGAATAGATCAAGTATTGCCATACAGGCATAGGGGGTTTTTTTAAGAGAAAGGCTCTGTATAAAGTGCAAACCATACCTTAACAGGGATATTTTTGCTCCAACAGGAAGGAAATCAAAACCTTTCTCCCCTTGTAATTTGGAAATAAAGAAAACTGGACCCAGAATGCTTGAAATGCCCTATAACTCAGTTTAATTTTATTTTAAAGTAATTGAAAATTCTTGTGAAGGCAATCTTGAAAGTTGAGCTCATTTTCTATTACACTGCAGTAAAATACCAAACCCTATTCATTTCATGTAAATTAAGAACATTATCAGACTACAATGAATCTAAACACTCCTCCATCTGTACTTTGTGATATGTGAATAAATAAAAACTTGAAAGTAATGTAAATGAAGTCACTGACAAAGGATCCATAACATGCAGAACTAGGTCAGAAGTGAATGCATTAGTGTTCAATATAATTCCATCATAGGTTTTAAGGTTCACCTTCTTCTCTTGTTCTTGCTGCCAATTGATTATCTTTCAGTAAAGTTTACACGTTACCATTAAATGTTAATAATGCATAAATATTAAACATACCATTGTAAAGCTAGCAACACTATTAATATCCTCAGCCTCTGTAGGTGATACTAGAAATTATTAAGATCAGTATCAATAGACAGAATCATAAAAATCCTGTCTTTCTGGAATTGATAGCAATAAACAAAGCACAAGGTACAATTGATATTTAATATGGCCACATCTTACTACAAAACTGGTGTCAGGAAAGAAGGCAACACTTTTTAAACAAGATATTCCTCTTAATATTTCACTATTTTCTATCCTTTTGTCTGTATGTAACACCTATAAAATGCTGTAAAATCTTAAGGCACTGCATCTTCTGAACAGCTTAACAATATTTTGTTTTCTAGTTTGTTCAAGAAAAAAAAAACAAACCACCACTTCAGCACTGATGGGCAGAAATGTCACTGTCAGATTCCCCACTACAGATCCCTGTCAGGAAGGGCATTGGTTAAAAAGCAAGCAAAGACTTAAATGTGCATAGTTGCTCTAGATTTCAGTCCCACTAGGTGACAACAACTAGCTGAAGTATACATGTGTGATAAGCTTTACACTCTCCCAAGGGTGCTAAATCATTGTCTTGGCTCAAATTTGGTTTTTAAGAGCTTTGTTGACTCCACAGCTGGTGAGTTGACACTTTCTATCGCTCCACCACTTGGCAACAGATGCCTCTTACTTACGCACAGATGCTGAGTATCCACCCAACCCTAACATTAGCCTTGTGTTTTGAACTAATTGGGCCAACACAGTTGTAATTAAGATTTGAATAATTAGAAAACTAACATGATTACTTCCACAATTAATCCTTATATTGTATCATTACATTCTTTTTCGGACTATATTGCAAAGGTCTCATTTCTTTGGGTCCTGCAAATCCATCAGCCTTCTAAACACTGGAATAAAAACATATTTTGCAGATAATATTAATGTCATTTTAAAGGGCTGGCTTCACCCTGATTTAAAAGAGTTATAGTGTGCAATTAGACTGGGTTCTTTTCTTTCATTCTGTTTGCCCACTTTATGGATCCCTTTATAACAGCCACACAAGAAGAAAAACCATATACAAGAATGAACAAAGATTTTTAAAAACAGTGTGCGAACATACTTGGATAGAGTGTAATATAAAAGATCTTTAAGATGAGCTGATCTGACAAATCCACTTTTATTCCTTTGACTTCGTGTCTGTTCTAAAGTGGGTGCTGAGGAGTAAGTGTTAAGCAAAGGAATATAGCTGAGGGGAAAGGAAGAGTCTTTTAAGTAGGAAGCCTGTCCTGGGTAAATGGTAACAGTAGTATTTGGAAAGAATAGCAGATAGTCTGATTTTAGAGAGAAGAAATAATAGGAAATGAACAATTAAAAATTGAAAATCATTAGCTATTCAGAGCTTAAGGGGCATACAAAGTGTGTAAAGACTGGATGAATATGTCAACATCTCATGCTTTGGGTATTACACTAACTTTGAACAATGCTCAATCTGAGACTAAGATACAAAACCAAGATGTTCATGTATGTTTATGCTCACAGAAATGCCACTTCTTTTTCTCAGATACATTTACTAACATATACGCACAAAAGGAACTCTCTTATCTGCCAGTAAAAATCAACACTACTTAAATTTTCATTCTTTGGCATTAGGAAGACTTAGAATAATAGAGAAGAAACATTATAGCTGCACAGGAATATAATTAAGAATAATAATTTATAACTACTTATTAACTGCTGTTTAATAAAGTGCATCCAGTTATGGGAAGGAGGGGGAAATTGTTGAAGGCAGACTCTCTTGAACTAAAGATTCATGTTTGTTAGTCTCCTCCCAGTGTTTAAAACCTATTATTCACGCAGATATCTGAACTTGCTTTAAAGGGCATTTCAAGAACATAATTATCAGGGAAATCAAAGAAACAAGAAAAGGAAAGGAGTAGTTCACAAACCGGTTCAAAGGACCCTAAGTGTTAAATGGCAGCAGCCAGCAGCAGCTCAGCCTCCCCTAAGCCAACAGCAGTTCAGTTCCCCTGAGGCAGGAGAATGAGCAAAGGCTGTAATTACTGTCTACCACTGTTATTGAAAATAAATACACTGCTTCCATATTCAGGAAGATATATAGCCTCAATCCCTCTTCCATCCCCAATTCCTTAATCCAAACTAAGAATGCCCTATTTATGGCTATGATAATCCCTGGGGTTAGTATCTAACATAATGGAAATTTGTGATCACAAGCCAATCTCTAGTAAAAGCTTGAGTTAGGTCTTGAGACAGTGACTCATTATTTCCTTAGGAACAGGAAAGGGAACATGATGCTAAGGACCTGTGGAGGGAAACATGACTCCCAGAAAGCAGTGGTTAGCATACTAACCCACTACCTTTGGTTTGCTGGGTTGTGATGAAACGAAAAAAGGAAGAAGTCTCTTGACTTTTATGTTGGGCAGATGGAGAACTTTCCAAAAGCTGGAAACAGAAACCTCTTTGTGGGCAATATAGGTGGGGAAAAGGAGACAAACCAAGCTTGGTTTTTTTTTTTATTTTCTTTATTTGAAGGCAAAGGAGTTTCAGCAGAGAACAATAATTTCAGTACTGTATTGAGTCTAGCTGAGCTGGAGTTCATCTCCCCATAGCAGCCCTCACAGTGCTGTGCTCTGCGTTGGTGGCTGGAAAGGTGCTGATAACACACCAGTGCTTTGGGTACTGCTGAGCAGCGCTGGCACAGCATCGGCGCTGTCTCTCAGCATTCCCCACATCAAGGGGCAAGATCCTGGGAAGGGACAAAACCAAAATAACCAAATGGATATTACATACCGTATGATGTCAGCCCATACATAAAAGCTAAGGAAAGGAGGAGGAAGGCTGGGGGGGCTTTCTGGAGCAACCGCTACGTGTGCTGAAAGTGGCCTGAACATCGCTTGCTGACAAGAAGTAGAGAATAAACGTTTCCTTTCTCTTTGCTTGTGCACATGCAAACTTTCACTTTTGCTTTAGCAAACTGCCTTATCTCAACCTACAAGTGGTTTTTTATCTTATTTTCTCTTCACTGTCCAGCTGGGGAGTAATAGAATGGTTTTCTGGATACTTGGCATCCAGCCAAGGTCGACCCAACACAAGCAGTCATATACTTCAATTTGTCCAAGAGAAAAGGCTCAACAGCTCTTGATGGCATCACACAAGTAATCACATTCTCACCTAATCTCAGTCAGAGCTGCTGCACTGTCCCACACTTGGCACTTCTTTGGTTTAATGACTGAAGCAGGAGCTTGTCTATTACTCAACATCCTAGCCACTGAATGACACTTCAACCCCAAACATAAGAGTACAGTAGAAATCAAGACTTAATAGTTCCAAGAGTCTGTCTTGTTTAAACATTCCATGAAACTTCAAAGCTCTCATGAGTGCTTATCAAACCTACCCATTCAGTTAGATTTTCTAATTCTATCAGTCATATCCAGTGTACTTCACAGCCACAGCCCGATCCAGCTCCTGATGAAATAATAGAGGGTTAAATTCATTTTCCATCCAGGTTTGACTCTTCTGAACAATTTTTTGCCTCCTCTGTAAAACAGAGTTTGCCAGATACTTCTGTTGCTGTGGGTTTTTTAACTATGAGGCAATGTACTGAGCAGACTCTAAAACTTCTTTCAGTTGTGTGGTTGGTAAACATGATATCCTTTTCAATGAAATTAAAGCTAGCTTATAGCTGCACCAGAGCAGCACTGCTTTCACAATACCTTCCATAAAACATAGTTTAGTGCCTCAAAGAGGGAGGAATAAGATTATCCAATTACAAAACCCTTGCCAATGATTATCAAATAACAACTGTTTTCACAGAGAGCTTGAGAATTTTTACAATTTTAAAATATCAAAATCCAACATCCATGGGATTATATTCTCATATAGAATTATAAAGTGGTACTTCAAATGATCACTTAGAATTCATTTTCATTTCTGTGGCTGTGTTTTGCTTCAGTAACAGGGCAGTAGAATTTAGCATAATAAAGAAAATATGTATTATGTATTTCATTTGTATTCCTAATTATTTTCAGAATAAAAAATAAAGTTTTAAAAATGCTTTGAAAGTAATTAAAGAGAAACCCCCCCTTAATATTAAAATAACCCCAAAGCCTCAGTGAATATTTGCAAATAAACTAAAAAATAGATCAATAATTTTTGTTACTAATACTTTCTTTTTTTGACAGGAAATGTTTCTCTATTTACTTGTATTACATTTTGCCTTCTATCTTACTCCCAACATTTATCTTGGTGTTATGGTGCTCTCTGCCTTTTCCAGTGTTTGCCTTCAGGGGTATTGATGCTACTAAAGAGCATCTATTTCATAGATCTGCATTAAAAATCACTTCTTTTTCTTGACAAGCTATTTAAAACATCACATTTATGCCTTATGAAGTGCACTTTAAAAAAATATATCTACATATCCCAGGAAAACTAAATCCATTTGACCCAAGTTTCATTTTTTTGTAAGAAAGGCAATTTGTATCTGAGGAAATTAGCACTAAAGAGGTATGAAGGAGACATTTTCCGAAAGAAATACTGTTGTTTGCTTTTAGTGGGGAGGGGGAAATATCCTACCAGAAACTTTAGAAAAATGACCCCTAAAATGGCTAGTTTAACTATGGAAATCAGCAATATCAGACCATTTTTCTTCAAAATTAAAATCTGGAAACCAGATGAGCAGGTAAACCACACAACACACATAGATATAACCTCCAGCACTTGTATGTTTTAAAATTGTAGGTGGCACAAGACCTCGATTTCCTTAATCATTTTTGTACAGGACAGACATGCACAAAGTCAGAGGCAGAGAGTCGAAGAATGATACAGCATAAAGTATGCTTTGAAATTGTAATAAACTATGTCTCTACCATGGTATTTGTCCAAAGAGAACCTAAAGAATGCCTGGTAGAGAAAGAAATGTCTGATGCACCTAAACACTGCACTCAAAACCTTTTTAGGTAGATCCGCTTGTGTTTTGGCCAGTAGAACCTGCACTAACAGAAGCAACTGAGGTAAGGTGCATGGTAACAAGTTCCAGATGCTCTTTATCAAATAAGTGAGATTATATAAAGTTAGAGTTATTAAATCTCAGGTCTTAGTTAAAGTCATCATCTGTCACTAGGTACAGCATGAACTGTGTTCATACCTTGACTGGACAGAAGACATATTTAGAAATAGTTGTTAGACCTTCCACTTAAGAGAAAATTTAAACACAGCATCTTGCTATTTTTGCCTGAATTAGCATCCCTAGCCATGTAGCACAAAAAGGATTTTATAGACACTAGGTAATGAGAAGTGAATGGTAATTCTGGTTGTTTAGCACCCTCCTTCCTACCCCGCACAGAACTGTAACAGCAACATTTAGAAAGACAGTTAAGTGTGTGAGTTTTCTATTTAAAATATTCATGCTCTATGATCACAAATAGGGCAAAAAATGTCAAACAATTATTACAGAAAAAGTGAGTTGATTAAAAAAGAGTGACCTTTAGAAAACATTTGCAAAAAATGCCCATTGTTTGTTGGAAGATAATGCTCCAGGGAGTTCCAAGCAGAGTTAAAAAAAAATCAAACCAAGTAATATTTCCTGTGGGGTTTTTTGGGGTGGGATTTTGTGGGTTTTTTGTGTTTTTT